>JAGFNQ010001207.1:129832-147552 GCA_024364735.1 Boesenbergia rotunda | reverse complement strand
CTTTCATATTTATGTTTGTTCTGGCACGCAGATTTAGAAATCATCTCTGTATTTTATTTTTTATAGATGGATATTTTTGTATTACCAACTCCATTCTTGTCGAGTTGTTGTGCCCTTGGGTTTACTGATTTTGATTTCCCATTTGTTTAGTTCCATTAGGTTATTTATTCTAGGAGATGTGAACCTGCCTCTTCCTAGGGATGTTGAACTGCTTTCTTTTGTCTTAGTAAAATATAATTTTCATATGATGTCTTGGTTGTTGAAGTTGGGGGGGTGGGGGACCTGATGGTTCTTCTACAAGCCTAACTTGTTGACCAATTTTGACTTGTGATCGATCCTCAATGACATCAGGGCCTTTTCATGGAAAAGAATCATTCTGGATGCTGGTTTAGTGAACTAACTAGTCCTTATGTTTGCTTTGTTGCTTGATTTTGTCCTGAACATATATTGAAAAACATTTCCATATAGATGCTTCCTATGACTATTTATACACTAGTTATGGACTTCTAATGTCATCCATGTTGTTGGACCTAAACATTTAAAATATAGCATATGGTAGTTTTTTTATTTCCGCTACTCAATTTTACAATAACTTCTCCAGCAAGTGCACAAGTGGGACATCTAGCTGTCCTTGTCAAAATAAAAAACAACCTGTAGGGCCGGTGCTATTTATTGGTTTACAAACAATTTTTTTTAATCTGTTTGGTTTAGTTTTATAGGTTTGCTATGGTATCAAATTGAAATTGAACTAAAATAATTGTTATCATTATTTTTCAAACTTAAACCGAATCAATAATCAAATTCAAGTTTTGAACAGTAAGGCCCACCAGCTTGTTTTCACAATTACAATGTTGCGGCTTAGTTTATAGTGACAATACCTTCATTGTATGCAACTCTTTCTTTCTTTACTATGGAATTTATCTGGGCAACACTAGCTGGAATTTCACATAAGCATGAGCCCTACAGCTATGCCCTTAAACTACAAAGTAAATGCATCTGTGATAATTGCAGTTGTTGCAGATAAAATGTTATAAAATATACATTAGTGATAGTGAAATGTCACCATAACTGTGTGCTTTATATACAGTTCCGCTATAATTTATACTGTTGGAAACAAAAATAAAATTAATTTAGGGTTTATATCACATTATGTGATAGATTTACATTTAGTTAATATAATAAATTTTTTTTGAAACATTTTGTGACATCTTACTTTATTGCACTGCAGTCTCTAATGAGCTAAAAAATAAATAAATAAAATTTGGAAATTTCCAATATACATATAAAATTTATTTGAATTAGAACTATGGGTTAAAATAAATCTCCAATAAGAATGGTATAATTTTGAGGTCAACTCAAATAAATTATAGTCCAAAAATTCCCTTCTATTAAACTTATTTTAGAGCAACAAGTTACAAAAACATAATCAGCATCTTGAACATGCATCAAATAGTGGCATTGGTATTTGAATTGATTTCTTCACATCCACAAATGTATTTGGATTAACTACTGGGAGGCTGACTTGGATTGGCTCTTTTAAAACTTCAATATGTATATGTACAAGATAAGGATAAATTTCACTTTCTCTGACTCTGGTGCCACTTTTCTTTACTACTGGTGATTTGATTAGTGCATTTCTTCTTCCCTTCCGATCTCTTCTTAGTGTTGCATCTTCTTGTAACCAACAGTTGGAACCAAATGAAAAGTTATAGGAGAGTTTTCTTACCTTGGCTGATACCATCGGTGGTACTTCTCTTCCCCTCCCTTCTTTCCTTGGTCTTTCATCTCCACAACATTACTGGTTGATTTTGGATGGTATCAGTCAAGACATGCTCTATATTAGACGGTACCATTGAAACTGTGCTAGCAAGAGTGGCACATAGACATATACCCATGCTAACATAATATTAGCATTGCTTGGTGAGCCAAAAAGGATGTTTCAGCCATAATGATGGAAACTTAAAGCCACAACTAAAACAAATAAGCATATATGAAATTACTATGCTGGAAGAGAGATGCAAGTTGAAACTTGCTTAATGCAACCACATGTGAATTATTAAGTAAAAGAATATTTGGATACTCTCCACAATTTATGGTATGAGGTTACCATCCAATATGAAGTCAGGAACCTTACCCTTGAAGCCAATTTATTATTTTTATTTTTTCCTTTTTTCATGGTCATCTGTAATTATTTAATTACTACAAAAGGGAATTGGAATAAGGAAAAGCAGACGGTGGGAGGAGATAATTGATAGAAAGAGTAGAAGGAAACATTTTTGCTTAGCCTGCCACTCTACTTGACCAAACGTTGATCCTATTAATTCTTTCACATTAAGGAACACAGGAAAAGAGATATTTTTTCCTTTCTTGTTTATGTGAGCCTTCTGGTAATCTTGTGTAGTAATGCTATTTGCCTAATTTCTTGACATATCAACTTGCCTTTATGATTACAGAAAAAGATACTATGATCAGGTGTAAAACATTACCATTTTTCTAACATTTTGATTAATGACTCTTTGTTTATTACTAGGGTTCCAATTATAGGAGGAAAGGGCCTTGATCTGCATCGTCTATTTGTTGAAGTAACTTCTCGAGGTGGTATTGAAAAAGTAAGGATGGCATTACTTAGTTAAGAGATTATATTACAATTGACTTCAATACAAGCCTAGTTTGTGGTTACCTCAAATTGGAGCATTAATTTCTCGATATGTTATTATTGTCCTTTGTAACATAAATATATCCATGAGGCTGTCATTGTTGAGCAAATAATTAAATAAGCAGACTTAACATCAATTTTAAAATGGCAAAAAGAAGTAAACCCTCATATTATTTGTACTGTCACCATATTCTAAAATGATTAAACTATTCTTACCGGACTTTTTTTTTAGTGTCAGGAACATTATAATGCATATAAAGCACAACTCAAGATTCCCTTGGCCTAAAACACGCTTTGATGTTGCAGTGGCTTTTGATTGTGCTGAATGCTTAGGAATCTTCCTCCTAATGTGAAAATTAGGGACTCGAGATTCCTTTAGTTTGTTATTGAGGTTGTGTTTCATGCTGCAGTATTTTTCTTTGAAATATAAATTTTACTATACATTTGCTGCTTAACTGATAGATGGTAACCAATGATAATTGTTATAGTAATAACTCCTACCTTGTTTGCTACTCTACAATTTGAAGCCTCAGATCTTTGAACTAATTTCACTGTCTGTGCTATGCTGGCTAGAAATAAAATTCTTTAGCCAAATCATACGTTTAACTTCTGCATTGCAGAAAATTAATAAAAGAAGACTGATTCTGCTCTAAATGGGAGAGGTAGCAAAGTATCTTATTAAAAGCTGTGCTTTTCCTTCAATCTGGTTTTTATTAGTCTAAGCATTTTTGGCTACACCAATAAAACTTCTAACAGGTTGAGTATCATCTAGATGGCAGTGCATACCCACTCATTTAAACACATCATTTTGGGGTGTCACACATCTATATTATGCATATAAGCATTCACTTTGATGATGCCATGTTTGAACCCAATGGTCTAATTGCAGGTAGTTTCAGAAAAGAGGTGGAGAGAAGTAACTGCAACTTTTAGTTTTCCATCAACAGCAACAAATGCATCTTTTATTCTACGCAAGTATTATTTGTCCTTGTTGCATCATTATGAGCAGATATATCTATTTGGCGCAGAAAGATGGAACCCTCTCAATGGTTTGTGCTTGTGTAATTGTTAACTACTCAAATCTTTTTTCTTTTTTACCCTTTTTGTCTTTGCTTTATCATATGCACCTTATGTTACAGCTCCTTCAAATACTCCTGCATCTTCAGTTGCTTCTCGAAGATCATTGGACCCTTTGAAAATATATTCTGAAGCTCAGGCTGTTGTCGGCAAACGGAGAAGAAATAGTGGTGAGTGTGTTGGAAGCCATTTTTTATAATAATAATTCAGGTAAGCAGTATCACCATTTATCAATAATCTGGTAGGAGAATGAGCTTTATAGATCTTCCATGAAGCTGTCTGTTAACTACTTTGGTTGTGAAGCTCAAGGTTAAACAAGGATCAAAATAAAAAGTTAATAAAGGACAATTATATAGTTAGTTAGGCACCTTTCTTCCTAGTTTCCAAAAATAGAAAGCAAAAAGTGTTTAGTAGCATGATAATCGGGCAATCACCGTGTTAACAACCCTTTTATAGAGCATCTTTTTCAACTGCAGGCCTTTCCTCACCAACGTATATCCCAGTCATTGGAGTGATCGATGGAAAATTTGAGCATGGATATTTTGTGACTGCTACTGTTGGCTCAGAGAAGCTTAAAGGTGTCCTTTATCATATTCCTGAACAAACTGCAGAGCAGGATCCATTGGCTTCTATCAGTGCTGATGATGCCAATTTAAGGAGCCCACACCACCACCAGCATCAGGCAAAGCTCAGCGTGCTAGATCCAAATCCTTCAAAGCAAGATAACAGTGGGTACAATGCCTTCTTTGCCGAGCAACATGCTAAGCTTTTGCCACTTCATCCAGGGCAAGATGCAGAAATCAGTAGAATCATCAGTGTTCAGTGGAATGAGCTTACTGAAACTGAGAGAGTTGTAAGATTTGGAAAATATCCTTTTATATCTATAGAAGATGCTGCTCATTGCCGTCTCATATGAAAAATTATTCACTTGTTGCCTTGTTGCGGTTGCAGATTTACCGGGAGAGAGGTACGAAGGACAAGGAGAGGCATGAAAGTGAGATGAAATTGAGTGAGAGTTCAAAACCAGGCCCGCTTGTTTGGGATCCATTGCCGATGCGGGAGCTTCCTGTCAAACCAGTGGAGGAAGCTGATGTAAAATTACAGAATGCTGATGGCGACATGAAAGCATTTGATGAGGGTCATTGCAGTTCTGAAGATATAGATTCTGGTGGAGGAAGTTCACAAGTCCACCCAGAAATTGAGAGCTCGGCGGATGTCACAACCATCCTAGGATCTACGTGCTCGGTTGAACCTTCAAAGGAAGGAAACAAGTTCGAGTTGCTCACCAGAGAGGATGAAAAGTTGAGTGGCGCAGGATCTTCATAGTTTGGGTGAATATAGAAAAAGAAACCACATGTTCTGTAACGTCTGAGAAATTTCACCTGCTTCATGTTTATTTATCTTGTGTTTATGTTGGTCTCCAAGCCAATTTCTTCCACAACTCCATAAACTGAATGACTTGAAATGAAAAATATACAGGTAGATGCAAACTGTGCACAACTTTCAGTTTGATACACTTTTCTTTTGGAAATATTTTCGAATCTCTTTCAGTTTTATCATTTTTTTTCAAACTTCTTGTCGGAAAAAACAGACGGAAAGAGACAGAAAGTTGACTGTGGACAATTAGTCAGCTTCTTTACGTTCAATGGTCGATGTTTCAAACTCGTTCATTTTTATCATGTTTTGTTTAATTGACAAAAAGAGAAAAAATTACAGACGTTTCTTCTCCTGTTTTTCTTTTTCTTTTTTAAAATTAATCTACTTTACTTTGATATTTAATATGACAATTTTAAATTCGGGAAATGATTTGAAGAGTGAATTTGGGAGAGTGAAAATTATAGTGAATGGCGTGCAGTTAATGTGTACATGTTCGATCGTCGATCGGACACCACCGACGGCTTTTAATTGCCGTCCCGAATCAAACTATACCTTGGGAGGACGGTGAACTCGTCAGGATCGCCGGCAACGGTGAACCCATCGAAATCGACGGTCAATGATGCGAGATCGCAATTGTGGCGATCCCCGACGGATTCACCGTGCCCCCCAGGGTATAGTTTGGTTCGGGGCGGCGACCGAAGGCCGCCGGTAGTGTCCGATCGACGATCGGACGTCAGACGCGCCGTCAATTGAAGGTCAAAGTTTTCACTGAAACATTCACTTTCACTGTGCATATCATTACTCTTTAAATTCAATCCTGTGATTGTGTTTTTTTTTTTTTGTATTTTCAATATACACCAAGTTTAACTAAGAATTTATTCATATTTATTCAATATACACCAGCTTAATTAATTAATTAATTTAAATAAATATATTTAAAATGTAAAAAATTAAAATTATAAAATAGTTCAAATTTAAAGTCCAATAACATCTAAAATTAATGAATCAAACTAAAACTTATAAAAAAATTAATCCTGAAAAGCCATTTTAATAGTTAGATTCATTTTCATTCAACTTAGTTTAACTCTGTTACATCGCACAGCTAATCTGATTATATATATTTAATATGTAAAAAAAATGATAATTATATTATATTTTAGCATAGAAGATGAACAAATCCCATCCAACTCAGGTAAGCCTATGACTGATCGGTCGTTCGTTGCTGCACTTTCTGATTTATCTTCGTTAGTCCCCTCGTTAGTTTATTTATCATCTGCACAAACCGATCTCCATGAACCTTACGAACTCCCCAAAATCCATCACCCCGTCGCGGTTCCGGTCATGCACTCGGATCATCCTTTCACAGGCGTCCAAATCCATCCTCTGATCTCCGACTCCGAGATCCGAGAGAACCCTCCGCAGCTCACCGGCGTCGATGAATCCGTCGTCGTTCTTGTCGAAGACGAAGAAGGCCTGCCTCAGCTCCTCCAAGCTCGGCTCCTCCTCGGCGAACAAGTTCGGGAGGAGCTCGTAAAGATCCTCCCCTTCTTCTTCTTCTTCTTCCTCCTCCTCGCTCGGATCCAAGCCCGTTCTCGATAGAATTAGCTCCCAGTCCCCTCTTCGGATACCCTCAACCGAGGCAGCATTTTGCACAGGCTCTTGCCGCTGCCGCTGCCGCTGCCGTTGTTTCTGATCTTCATCATCTTCATTCAGAACGGACATGCACGTGCAGAATCCGACCAAGTCCTGGAGGAAGGACATGGATTTGAGAGACAAGTCCTTGACTAGGATCGAGACCAAGATGAGCACTTGGTGAATTGTGAATATCGTCTCAGGGAAGTAGATCATCTTCTTCTCCATTAATTAATGCTTAATTTGTTGTCGAATTGAAGCAAAGCAACCGAAAGGCTGATCGCTCTATTTCTTTCTTTCTTTCTTCTCAGTTTTGAGGATCTGGGGTTTAGTTTTATAGCCACCGCAGGAGTTAGAGAAAGGGTGGGTTTGGTCTTTGATGGAGCAAGTAGACGGAAAGTTCCAGTGAAGTGCAGAGGAACAGGCAAGGCCTGCTGGGGGAAATTTTATAATATTTCCTGGGGTTGAATGTCGCCAGCAGCTTAGAAAAGTAGTGGAATATGCCTGCAAACTAAGTTAATTATCATATGAAAGAAATCGGGGGTGAATGGACGGACTCTTCGCATTTGAAGTTTGAACCTTCTCGTCGTCTCTTGTGATAAAATTAAAGATGAAACTTTAAATATATGTAATTTGTATTTTAGATTTATTTAATGGGGATGATCCGGGGTTAGAAATATTGACTCAGTCGATATTTATTCCTAATGTATATCTCTTTACTTAGTCAGAATACTTCATGTGTGGCCATAAAAGTTTGAAGTCAAATTTGCTTTATAAGAAGTAAAAAGTCTCGTATAGAGAACTCGATAATAATCAATTGGTCACTCAATTTATTTATAAAAGTCACAGCGGCTCGAGTAACTATTTTATCTCTGAAGAGGCATAGTCGATTGAGTAACTGCCTTATCGCTAAAGAATCATGTACCGTCGTCCACCAAGTAACTGAGTCACAGCCGCTCAAGTAACTGCCTGGTCTCTGAAGAGTCGCAAACAACAAATTGAAGAGTCAAGTTTTTTCTCCCATATAAAAGGTGTATGCAAAGATAAAAAGGTTGACTGAATCCAGGGATAGATCTAAGAATTAGAATTAGACTCAACTTTGAATTTAAAAGGATAAATTTTAATGGGCTGAGTAAAAAATTAACATATATAATATTTTTTTTTTGGGTGAATTTGAGAGATGTCACATAGACTAAAAATAGAAAAATTGAAATGGAGGAACATGTGTTCTATATGATCGTAAAATATAACTAAAATGAAAATTTTATAAATAACAATTAGACCTATTTTATATGAAATTGAATGTTAGATATATTATGACTGAAGCATATAAGTAAAAGATGAAAATTATAGAGATGAGAATGTTAAGATGGATATGTAAACATACAAGGATGGATAGTATAAATGAGAATATTAAAAAGAAAGTTGAACTTAAGTATATTGAGTGAATGAGAAATATATTTTAAAATGTATGAGCATATATTTATTTAGATAATAAATAAATGTTCTAATTAAGCGATGTAAGACGACGAGGCTATCTATGAATCAGAGAGCTCCAGCTGTAACACTACTGTTTGGCCTGCATACGGGAGGAACAGAAATTGCACTCATCATAAAGTCAATAAACAAAGAGTTAGACTCATCTCTCATTTTGGGATCGGAACATTAACCTATAAAAAAGACCATTCAATTTCAAGATTAATTAATCAAATCCAAACACTTATTAACTTTTATTTTTAAAAAGACAGTGAGGTTGCTTTTCAAAGCTTAGATTTAGTTCGAGCAATGGAAGTATTTTCATTGAATTTTCCTTTCATCCATCTACATGCATGTTTCCTTTTTCTTTGGAAAGGAGGAGAAATTTGGATGATTTCGTAATTGAACGAAAGGGGATGGAAATTGGTGCAATGCTTTCATAGTGATGTTGACCCTACAATTTGTGTCAATCTGGGGAACTTGATGTTGCGTTGTATTCCAATTCTAGTGGCTGCCTGCCATAATTAATTGGCCCTTTTGACTAGGTTTTTTTTTTTTTGAACTAGGTAGCAAATGAATTTGAGATAATTGATCCGATCCCACAGAAGTTTTCAACCGATCGCCAAAGTAAATCGAGAAATGTTCACGGTGGATAATCTAGAAGCCCAGCGTCCCAGGGTTCGCGCCTCATTTGGAAGAAAAATTCTAGTAAAATACACCGTAGTTAAGGATCAAATTATAGATGTCTGAGATAGTGACTAATTACCCTACTACTGCACCGTAATCCGGAGACCTTTTGATTAGTTTGATTGAATGAACTGGAGTGAAATAATTACTAGTCTTCCATGACCTTGGATAAGTATTAGGACATATATTTAATTCATTTAGAGTTTTAATCCGAGATTGTTTTAATAAATATTCATATTATTAATATAATATATTAAAATCATAAAAAAGAAACTCATTTAGAATTTTAATCATTAAAACGCCCATATAATTCTGTACAGATCTATTCGTGAGTGCTGGCAAATTCAAATAATAGAATTATCTGGTACGTTAACTCTCTGTTTAAGTTAGAGGATAAAGATAAAAAAAATAAAAAAATTGAAGAAAGTTTTTGACGTGGAAACTTTTTCCACCTTTATTTTATAAAAAAGAATAAATTATTAATTCTTCTCGTTGTTTATCTATATGGAGGACGGAACTAGTTTTTTTCACGGGATATTTTATTAAACATTTTTTATTGTGTAAATTTGACGAACACGAATGTTCGGCATGTTTTTTCTCCCTTAGGATTTTTTTCCTTCCTTCTTTCCTTCATTTTTCTTTTCTTTTCGAAAAGAGAATTTTTTTCCCACCTTAAATTCCTTTCCAATCTAATTCCACATCTCGGAGTAAAGAGAATCTAAAGGAGAAAATATTTTGAGAAAATAGACTCGCATGATAGAGCTCAAGGAGTTAAATTGCACGGGAACTCAAGTTTAAGTCGGAGTGCTCAAGAGAAGTAATTAATATTAAGGAGTTTGGGAGATAACCTAGTCAGAGAGATTCTAGAGACTATCAAATCAGAGAGCTTGAGCTAAGAAACTATTGAGGGCGGGAGCTCGAGAGATTACTAGGTTAGAGAATTGAGCTCGGGAGACTACTAAGTAAGGAAGCTTGGGAGACTACCGAGTCAGGATACTCAGCTATAGAATTGATGTGTGACTCGAAAGGTCAACCCTGGGCCAGGGTGCCTATATATATTTTGGAGGAATTTTCGAGATTTTACACTAAATTGAAATTATAAAATTAATTTCAACTTATCTCTGTTGAGTGACCCTGACTGTTTTTTCCCCAAGTGAAGTGGCCGAGTGAGCTCTCGAGTGGAAGACCGAGTAGCCGAGTGAGCTCCCGAGCGGTATCGCCGAGTGGCCGAGTGAGCTCACGAGTGGAAGACCGAGTGAGGTTCCCGAGTGGCCGAGTGAGCTCCGAGCGGAATGGCCGAGTGAGCTCCCGAGCGGAATGGCCGAGTGAGCTCCCGAGCAGCCGAGCGGAATTCTCGAGTGGAGTTTCCCGACTGGGATCTCCCGAGTAGTGGTCGGACGTCTCTCGACCGAGGAGTTGCTGAGGCCTGCGCAGCGCAGTTTCCTTGAAACAGATTCGTCCTCCTCCGGCGGTGCTTCAAGGCTCAGATGGACTTCTGTCTCTCAGGATACAACAGCAGACCACGGGCACAACGGAGCACTCGTTGCTCGTGGCTAACTGAAGAGGTACCCGACTGCTATCAGTGGAGATCGGGAATGAGGTGGAGTGGAGGAGAATTTCGTAGCGTCTGTGTCTTTTGCTCTCGGTCACGACCTCCTTTTATAGGCTCATACCCCCGTAGAATTAAATGACGATTATTAATCGTCATTTACTCGCATTTACCCGACCAGATCCAAACGTCTGGGGGTTACTTATCTCGCATTAATCAAAATTAATGCATCAGTTACGCAAAAATCAATTTGGCAAAACTTTGGTTCATTTGCTTGGACAAATTTTGCCCCGACCGGTCGGACATTCGACGTGCGCGGGTCGTGCACGCACATGAGTTCACTTGGTTCAGTACAAATCCGGACCCTAAATTTGCACCCCCCCTGCACACCCACGCGTGAGAGAGAGCCTCTCTCCTAGCATTTGTTCACAACTATCATGCTTGTGATACAATATAAACCAAACATTTTACCTTAAAACTCCCAATGTGGGACTAAAGCCCCAATCACAAGGGAGTCCCTTTATTCTTCTCCTCACTTTCTACTCACTAGAAAGTTCCAATGTGGGACTAAAGTCCCACCACCTCTTTTCCATTCACACTAGATATCCTAAGATATATAACAATCCCCCACATGAATAGAAACATGGTGATAGCATTCAGCAGTTGAGTCGTGTATAGGATAGGTAGGTTTCACCCTTTGAACCTTCCCTTGTGAAGATATGTTTGCTTCTTGGCTGACAGTAAACATGATATCCTTGAACTGTGCTGCCGTTTATGTAAGCATTGACACATCTCACCCAGGACTCTCCCTGATACACCTCAGTTCTCATGGGTGTGTTCGTTCTTGGCCATGAACACGCCTGATTCTGCAAGAAGTTCTAAGAATTGTGCCTCCAATTCTCTTCGAAGCGACCCCACTTCTTTCTCACATAGGTGATCTCTTAAGAGTTTTCCACATAACTCTATTGAATCATTAAAAGTCGTATGCTTAACCTCAATCTTTCACTGTTTCAAAGGGTCGTTCCCTCACAGTGTACACATTTGTCAGTGCAGTTAGGTTGTCCCTTTGAACCTAGTTCTTGGGATCTCCAGTCTGCATAGGTTGGGTTTTCTTTGCACCAACATTTTCTATCGGCATCAAACCCATCCTTCTTGATGAGCTTGCAACTAACTTTCAATTTAACCCTTTGGTTAGCGGATCCGCTAAGTTATCCTTTGACTTCACATAGTCAACAGTGATAACTCCAGTTGAGAGTAGTTGTCTAATGGTATTGGGTCTTCGACGTATATGTCTAGACTTACCATTATACAAATGGTTTTGTGTCTCGCCAATTGCAGATTGACTATCACAATGTATGCATATTGTCGGCACGGGTTTCGGCCATCTCGGTACATCTTCTAAGAATTGTCGTAGCCATTTTGCCTCTTCACCACATTTGTCAAGAGCTACAAACTCAGACTCCATCGTGGATCTGGTTATTACGGTTTGCTTAGAAGATTTCCATGAAATAACTGCACTTCCCAGAGTGAACACATAACCATTCGTAGACTTCGAGTCTTTTATATCAGATATCCAACTCGCATCGCTGTATCCTTCGATAACAGCAGGATATCTCATATAGTACAGTCCATTTTCACGAGTATATCTCAAGTACCTCTGTCACGCCCCGAGACCCAGGAGCTGCTGATCCAATAGAAAATCGGACAGCACCTCTCCTGTCCGGCGGACAATTTACACAAACACACAGATAAATATATCACACACACAATATATATATTTGCACAACCACGCAGTTTAAAGGGCCTCAGGCCTTAAATCCACACAGACATAACTGCATATATGACTATAACGTCGTAAAACCAAAATCCGAACTCACCTGAGCTGCCAGGGGGCAGGAACAAAACCAAAACCCCACGAAGTCCAACATAGGACTCAAAAGTACAATACTATCGAATAAAACGTGAGTACATATTCGAAACATAACAACGAAAGCATAGTAAATACTACAGGGTCTATAAACAAAACAACGGAAAACAAAACCAAAAAGAGCTCCTCTGGAGCTGGGGACTGGCGGCTTAGGATCTCCTCGCAGACATCAACCTGAAATAAACATGTATGGCAACGGGGTGAGTCCATAGCTCAGCGAATACCCAACAGATATGCATAGAAAGTTATACTAACAACAAGAGTTCCGCTAATACAGTCTCATATCAACAAGAGGGAAAGACTGGAACTGAAAATACTGGGTAGATACATACCTGAATCCATCTAACCTGGAAAGAGAGTAATAAATACCAAAGGAAAACCAATAGGCATATAAACACAGATAACAAGTCTCCAGTATATGCGATGTCAAACAAGTGCAGCAAATAAGTGTAGCAAACAATGCACAATGCAAAATATGCACATGGTGCAATGACATGTGTCACCCCTGACACCAGACAGATCATCGTACACCTGTCATAGGGACGTCTGAACGGGTAGGGCTATGACAACTGTACGCACCCTGCCATCACTGCTCCTGAGTGACCGGGTGGACAGGATGCTGGTGGAGACTCCGCTCCGACCCCAAGTAATGGGGGAGTCAAGCTCTCATCTCCTCGTGGCTCAGTACGAGAAGGGATCCCTGCTTGCTACCACGCTCGCGCTCACCCTCCTCATAGTGGCCGAACGGAGCAATACAGGGCAAATGCACACATCTACGGTATCCACTAACCCATGAGTGGCCGTGTGTGCATGTCATGTACCGGAAGACGATTAGGCTCAACCACAAGGGAGTCGCTGATCGCCGGCATGCAACAGTGCAAGGATGGTGTATGATAGATACGCATACCTCCCTCCCAAGTCCTCAGTATACTAAGTCTCAGTCTGAAATCTTATAACAGGAAATACAGGTAACCTACAAGGTATACTGACCGGGAAACTACCAATCCCTCAAGGTCAAATGCAGGAGACAATACCACGATCTCTAGCATACAAATGGATATGACAATACCTGAGACTGTATGGAACTAACAGCAGAATAACTCAGGGATGAACAACAAGTATCCAGAACTGGCATAATAAACAGGGATAAACAACAATATCCAGAACAGACATAATAAACAGGGATAAACAACAATATCCAGAACAGACATAATAACCAGGGATAGCGTAGAATCTTACTGCTATCTATAACATTCTATGCATAGCAAAATGACAATATCAAGATAGATAAGTCAAAGGGTACCCGCCTCCAAATAGGTGAAGTCCGTATCAACGAGACAGAACCACCCGTCAATAATAAGCCAAATCAAGCCCCTGTATCAAGGATTTATTTAATTAGCTATTAACAACAATAACATCTAGCTAATTAATCCCTAATTCGTTTTAGGGTTAACCAAATCCATTTCTTTCTATTTAATTTCCTTTAATTAAATAGAAGGTTCCTAGTTACCCCCTTCCGATTAGGTTTAAGTCCTCTATTAGCGATTAATTCCTAATTAAACCAACCGTAAGCAAGAAATGCAATTGCTATCAGTTTCTCCCATGGATCAATGCCAAAGGAATAAAACTATAATACAACCTTATGGCATGGAAGATAACTCGAACACCAATGAGCAATTAAACTAGAACCCAAAACATCTCCAAACCTGAGCCCGGAGCAGCTGTCCACGGCAATCAAAGCTGAGGAACCCCCAATCTCAAGCCTACCACAGCCAACTCCAAGAAGGGAAATTGCTACCAAATTCAATCCAACTCCAATTGTCGTTCCACACAGCAAGCGTAAACGATCTCCACCCACTAGTGAGGCTCACGCAACCACTGCAAACTCCAAAACACAGTCAATTACACAAAGTTCATTCAAAGATAGGCAAATCAGCAATTCTATTGCCTAGTCTTTCCCAAATCCGATACAAGCACACAACCTTACCTCAACTTCTCCGGATCACCCCTCTTCTTCACCTTCCGACGCTCCTTGAGCAAGGAGGTGAATCTAGTGGTCGACGACAGAGAAGATTAAGCTGCAGGATTCCAAAGTCGGTCATTGGTTTTGGGATAACCTCTCAGATGGTTGTGCCCTAGCTAGGGATCCTTACCTGCTCGTGCTCGACCAAGGACAGGGAGCTCAGAAGCCACCGAGGCACAATCAAGGGTCGTCTCCCTCGATTCTTTGATGCTGGTGGCCGTGTGGGGGTGGGGGTGTCGGGGTTCGTCGCCGGTGCCGATCGAGAAGGAGGCAAACGAAGGAATCGACGACGGAGAGCAGTGGCGGCTTGGCTTCGATCGAGTAGGGAGGAAAGACAGCGGCGGAACTTAAGCCCTAATAGCCTCTTAACCTTGTCCCTTTTTCATTTAAGTCCACCTATTTTTCATCTAATTACAAAACACCCCTAGGCTTAAGGTTATATACGCTATAGCCCTTGTAACAATTAGTTCTATTACATTTTAGTCCCTAATTTTATATCCAAGGACTCGGAACCCCGGAATCTATCTGGTAATTCTCCGAAAAATTTCGGAACCTAATCAAAAGTGTCGGATTTAACATCCTCCCCCACTAATAGCCTCCTGCTTCTTCTTCGGTTTCTTGCATTCCGAAGACTTGTGGCCCACTCGGCCACAGTTGTAGCACTTCCCAGAGAACTTCTTGGCGATGCCTCCTCTGGGTTCCAGCTTGGAAGATTTAGATTTCTTCCATTTCGAGCTTTGTCTGTGCTCGACCACGTTGGCTTTCACGGTAGCCTGAGAGAACATCTTTCTCTCTGAACCCTTGTTGTCTTCTTCGATGCGAAGTCTCACAACAAGTTCCTCCACGTTCATCTCCTTCCATTTGTGCTTCAGGTAGTTCTTGAATTCCTTCCAACCGGGGGGGGGGGAGCTTCTCAATGATGGCTGCTACTTGGAAGGTTTCACTCAAAACCATACCTTCTGAGTGGATCTCATGTAGGATCACCTGAAGCTCCTGGACTTGGCTGATCACAGTCTTAGAGTCAACCATCTTGTAGTCCAAGAATCGGCCCACGATGAACTTTTTGGCCCCAGCATCCTCCGACTTGTACTTCTTGTCCAAGGACTCTCATAGCTCTTTGGTCGTTCTCTTTGTGCTGTACACAACATACAGCGAGTCGGCCATGTTGGGACCGGTAGGCGAGCTAGAGGGGGGGGTGATTAGCTCCGATTTGCTCCGTGATGATTTGTTGCGGCGGAAGACTCGAGCAAACGCTAACACAAAGGATTTACTTGGTATCCACCCCGGTCGGGTGACTAATCCAAGGATCCACTCTCCTCACTCTCACATACACTATGAAAGATCTCCTTCTTGAGGTGGAGAAACCTCTTACAAGCTTTCACAAAGATACAACAAGAATCAAAGCAAACACAAAATGAAATCTTACAAGATTTACAATGAATAAACTCTCTTTGCTTTCCTTGCTATCTTCAAGCTTGTGGTTGCCTCTAGAACCTTGGAAATGCAGCAGCAAAAACCTCCAAGACTTCCCTTGAGATGGCACCAATGAAGGAGGAAAAAGGGGAGAAGAGTTATATCTCAAAACCTGCGTGAAAACCCTTATACCCGACGCATAGGGTTTCCTAATCGATTACCCAATCGATTACCACGTCATTGTAGCCGTTCAACGGCTAGTTTTTGAACCTGAATCGATTAGCCAATCGATTACCACTGCCCTTAATCGATTGACCAATCGATTAAGGGAAGGCTGAATCAATTACCCAATCGATTCAGCCACCTTCTGTTCTCGCAACAAAACTCTCTTAATCGATTACCCAATCGATTACCAATACTCTTAATTAATTACCCAATCGATTACCACTACTCTTAATCCATTACCCAATTGATTAAGATCCTCCTTAATCAATTACCTAATTGATTACAGTCCTTCTTAATCAATTACCCAATTGATTAAGATCCTTCTTGTTCTCGCGAGACAACAACCCAATCGATCACCCAATCGATTGAGACCAACCTAACTTGTGTTCACGGTCAACCCCTTTGACCAACCTGAATTTCTTCTGCCTAGTTCCCAACTAGGACTTTACCTGATTCCCCACCAGGTTTACCTAACACTCGAGTTAGGCCTAGTCTCTCGGTAGACTTCCACCTTGCCAGCATGCGATCTCCCCGATCCATCTGGACTTCACCTAGTCCCACTAGGTCTTTTCCCATGCCAGCGTGCGATCTCCCCGATCCACCTGGACTTTACCTAGTCCCACTAGGTGTGCCTAGTCCCACTAGGTCTTTTTCCATGCCAGCGTGCGATCTCCCCGATTCACCTGAACTTCACCTAGTCCCACTAGGTGTGCCTAGTCCCACTAGGTGTGCCTAGTCCCACTAGGTCTTTTCCCATGTCAGCGTGCGATCTCCCCGATCCACCTGGACTTCACCTAGTCAAGTCTCCAGTCAACCTTGACCCACTTGACACCATACGACATTCAAACATAATTATCAAACATCGAAATATCCAAACATAAGCTCACCAAGCTTACCAGACATCGGCTCACCCGAGCCTAGTCAACCTAGGTCAACCCTGACCTAACCAAGATTGCACCAACAATCCCTATTAGCCTTTCACGCTTTTCTCCCCCTTTGACACACATCAAAAACTCTCCCTGAGAATTTATATGGTCAAAGGCATTCCCAATGAAAGTCTTCAACCTTTCATTAAACCTTATGCTCAACATTGAGCACTCATGGTGATGAAGATCCCAAATCTTCATCCTTTCCCTTTACTCAAAAATAAAATTCGAACACATGCTTTTAAGGAAGACCTCCCCCTCAAAATATGCTCTAACTTCCATCATTGCACCAACAATGATTTTTGAATTCCTAAAGACCTTAGGAAATCTCAAAATGAAGTTTTGAGATTTTGAGATTCAAAACTTGAATCAAAATCTCTCATTAACCCTATAGTTTTCACCAAACCATCTCCCTTTTTGATTTCATAATGAAATTTACCCAAATATACTTATGAAAGTAATTCAAGGGTTTAGGGATTGTTAGGTTACTCAAAAATAGGTTATTGGACTGAAAACAGACAGTTTCAGTCTCACCAATCGATTGGTGTTGGGAACCAATCGATTAGGCTATGCTTTAATCGATCAACTGATCGATTACGGCTACCCTTAATCGATCAACGGATCGATTACGCGAGCTTCTGTGCTCGCAAAAGGATCTACCAATCGATTGACCGATCGATTGGCTATGATCCCAATCGATCACCTGATCGATTGGGAGTTTCTGAAATCTGAAAACAATTTCAGTCCGAATT
>JAGFNQ010001207.1:91389-129383 GCA_024364735.1 Boesenbergia rotunda | reverse complement strand
ATTATGAGATGATGAATGATGGATGGTTTTGTGAGTAGGAAAGAGTCTTACTAAGCCTGTGTGCTTATAGTCTTATTTCCTTATACCGCAGATCATTCAAGGGGATAATGAAGGAAGCAGCAGGAGGGCAAGAACGCATGTGTGACGTAGTGACTTGGCCCAGGAACTATATGTTTACTTATGTGTTTGAATAATGACTTATGGAACCTTATGATATGATGTTATGTGAGACATGATAGGATGCTTAAGTTCAAAGTTAATATGCTAAGGCTCCCATGTCAATAAGTTAAGAATGGTAACAGGGCATGTATAAGTTAAGTTATTAAAAAAAGAGCGGGCGCTACAATAGTATTGGGTGGAGGTGAGATGATAGTACGTTAGGGAAGCCAATTTGGTGGAACTAGCCGAAGCTACCGATCCAAAACCCAAACTAGTTAGACCAGAAATTTCAAAGAATTTTTTGAAAATGAAATTTCATTAAAAGGCTTTGTCAAGGAAAGGGTGGTGATCCCATAAGGCTACGGCCAAAGAAGGCCTAGTGCCTCGCCAAGACCTGGAAGCCAATTTTTGAAATTCAAATTCAAATTAATTTTTGTCAAATTTGAATCTAACACAAAATTTCAGCTAAGTGTAGATTTAAACATCTTTTCAAAAATTTCAAAATTAATTAAGTAAGTTTTCAAAATTTAATTGTTTTCAAAAATAATTAAGTTTTCAAAATTTAAGTGTTTTCAAAATTAATCAAAATTTTCAAAACAGTCTTAGCTATCAAAACCTGTCTCACGAAAATCATAAGGCTAACGTGATTGAAAACCCTAGACTGGGTGAGACAGTAGGATTAAGACTCAATTGGAAATTCTTTTAATACCTATGAGATAATCTTGTATTTGTCAAACCATGGTCAACATATTCAAACCATGGTCAAGATAGTCAAACCACGGTCAAACCACAGTCAAAACGGTCAAATCAATTCAAACCATGGTCAAACCGATTAAACCATGGTTAAAAGTAGACAAGACTAAAAAATTTGTCCTTACCTACCCTATTCCGGGCGCCCAGAACCACGCGGGCGCCCCTACCCCACCTTTTCTTACTCCCTAGGCAAAAAGCTGATTTTGCTTTTGACCAGGGCGCCCGGAACCACGCGGGCGCCCCCATCACCTCCAATGCAGCAAAAGCTGCAAAGCTCTCTGTTGAGGGCGCCTGGGCTGTCCCGGGCGCCCCCAGCAGCCAAAAGCTTCTGCCTTTGGCAGCAGTTGCTGACCAGGGCGCCCGGAAGCTCCCGGGTGCCCCCATGGGTTTGCCTATAAAAGGCACCCGAACCTCCTTCATTTTCCACACCAAAATCAACCTTCTTCTCCACTTCTTACTCTTTAAGAAGACCTTGCAAGTCCTCTTCCTCAATCATGCCTCCCCGAGCCGTCCGGTATGATTATTAATTATCTTTATTGCATTTAAAGTTATTTCATGCAATATCTTTTTTTTTTCTTAACTTAGAAGACGCCGACCGAACCCGGCCAACCCCGGTGCCGAACTTAGTCCGGACCCTAGATTTCCTAACCTAGAGTTATGTAATAGGTTTGCACAAACAATCTACAAGCCTATTAAAACGAGTTATCTTAATAGGCACTTTTTTACCCAATCATGCCCTGTCGCCATGAACATCATCAACTTCTATCAATTGGACAATCTTGTCTTCTGCACGCATACCATTAATGAATCTTTATGCGCAGAATTTTATAATAATATAATTCGACAAGATAATCTTATGTTTCACACCATTGTCCAAGGGATTCCTTTGACTATAACCCCAACTTTGCTGAACCGATTCCTAGGATTGCGACCCTCTCAGTCCACATTCTGCTGTTATCCTCCTAGGAACCCCCCATTTGATCCTCCCTACTCAGAAATTACCCTAGATACCATTCACTCCTATTTCTATAGGGCCGACCTCCCCGCAAACAGACGCTTCCAAGCTGTTGAACTTCAGGCCCAGAACTATGCCTTGTATAGAGTTCTGGTCCGCTGTATCCTACCACTTTCCACCAGAGACCTAGGGACTATACGACCCTTTCATGCTTTCCTTCTTTATGCCCTAATCCATCACCTTGACCTAGACATTGGACTCCTTATGTTTCATACCATTCTGCATGCGTCCAGTGTCACGACCCAGGGACGAGTACGGATACCATATTGCCATATCATCACATCTCTCCTTCATCACCACGGTCGTGACATTACCGTTGGTGAAATTACCGCTATGACCGACTTTGACGAAATAGGATTTAGGAACTTTTCATTAGCGGGTCTAGAGGTATCGGCCACTGGGGTTCTTAGTTGGAGACGACAGCAGGCCGGAGCACCAGTCGACTCAGACGAGGAGGTTGAAGTCGACGTTAGAGACATAGCTACAGCAGCCCGAGCACACATCGACGAGCCCGCTCCACCGACACTCTACCAGAGAGTGATGCATTTAGACACAAAGGTTCAGAGTCTCCAAGAGGAGGTCGAAGCCTACCACCTAGAGGAGATGGAAGCTCGTCGTGCCGATCGAGAAGTGGCTGACGCACGATACATAGAGATGATGGCACGATTCGATGCATGGCAGCCTGGCCCGTCTGATCATCTCGGTCCTTCGTCTTAGATTCACTTAGCATTGCACCTATTTGACTGCCCCTACTCAGTAGGGTTGACTTGTGTTTGACTGTATTTGAATCTTGATTACCTGCTTTATTTTCTGTTGACCAGTTTATGAGTACTTGTTCTGTTTGCAGTTAGGGTTGTGTTATGTAGAATAGATTAACTTTATTTTTTTCTCTTGGTTTAAAATTTTTTTCTAAAAATTGAATTTAAAAAACTATTTTACTTAATTTCAAAATCAGTTTTCATTTTTCGACTTAGTCTTATTTTTATTTCAAAACTACCCCCTTTAAAAATTAGGGCTTTTTCGAAAATGGACTTAGCCTAGGCCCTAACCCTAGAACTGCATGCACCTATAGACTTAGAAGCCAGCATCTCACAAGCACCTTAGGGTACTTTTGATTGATAACTTAGAAAGGGTTGAGATGCTTAGGCCTTTGCCTTAATTCAAGATGCTTTAAGTCAGTGCATCTGCAGTAATTGGGGCGCTAAATACAATTTACATAGCAATCAAGTTAAGTGTCAAGTTTAGAAAATCTAACTTGAACAGAAACACTTAACTTGACTAACCCTAGCAAAAACTACTGTTTCTAACAGTTAGTAAGTAGCTAATTGGGTTAGACATGTCCCTACAAGAGAAAATTGACTGATTTAATTTAAGTCTAATTATGAATTGATTCAGTACAGTAAAATCTTATTTATTTCCTTTATGCAATCACATTTCTGCTATAGTTATCTTATTTTGATATATGGCAAAGGGGGAGAGATAGGAAAGGAAAGAGAAAATTTTACTTATTAAATTTCAAAATTTTTTCCTTTATTCAAAAAGGTTTCAAAAATTTACTTATCTTTCAAAAGCTTTCACTTATCCTTTATTCAAAAGCTTAAAACCTTTTGAAGATTTACTAAAGTACTTAAGTTCTTAAAACTTTCAAAATTTTACCTAAGTACTCTAGTTTCTTAAGTTCTTAAAACTTTCAAAATTTTGCCTAAGTACTCTAGTTTCTTAAGTTCTTAAAACTTTCAAAATTTTGCCTAAGTACTCTAGTTTCTTAAGTTCTTAAAGCTTTCAAAATTCTGCCTGAGTACTCTAACTTCAAAATTTTTACTCAAGTTTTCAAAATTTTACTAAGTATTTTAGCCTTTCAAAAGTTTCTTACTTAGGCTTAATGTCAAAATTTTTTAAGTACTCTAAAGCTTAAGTTTTTCAAAACCGTAACTCTTACTTAAGCTAACATTTTCAAAACTCTTGAGTACTTTAAAACTTAAAACTTTAAACTTTTTAAAGTACTCTAATTATGCTTTAAAAACTCTCCTATGTACTTTTAACATAAGTTGTTGAAAGATTTTCAAGACCTAAAACTTAAGTCTTCAAGTACAAGTAAAGTTTTTTTTACCCCACGAATTTTTGAAAAATCTAGGGGGAGATTCTTCCAGGGGGAAGGAACAAAAGTTAAAACTTTTTCATGTTTTGCTTAGACTTAACTTTTTGAACTAGGGTTGCCATAAATCAAAAAGGGAGAGATTGTTGGTGCAGAATGCACCAAAGTCAAACCTGTGTTTTGATAATGGCAACATAGGTCAAAAGTTAAGTCTTTCTTATTTTCTAACAAGTTAATCTAGTGTGCAGGAAATGCCCTAGCGAAGGACTGCTAGGCACTGGCGAAGGAATGCCAGGAAAATAAGCCCTAGCAAAGGACCGCTAGGCACTGGCGAAGGAATGCCAGAGTCAAAAGCCCTAGCAAAGGACTGCTAGGCGCCAGGCGAAGGACAGTCTGGGACTGAAGCCCTAGCGAAGGAATGCTAGGCACCGAGCGAAGGGCAGCTCGGCATCCAAGACCTGACAAAGGACCGTCAGGCAAAAGTCCAACCAAAGGAACAGTTGGCATCAGGTAAATTCTCCCGAGAGGAGTAGGTGAGGACGCGTTCCCCGTCGAGGGAACAGTAGGCGTCGGTTCGACCTAGGGCTCCATTTTGGAGACCAAAGTCAGAACCAAGACAGCTAAGGCTGTATAAAATAATAATATAATTGCTATTTGGACTAACCCTGGATGCAGGATCGAAGGACTGAGTATCTGCAGCTCAGAGAGCCTCAAAGGAGTGAGGCAGAAGCTGAGCAGGGTGCCCCGGATGATCCGGGCGCCCCCAAGGTCAACCCAAGTCTGCAAGAAGTGAAAACACACC
The DNA here is from genome assembly GCA_024364735.1 of Boesenbergia rotunda. Taxonomy (NCBI): domain Eukaryota; kingdom Viridiplantae; phylum Streptophyta; class Magnoliopsida; order Zingiberales; family Zingiberaceae; genus Boesenbergia; species Boesenbergia rotunda. Next base: position 124,559 of record JAGFNQ010001207.1, on the reverse strand, counting down.
TCAACGCGCCTCGACAGCTACATTCGGGGCGCCCCGGATGCTCCGGGCGCCCCGCCTGTCGCGGGCGCCCCCACTGCCAGCTGCCGAAGCGCGCCCTTGCGAAGCCGAGAAGATAAAGCTTTGACCGGTCAATGCGGGCGCCCCGGTCAAAGCGGATCCAGAGGATCAGACGCGACCGAGAGCTCTGCGGATCAGAGGCCACGTGGGGGGTGCCCCCGACGTCCCGGGCGCCCCCAGGCCCTATATAAAGGGCCCTCGACCAAGGCTTCACAACAACAATTCTCTCAACGCCTCAAAGCTCTTCTACGCTCGTGCCTTTCTCCGGAAACACTCCAACTCGAGCCGACGACGTCCCGCTGCCCCGAAAAAGTCAATACACTCCGGACGTCGGTAACGAAGAGCGCAATTCTTTATTATTATTTTCGTGCACTTACTTTGTAACTAAATTCTGTAACTATTATTGCGCTTCATATAGAATTGCCCAAAGTAAACGGTCAACGACCGTGGGCCTTGGAGTAGGAGTCGACACAGGCTCCGAACCAAGTAAAATCGACTGTGTCTTTGTGTTGTGTTTATTTTTACTTCCGCTGTGCAATTGCTCTTTACGAAAGTCCGAACGATTTCCGATATTCACCCCCCCTCTATCGGTTTTCATGATCCAACAGTTCAGAGATGAAGCTCCTACTTCACAGTTGTCCGTAAGGTGGACGATCCCGATCCGTCGGTGGATGACTCCCCGGAAGACCTCCGGCTAGCTTGTGTAGCTCCTTGTGGGTGGAGAAACCTCGCCACAATCCGGACAACACTCCTGAGCACAAAGACTACTAATTGGCCTTTAACCAAAGCCAATTTCATCAAGAACTCTCAGACAAAACCGAGCCCCTTTAAATAGTGCTCTAGGCTGAAATGACTGTTACAAGTCGACTGGCCCTGGGGCAGTCGACTGGTCCCACTCATATTTGAACGTTACAGCCCAATGTTCGAATTTCTGCTACCATCAGTCGACTGGTCCAGGATCAGTCGACTGATCTTTTTGTGGACTTCATCAGTCGAATGATCCAGCACCAGCCAATTGGTCTACCCTTAAGCCTAAGGTTTCCCTTCCCGAGTACATTTCTCTCAGCACTCAAACTCTAGGATTTCCCGAGTACAATTCTCTCAACACTCGCACCCTCACGACTCAGCTGACTCTTCATCCAACAACCTCGATCTGTTGCTTTCAAGCCTCTTCGACTTTGGCTCTCGTCCCTCAGATGCGCACACAAGACCACGACTTGCCTCCATGCCATCCATCGCGTATGCCTCGAAGTCCGCTTTCCTCGACTCATCGTTCCTGCTCGAGCAGCTTCGACCTGTTGCCTTCAAGCCCTCTTCGACTTTGGCTCTCGTCTCTCAGATGCGCACACAAGCCCTCGGCTTGCCTCCATGCCATCCTTCATGTATGCCTTGAAGTCCACTTCCCATGGCTCATCGTTCTTTCTTTGTCACGGTCCCTCGGATGCATGTAAGCCCACGGTTTGTCTCCCATGCCATCCTTCACCGATCCCGAAGCTGTCCAGCTAAGTCCATATGTATCCTGCAAGACCTGCACACTCAAATACACATATCAAACAGAAGGGTGAACCTAACTTAAACCCTTTGCACAAACATCAAAACACATGGTCACTCCGGACCATAGATTACTCTAACAATCTCCCTCTTTTTGATGTTTGGCAATACGTTTAAGTTAGTGAAAATAAATAGCAAATACAATGTAAACATGCATGGATCCTATCACAAGACATCCCCACACCTAACCTTCCCAAGAATTAGAATTTTTACCAAAACGAGCTTTTTAAGAACCTCTCCAAGGCTCCTCCGACATTGGACTTACAAAGACTTTTTAAGAACCTCTTCAAGGTTCCCCCTACGCCAATAACGGAGCAACAATGCTCCCCCTTTACCTAAGCTCCCCCTTTACCTAGGATTTCTAGCAAAGGCGTGTTTGGTTTCCCACTTAAACCCAACACTTCTTCCCCTTTGCCACACATCAAAAGGACTCCAATAATTTTCCTCTTACTAGATCCTTTAACCTCTAATGATTATAAACAGAGTGCACTAACCCCCCATAAGATTATACACTTGTTTTACTTCATTATGACACTTTTCGACTGTCGAAAAACCATTTCAGCCTATGTCAGTCGACTACCCCCTGGACCAGTCGACTGGCACCCCAAAAATCCTATTTTCAGCTCTGACCCAATTTCAGAAATACACCAGAAATTCTATAAATCTCTAAAAATTTCTAAATTTTGTGGAGAGGTTTGTGGTACCCATATCTACTTGGGAAAAATACATCCAAATATGTATCAATCACCATTCCCAAGATTGACACAAAATCCAAAACTAGCTAAATGGTTTAATTGAACCTTGACCTAAAGTCCTAGTTTTGACCTCCTATTGATGTCTTTTCTCATACCAACCCACAATGCATCCCTAACATTGATTTATATGACATTTATACATCAAAAACTAACTTCGATGCTATATGACCCCAATGTCATATTTTCATGCATGAAACTCAAACCCATTGCGCCAAATCCCTAGGATTGAGACTTCAAATCCATCTCCACATCCTTTAGCATACTCTATGACCCATCTAGACTTCCAAGAGAAATCCTCCTGGGATCCATAGACCATGGGTCACATCTTGACTTCTAGAGCTCCCCCTTGAGCTCTTAGCCTTAGCCACCTCCCTAAGTGACTCAACACATGCTAGGCCACATCGGAGTACTTCCACTAACTCTTGGCCTACAACCTTTACTTTCTTAACCTTGGACCCCTTATCCTTAATTAAGCATTTTTTCTTGCTTTTACATGGCATCACCTTGTCATTTTTGGACTTCCCCTCCTTGCCATAGTTATATGTTACCCTAGCATATTTCTTCTCGTTGGCATTGAAGAACTTAGATCGATATCCTAGACCCGATCTATCATTATTGGGGTTTTGACTACCCAACCTCATACCTAAACTCTTAGATTCAATAGTGAATCTATCTAGGGGTTTCTCCATTTCTTCAAGTCTTGCTCTCAAGACTTAATTTTCCAACTCTAGAGCTCCAACCCTAGAGTCAACATGTTTACCTTTGACATTCCTAGACCTACCCACCTTTCTAGGCATATGTCGCCCCATCTTGGGATTTGTGTCTTGATCATTAACCATCTTCCTTCCCTTAGGCATGGTAGTTTGTGTCTTTCTTGGTCTAGCCTTGGGTAATGATTTTCTAGAATTATCTACCTTGTTAACCCTATTCCTATCATTATACCTAAATCCATAATCATTCTTAACAAGCATATAATAATTTGAAATTGGATTTAATTTTAAATAAGGGATTACCTTCCCTTTTACCTTTGAAGCTCACCCTTGACTTGAGCTCCTCTTCTTTTCCAATTTCTTCAAGTGCGCCAATTTCTTGATTTCTCATTTCTTTGGGCACTTGGTGTGGTAGTGTCCATGCTCACCACATGTGAAGCAAATTATATGTTTCTTATCCTTCTTTGCTCCATCCCTACAACTCATGTTAGTTTTCAAACTATTTGAATTGAGCTTAGGGTTTACCTCCTTTTTCTTACCCAATGGACACTTGTCCTTGTAGTGTCCCTTTTGGTTGCACCCAAAGCAAATTATGTGATCCTTTGACTTTGCTTTGATGGAGGTGGAAGTTCTTCTAGCTCTGGTATTGAGGATGGTCTCTCCTCCTCCTCAATCCTTGAAGTGGAGATTTCTTCTATTTCTTCCTTATTTGAAAATGTGGACGATTCAACTTTCTCCTCCACTTCGGATGTTGAATTTGACTCAACTTCCGATTGGTCATTCTCCTTCTCTTGAACCAATGACTCCTTTTCTTTGGCCTCTTCTTCTCCTTGTCTTTGTGTCGAATTTTCATGTAAAGCTATCACATTTCTCCATAGCTCATACGCATTCTTGTATTCTCCTACATTTGACAAATATATGAAGGTAATAAATTTAGTACAATTCTAGTTACCTCCTTATCTGCCTCCGCTTCCTCCATTTGATCCTTGGTCCAATATCAAGGTCGAAGGCATTTTCCCTTCTTGCCCGTTGGAGCTTCAAATGGAACTTCCAATGCGGTCTAATGATCCCAATCTATGGAACTGTTGGTGCAGGAAGCACCATATCGAACCTTGTTTTGATATTGGCAAAGGATTCAAAGTTAAGTACTATTTGTGCTCTAACGATGTTACTTAAGTGTGCAGGAAAAGTCCTAGGTACACTAGGCAAGAAGTCGTGGCGAAGGGCAGCTAGGCACCGAAGACCTAGCGAAGGGCTGCTAGGCACCGAAGATCTAGCGAAGGACTGCTAGGCATCGAAACCCTAAGACCTGGCGAAGGGCTGCTGGGCACCTAGCGAAGGGATGCTAGGCATCGAAACCCTAAGACCTGGCGAAGGACTGCTAGGCACTTAGCGAAGGACTGCTAGGCGTTGAAGACCTGGCGAAGGATTGCTAGGCACCTAGCGAAGGACTGCTAGGTGTTGAAGACCTGACGAAGGACTACTAGGCACCTAGCGAAGGGCTGCTAGGAGTTAAAGACCTGGCGAAGGACTGCTAGGCACCTAGCGAAGGGCTGCTAGGCACCTAGCGAAGGGCTGCTAGGCATTGAAGACCTAGCGAAGGGCTGCTAGGCACCTGGCGAAGGATTGCTGGGCAAAAGTCCAACCGGAGGAGCCGGTTGGCAAAAGGTAAACTCTCCTGAGAGGAGTAGGTGAGGACGTGTTCCCCGTCGAGGGAACAGTAGGCGTCGGTTCGACCTAGGGTTCCATTTGGGAGACCGGAAGTCAGAACGAAGACAGCTACGGCTGTAAAAACTAACTAACATTCTTGCCATGTTTGTTGTGGAACTAACCTTGGATTCAGGGTCCAAAGGAATGTGTTTCTGCAGCTCAGAACGCCTCAAAGGAGAGGGGCAGGAACCTGGGCTAGGCGCCTGGGAGGTTCCGGGCGCCCAAGGTCAAAGCCAAACGAGCAGTTAAGCAAGAATCACTTCGAAAGCTTACTGGGCTAGGCACCCTGATGGTCTCGGGCACCCTGAAGGTCCCGGGCGCCCTGGATGTCTTGGGCGCCCTGGGTCCAAGCCAAATTGTGATCGAAGCAAACTCAGCCACGAAGCCAGCAGACCAAGTCAACCGGGGCGCCCCCAACGTCCCGGGCGCCCCCGTCAGCTCCGAGGTCGATTATGGAGGGATAAGCGCTGACCGAGCTGCGGATGAGGTTTCTCGGATCCGAAGGCACGTGTCAAGCGCCCCCAGCGTCCAGGGCGCTCCCAGGGCTGCTATAAAAAGGGCTCGACCCCTAAGGCTTCGACATTACTTTTTCCAACGCCTCTACGCTCTTCATTCAAGCGCTCTGCTCCGGAAAACTCCGATCTCGAGATTCTAGCGCCGACGATGACCCTCTGCTCCGAAGTACGATCCACACCGGGCGTCGGTATCGAAGAGTATAATTTTCTTTATTGCACTACTATTGTACCAATCTTTGTAAATCATTGCGCCATTATAGAATTGCCCGCAGTAAACGGTCAAGGACCGTGACCCTTGGAGTAGGAGCCGACCGCGACTCCGAACCAAGTAAAAGTACTTGTGTTCTTCTTGTGTGTTTGTTTTCATTTCCGCTGCGTAATTTCTCTCAATCTTATCCGAAACGTTTTCACGATATTCACCCCCCTCTATCGTGTTTACTCGATCCAACAAGTGGTATCAGAGCGGGGTAGCTCAAATTTGGTGCAACCACCAATTTGGGAGTTTTTCGGATTTACGAATTTTTTTTATATTTTATTTCTTTTCTTTTTCGTTAATCGAGGTTGGTGCAACACCACTCGATCTTTTTCGCCTTGTATTTCAAATAAATAATATCTGTGGGTGAATTCTCATTTTTTCAATTTATGCATTTTTCAATTTTGAATTCTCATTTTTTCACCATAAGTCAGAATTGATAAAACAATCAATTTTTGAAAATTTGTCATAAATTTTTTTCCCATTATTTTAATTTTTTTTTTTCAAAATTCGTGCTACCTTAATTCGAGCAAATTTTTGTCACAACATTGAATTCTTATTTTGTTCAGAATTAACAAAAGTAACATTTTCTAAAAATTTGTAACACACTTTTTATTATTATTTTTATTATTCCACCTCGAAATTCGTGCCATATTTATTTTGGGCTATTTTTTTTTTCACTTCTCCCCCACTACTAATCCAAGACCAAGTCTTGATACATTTTTAGTTTTTCTTTTTGTGTGCAAGATTTATCCTTAATGGCCAATCAAGAATGGAACAGTGTTCGTCCGCCTCTATTCTCTGGCGAGAACTTCAGAACCTGGAAGGGTCTAATGAAATCCCACCTAAAGGCCCATCTAGATCTATGGACGATCATCCAAACGGGATTCTCTTTTCCCGTAGAAAATGAGTTATCAATCGAGTGGGACAAACTGGATGAACAAACCCTCAAACAAATCGAGACCGATGCAAGGGCAACAGCAATCCTACAATGTGGCCTAACCAAGGAGCAACTCGAATTAGTAGGTCCATTCAGATGTGCTAGAGAGATTTGGGAAAAATTGATCAACCTTTATCAAGAGATCTCTGATGAAGAAGAAGATCAGGTAAGTTATCTTACACTCTCGGTCCAAGCACAGACAGCCGAGTCAGAGTATGAACCCGAATCCAAAGTCGAAATTGAACCAGAATCAGACGACGAAGTGACTGAGATGGTAACCGATTTCAAATTCTTTTCAAAATTAGAATTAAATAATCAAATAGATACTGTAATGGTCGAGGAAGGTGTAAATTCTATTGCAGGGAAAACTCCAAGAAAACTGCAAAAGAGGCCTCAACCAGTACCTGAGTCCGACTCAGCCTTAGAATCTGGCGACGAAGAAGGGGATCATCGAAAGCAGGTCCGAATGGCTCACGACCACTATAAAATGCCGAAAAAATAGTCAAGCAAAAGAAAGATGGGTAACTTTAATTCATATGTAAATTTAATTCATAATATTGCTGATTTTGAAAATCCAGAATATTATTACGATTATGACGTGACTTAGATGATTACTTTTCTCGCTTATGTTTTGTTTTGCTTAGAATTAGGATTGGTTAGTTTAAGGACTAAAATGATTTAATTAAAATTTGAACAACATAGTATTAGGTGGAGGTGAGATGATAGTACGTTAGGGAAACCTTCATGGTGGAACTAGATGAAACTACCGATCCAAGACCCAAACTAGTTAGACCAAAATCTTTCAAGAAGTAACTTGAAGATGAATTTTTTATAAAAGACTTTGTCAAGGAAAGGGTTGATGATCCAATAAGGCTACGACCAAAGAAGGTCTAGTGCCTCGCCAAGACCTGGAAGCCAATTACTGAAAATAAAATTCACTTTACTATTGTTAATTCAAATCTAATAAGGTTGTTAGATTTGTCAAGGAAAGGGTTGTTAGATTTATTGAAGTATGTGTTAGATTTGAATCTAACAATAGTAATGTGTTAGATTTGAATCTAACACATACTTCAATAGTAATTTTGTCAAGGAAAGGGTTGTTAGATTTGAATCTAACACATACTTCAAAATCAATAAAATTAACTATTTTTATCAAAATTAAAATATTTATCTCACAAAACCCATAAGGTTAACATGTTTGATCACGTAGAACTGGGTGAGATATCTAGGACCTAAAAGCATAATTCACTATCCTTTTAAATAAAAAGGTTTGCAAAAGTTATTCAAACTTATCTCTATTTTGTTTTGTCAATTTATTGTATTGTACCCTACTTTTTCATTTCTAACATTTTTTTTGAATTTCATGTCAAATATCACAATAAATAGAGTCTAGGGCTTGTTTTGATTTAGTCATTGATTGGTCAAACATAGTCAACATAGTCAAACCCTAGTCAACATAGTCAAACTTGGTCAACACTGAAGTTCCTTAAGGTACCTAGATAAAGTCAGACAGTGTCAGATACAGGGGGAGTTTTTTTTCGAAAAATTTAGATTTTTCAAAAACCTTATGCTCTAAAACTTATTAACATTTTAAAATAAGGTTTTCAAAAATTGGTTCACAAACCTTATGCTCTAAAACTTATTAACATTTCAAAATAAGGTTTTCAAAAATTGGTTCAAAAACCTTGGTATATTACTATCTCTTTGAAGAAGTATTATCATTTCAAAATATTTTTTTTCGAAAACTGTGTTATTATTCCAAAATGGAGTTTTCAAAAATTTATCTCCTTGAAAATTATCATACTCAAAAGGTTGTTCAAAAGTGTTCTTTTAATATTGATAAACCCTATAGACACAGAGGAGATCTTCTTCATGATCAACAAGGACTCCTAGGATGTGTCAAACTTAGGGGGAGGTCATATTAAAAGAGTTATTAAACATTTCAAAATAATATGTTTTCATGCACTATATTTTCAAAATCCTGTTGAAAGTATAAGTAATTTATCTTTCAAAATACTATTTTTCAAAACTTTTGTGGCTTACAAAATTGTTTTGAAATACTCTTTGAAATTGTATTTACTTGAGTTTGGAAAATTTCCAGGACACTTAAGGAAATGTCCTTGTAGTTAACAAGGTTTCCTAGGATTGTGTCTGACTGAAAAAGAACCAAGTTAAGTAGAGTATTATGTTTTCAAAATAACATTGTTCAAAAGTACTAATATTTTTTCAAAGCACTAATGTTTACAAAGTACGAATATTTTTTAAGTGCAATACTAAACATGTTTCAAAGAACAATTTTTTCAATTTTTTTTCAAAGTGAAAATGTGTTTCAAATTTTCTTTTGCATAACATTTTTTTAGTATTCTTCCAAATGTACTATTTGTTAAATAAAATATTTTTATGAGAGCAATCTTTCGAAAAATCTTTTCTAAATGAAAGTTTTTCTAAGGCAATAGTGTTCTAAGTGCGTGATTTTTCTAAAGACTTGCCTACAAATATAAAATATTTTTTTTAAATTCACAATACTTTTCAAAGTGGAGTTTTTCTTTGGTACAATTTAAGCTGCTTGCTATACTTTCAGAATTATACTAAGTATTTTTATTTTCAAAACTCATAAGCTCTGATACACAGATTTTTTTTCTGAAATCTTCTTTCAAAAGCTCCTTATTGATATATGGCCATGGGGGGAGAGAAATAGAAAAGAGAGAGAATTTTTTTTTCGTTTTCACAAAAAGCTAATTGCTTTAAAATTGGTCTAAGCATTTCTCAAAGTACTTTCAAAATTTCTAAAGAGCTTCAAAATTCTCTAAGTGCATTTATTTTGAAAATAGTTTTATTCCTAAGTAAAATTTTCCTTAGTAAACAAAGTTTGTCTAAGCAAAACCTTTGGAAATTTTTGGCAAATGTTTCTAAGTAAAGTTTTCTTAGTAAACAAATCTTTGTTTTGGCAAAAACTTGTCTATTTAAAGTTTTTTTTAAATGCACAAAATATGTTCCAAGGAAATTTTTCTACGTGTGCAAAAGTTGAAGCTTTTTAAAGGAAATTTGTTTTCAAAATGTTGGCTAAGTAAGCTACTGTTAAGTTTTTCTTGAAAATTATGTTGCAAGTTTTTTTAAAAATGTTCTAAAATATAAGGAGAAGAGTTGTCACATTAAGGGGGAGCTTCATGCATTTTCAGAACATCCATTACATTGAACATCATTTTGAAAAAATTATGAAATCCATTACTTAAAGTTTTTCTTGACAACTATGTTTTTGGGAAATAGTGAAATCCATTACTTAAAGTTATTTTAGAAAAACTCAAAAATCCCTCTTAGATATTTTGTTCATCCATGAATTTTTTTTTGATATATGTCAAAGGGGGAGGAAAGGTCAAAGTTAAGTGTTTTATAACACAATACTTCAGGGTTGCAGGGAAAATAATTTTTTTTTTCCAGTTCAAAACTACACTGATTTTTTTTCTCTCCGCTCAAATTGATTGGTCTTAACTGTCTTGCTTAAACTGTTATAATTTTTACTATTCAAAATTGCTATATTTCATTTGGTCTTAACTGTCTTGCTTAAACTGTTATAATTTTTACTTAACTTTGAATTGTGTTGCCATAAATCAAAAAGGGGGAGATTGTTGGTGCAGGAAGCACATATCGAACCTTGTTTTGATATTGGCAAAAGATTCAAAGTTAAGTACTATTTGTGCTCTAACGATGTTACTTAAGTGTGCAGGAAAAGTCCTAGGTACACTAGGCAAGAAGTCCTGGCGAAGGGCAGCTAGGCACCGAAGACCTAGTGAAGGGCTGCTAGGCACCGAAGACCTAGCAAAGGACTGCTAGGCATCGAAACCCTAAGACCTGGCGAAGGGCTGCTGGGCACCTAGCGAAGAGATGCTAGGCATTGAAACCCTAAGACCTGGCGAAGGGCTGCTAGGCACCTAGCGAAGGACTGCTAGGCGTTGAAGACCTGGCGAAGGACTGCTAGGCACCTGGTGAAGGACTGCTAGGCGTTGAAGACCTGGCGAAGGACTGCTAGGCACCTAGCGAAGGTCTGGCATCAGGATAGACATGTAACTTATGCATCCACATAAGTTTGCAACTTTTTATCATTCACTTCAAACTGCCCAGCTAATTGCCGAGTCACTAGTTGGGAATCTGAGTGCAGCATGACCCGAGTAGGTCCTACATGTTTAGCGGTTTGCAACCCGGCCAGAAGAGCTTCATACTCTGCCTGGTTGTTGGTGGCTCGATACTCCAATCGCACAGCTAGGTGTAGATGATCTCCCTTTGGAGAAATTAGCAAGATCCCAATACCACTCCCTGCCAGAGTGGTTGAGCCATCCATATAGACCTTCCATGTTTCCTCTTCCCCTTCGGTATTAAGCTCGTTGAGAAAGTCAGCTAGTGCCTGGGCCTTGATAGCCGTTCGAGGCAAATACTGAATATCATACTCGCTCAGCTCTGTAGTCCATTTAATCATCTGTCCTGAGGCCTCCGGATTAACTAACACCTTCCCGAGTGTGCTATTAGTTAGCACTCAGATAGGATGGGCCAGGAAGTAAGGGCGCAAGCGCCGAGCCATCAACACAAGTACGTAGGCTAATTTCTCGAGTGTGTTATACCTACACTCGACTTCCTTAAGTAAGTACCCAAAGAAGTAGATGGGCTGCTACTCAGCCTCCTTCTATTTTACAAGTACAACACTCACAGCTCCCTCAGTAGCTGACAGATATACATATAACACCTCTCCTTCCTCAGGTTTGGCCAAGACTGGTAAGCTGACCAAGTAAGACTTCAATTCTTCTAAAGCTTGATCACATTCAGCATCCCACTGAAAGTTGGTAGCCTTGTGTAGAATCTTGAAGAAGGGAAGACTCTGATCAGCCGATCGAGAGATGAAGCGAGAGAGGGATGTGATTCTTCCAGTCAGGCGATGTACTTCCTTCAGGTTCCTGGGTGGTGGCATGTCCAGCAAAGCCTTTACCTTGCCAGGGTTAGCTTCTATCCCCCGATCAGTTAGAATGTAGCCCAGGAATTTTTCGCTCTTGGCCCCGAACAAACATTTGGCTGGGTTGAGTTTGAGGTCATACCTTCTGAGAGTGTAGCAGGTCTCCTCTACATAGGTCACCAGGTCTGTTGCCTTGAGGGACTTGATGAGGATATTATCTACATACACTTCAATGTTCCTCCCGAGCTGCTCCTTGAATACCTTGTGCATCAGCCTTTGGTAGGTAGCTCCCGTGTTCTTGAGTCCAAAGGGCATGACTATATAGCAATAGGTGCCCTCGGCTGTGATGAAACTAACTTTCTCCTGATCACTGGGAGACAGCGGCACCTGATGATATCCTTGGTAGGCATCCAACATACAGATGAGCTCACTCCCTGCAGTGGAGTCCACCATCTGATCAATTCGGGGGAGGGGGTAACAATCTTTGGGGCAAGCTTTGTTAAGGTCTCTAAAATCAATGTAGACCCTCCACTTGTTCTCTGTCTTAGATACTAGCACAACATTTGCCAACCAGGCCGGGAACTGCACTTCCCAGATGTGTCCTGCCTCTAGGAGTCTCTCTACTTTTTCTTGAATGATCTTGTTCTGGTCGGGACTGAAGTCCCTCTTCCTCTGCTTCACAGGTCTGGCATCAGGATAGACATGTAACTTATGCTCCATGACCTCTGGCCTGACTCCTTTCAGATCTCGCTGCGACCAGGCAAACACGTCCTGATTCTCAGTTAAGCATTTTACCAACTGCTGCTTGAGGTCGGTCGGTAACCCTGGAGCTATCTTTATCCTAGTCTCTTCTCGGTCAGGCAAGAGCTGAATCTCCCCTTTCTCTTCTCTTAGTTCGGCCTGGGGGAGGGCTGCACCATATTGCAACTAGCTGGGGGAGCTCGGAATGCCTTCCTCACCTATGTTCGTACATCATCAACATAGCAATGGCGTGCCACTTTTTGGTCACCCCTGACTTCCCCTACTTGGTCACCCACTAGAAACTTCACCTTCAAGTAGAAAGTTACCGCCACCGCTCTAAACTCGTTAAGCGCGGGTCTGCCCAGGATGACGTTATAGGCAGAGGGCGCGCCCACTATCAAAAAAGTTGACCATCGGGTCCTTCTCAAGGGCTCCTCCCCGAGTGAGATGGCTAGCTTGATCTGGCCCATCGACTGCACTTCATTTCCCGTGAACCCAAAAAGAGGTGTGGTCACGGGCTGTAACTCGCTGGCTTCAATTTGCAGTTGTTCAAATGCCTTCTTATAGAGAATGTTGACTGAACTTCCAGTATCCACAATGGTCCGGTGGACCTGGTAATTTGCTATGACCGCCGTAATGACCAACGCGTCGTCATGGGGAACTTCCACACCCTGCAAGTCTTGAGGGCCAAAACTAATCTGCGGTCCTCAAGCTTGAGCAGAGCTGCTACCTACTTGATGGATCTCCAGATGTCTTACTTGGGACTTTCGAGCTCGGTTGGAATCCCCATAGGTAGGGCCACCAGAGATAACATTGATGGACCCATGTATAGCGTTCTGCTGATTAGCCCGCTCTTCATTCGCGTCTCCCTGCCCAGGGGAGCTGGGGGTCGGGAACAGTTGCCGTGCTGCAGGGGTGGTCACTTGAGCATTAGGGTCTTGTCGATTTGGTTGCGCTCTTCCTCGACCTCGGGCACCTCCTTGGTGAGCTCCTCTAGGGGTTCCTTGGCCAGGACAGACTTGCCCACGACCAGCTTGCCAATAGTCTTGAAGGCCATGGGTGTGGCTGTTGTGGAAGGAACAGTAGGGCTGTCATCTGGTAGGGAGGCATCCTTGGGCCACCTGTTGAACTATATTACGTTCAGCTCCGAGTCTGTGTCCCATGGCTCGGGGACTTCTGAGGGGTCCACCAGGGGGTGTGGTCCTCTTAGGATGAGGGGTCACTGGTGCGGGCCCGACTTCCCGTCTTCGAGCGGCCTGTGCTTCTTCCACATCAACATACTTAGTAGCCTTGCCCAGGAGACATTCAAAGTCCTTCGGAGGTTTTCGGATCAGTGACCTGAAGAACTCTCCTTCTTGTAGGCCTTGGGCAAAGGCGCTGATCAGCACCTATGAAGTGGCGGTGGGCACATCCAATGCAACATGGTTAAACCTCTTAATGTAAGCCCAAAAGGGTTCCTTGGGGCTCTGCTTTAGGGCGAAGAGGTTCTGGCTGGTTTTGTGATGCCTCTTGCTACTTGCAAAGTGCTGGAAAAAAAGTCTTTTGAAATCAGCGAACTCTCTCACAGACCCCTCCGGGAGTTTGTCAAACCAATGTTGAGCTGGCGCTGCCAAGGTGGTCAGGAAGGCCCGTCACTTAATGCCATCTGAGTATTGATGCAACAACGCCGCGTTCTCGAATTTCATCAGGTGTTCCTCTGGGTCTGTAACTCCTCCATATTCATGGATGAATAAGAGTCGGAAGTGCTTGGGGACTAGTTCTTGCAGGACTTGGTTGGAGAAGGGGAACCCGGAGTGGTCAGCCGGGGCTTGGCTGATAGGGGCCTTCCCTTTGTTGATTCTGGCTTGGCTGGAAGAGACTTCTTGAGGATCAGACTGTCCAGCACCTTCTGCCGGGCCAAAGAACGCTCGGGGGAAGTGAGGGCTCTCACCCGGGCGAACTCCACCTTCTGTGCCAACACGAGCTGCCGGCTCAGAAGGGCCCTCCTGAGTCGGGCGAGCGATAGTCTTCTGCTCTGCTAACAATTTATGAGCTTTAGCGGCTACTAGCAGATCAAGGTCTTCTTGTGAGAGGGTAACGGTCACCCTGTTGGAGTCACTTATCTTCATCTTTCGATCAGGCAGATTCCCACAGCCAAATTTGATCCTGTCGATAAGTGAAGAAGGTCCTCACTAGGATGACTCGGTCTGACCAAGATGACCTCGGTCTGCAATAGCGTGAGGGTCGGGGTCGGGCTTGAGTGCTAATAGGACACAAGTGGCTTGGGTCGGACAAAAAACGAGAGCACAATGTGGAGGCAAGATTTCAAATGGCAGGAACCTCCTCTTTAGAGCCCAAAGGGGGTTTATATAGGGAAGGAGAAGTCCTCTGCCCTGTCAGAGTGTCTTGTCTCATTAAGAACTGGTCAGTTGGCAGACTGGACTAATGGTAGCTTTAGTTGCTCTGTGAGACAGCCACAACCGCCTGACAATCTGTCCAAGTTGTCCCCTCTGATCCCCATTAATGTTTGGCGGCTCTGTCAGGTCATGATTATGTAAGAGGTCCTTTTCTCATAATGGAGAGATTTGGGAGATCTCCACTGGGGAGGCAACCTGTCACTCATTCAGGACAGTCGGCTCGGGTCTGCCAACCCACGACCTGGGTCGGTCAGACAAGCTCGGCCTCTCGGCCACTCACGTTTTTAGGGCGGTCCTAAGCTGCCCGACCCAGTGTGACCCAGGGTACCCGACCTAGGGTGACCGACCCAGGGGGCCCGACCCAGCAGGGTGACCGACCCAAGGGGCCTGGCACAAGATGACCGATCCAAGGTGTCCGACTCGGGGTGACCGACCCAGGGTGTCCGACCCAGGGTGACTCGACTTAGAATGTCCGACTCAGAGTGTACCAGGGTACCCGACCCAGGGTACCTGACCCTGGGTCCCTAATCGGGAGTATGCGCTCGGATGACAGCGGCTTAGCCATGACTCCCCCTACCTCGACTTATATTTCTCCTAGCCAGATCCTTGTTTGGCTCATCAGACCAAAGTTAACCCAACTTAACCCACTTCGACCTAGGCCTGACCCGATCGGGCTCTTGACCTACTCTGAAAACTTACTCGCCCGAATCACTAATTATTAAAACATTGTTATTTAATGCATTATCAATTGCAAACTAAGGACGGTGGAAGTGTAAGAATATTTTAAAATATGATAAGTAATTTTTTTTTAAACAAAAAGAGGGCGTGATTGAAATATTTTAAAAGTTTAGGTGGCCGGTCCAAAAATTGGCGTTTTTTCTACTGGATTTCAAAGGCGCCGGCGGCCGTGTGTTCATGCACTCGGCACGCTTGTGATCTTGATGCGTTGATGGACATGTAGCTGATAAAAATTTTCGCTCAAAATTCGAGTTTTGAAGCTCCAGTTCGCACTTAATTTATGATCTACGAACGCGAAGGGAAAGGAAATGCAATCTTTTTGATAATTCCAGAGAGAGAGAGAGAGAGAGGGGGGGAAGAAGAAGGAAGGATCATTGATTCATTCAGGTGACGATGTAGACCGGCGCCGCCGTCAGGTGGTCCCCACCGGCGTCCCTAAGTCTCCGATAGGGCACCCCTGCCGCTGCCGCCGCTCCGACCTCCGCCGCGGCCAGCAGCATCGCCACCCTCGGCCGCCTGGCGCCGCCGCCGCTCTCGGTGGCGTACACGGACCCCAACTGCGCGGTACGGGACAGCCACCGCACGCTGGACTCCCCGCTGCCCTGGTGGCTCTGTTTCCAGAAAAGGAGGGCGGACCTCGACCACCACCCC
Organism: Boesenbergia rotunda; assembly: GCA_024364735.1. Taxonomy (NCBI): domain Eukaryota; kingdom Viridiplantae; phylum Streptophyta; class Magnoliopsida; order Zingiberales; family Zingiberaceae; genus Boesenbergia; species Boesenbergia rotunda. The sequence continues at coordinate 108,603 of JAGFNQ010001207.1, read as the reverse complement.
GCGCCGCCGCGCCGCCGCTCCCTGGCGTCGCCCTTGAACAGGGCTTCTTCAGCTTGCGCCGGAGCGAATCGAGCGGCCGCTGCAGCGCAAAGGCGAAAGGTCATCCCAGGAGCGACCCAAACAAAAAAAGGGAAGAGAACACGAGAAGGTAGCGTGCCTGGAAGCAGATCTTCGCCGCCGCCATGACCGGAAAATTGGATCTTTGTCGGTGTTCTGCTGAAGATGAGGGAGAAGGGAGCAGGATTCTGCTGAAGTGCATTCAAATAGGTCTAAATGAGCTCGCGCGAAGTGGATCGCGTCTGACGTAGTCTTCTTGTCAGTGCGGCTCATGACCGTTGCGAAGATCCAACGCTCCTGCTGGACAAAGGGATCTTCGTTAGATCCGCGGCCCAATGATTAAACGGATCGATGAGGATCTATTAAATTTCCACACGTGGCATCATTTATAATCACTCGTCAGTGTTACGAGAAGAATCTAAAAAGGATTAAAAGACTATTTCTCTTATTTTACTCTTATGTGTTTTATTTATTATTCAATCGAAGATTGATATTATGGTAGGAGAAATTTTGCATTAGGTTATGTATTTATTAATATTTGAGATTTAAAGATAATCCAATTCAATGGACCTCAATGATAAATGAGAATTAGATTGAATGAATGAAAGTTGTCTGGAAGAGTGGATGCTTTCTTCTAATAGTGATTTGATTCGGTGTTCTATGGGCCCTTTTGTTTGACCTTGACATGGGCAAACCATGTTAGGGTGTACGATGAGGAATATCCTTTTTCCTTGTCTAGCTCAAGCATTGAATGTATTAGGGATGATACATTAATAATGAAGCAACCCTTCCCAATTGATGCATAAGAGACATAGCTCGGTTGCTTTGACAGGAGCGGAGCGGCACATGGGGTGAGACCATCACCTTTTGCCACATCATATGTGGGGGCTTGAGAATGGATGCCTTCAATCGAAAGAGACTTCTTTAAGTTGAAATTTCAATCGATTGACACTCTTCTTCAAGAGGTTTCAAAAGGTATGCGTGTTAGGACGCATACTATAAGTCTAATTTTCATATGAACATTTATTTTGAAATAAGAATCACAGTGGTCACGTGTTTGCATTTTTTATTTACAATTGTCCATTACTTCACATTATAGATAACATAGTGTGTGGTGTCACATAGAAGATCATGCCATCGGTTCCTTGTAAAGTATAAGTAGTAGCTCACAACCAAGATGGATTTGGACAAACCATTAGAACGGTTGTAGTATAATTTGTATTAGTCTATCTTGACTATAGAATTACACTAGTGTACTTTGTGTGTATTGAGTAGGACTACTTTGAGATTGTTTGATTTATACTGACTATATAATCGAACAAGACCTCTATTATTATGGATGTACATGCTTTTAATCCCGATATAATAACGGGCACATATACTTATTATTTATTTTTTTAATTTACCAATGGGTGAGATTTATTCGTTAAATCAATAAGCCGGTAACTTGAGAAATAATATTATTTATATGGTGTATCGTTGATTATAGAAGGAAATTGTGTCCTAATTATTTAGGTTGATGATGTCCCCTTGAGGAGCTCATAAGAATTATCATGTAAACCCTGCAGGTGGACTTGGTCTGACATGATAATAAAGTTGAGTGGTACTACTCTTGGTGTTATATGTTAATTAATTGAATTGTCATTAATTCAATTAATCAATTGGCATACGATATCTTAAACACGGAAAGATAATGTACCCATAATAGGAAGGAGCTCATATTTTAATATGGGGTCGATGCAGTAGTAAATAATAACCCTTTAGTGGATAGAGTTATTATTAACGGATTTAAGTTGATTTTCGGGTTGAAAATAGGAAACTTAAAAAAATCCGTTAGGAGGTCATAACCGACTCCTCTTTTTGGTCCCTATTGTAGCCTATATAAACCCTCTTAAGTCGTCTATTAGAATGTGATTTTTTAGAAACCCTATTCTCCTTTGGTTTGGGCGTGCGACGCTTGAGGCAGCTAGGTCACGCGGCGTGCGCCGCTTGAGGCGGCTAGGTAGACCCGACCACAGTTCGGAACCGACGGTTTGACGGTTCGGAACCGCCGGTTCGACGGTTCGTGGGAGGTCGACCCTTAACCTTAACCGCCCAAGACGGTTACGGTTCACGGTTCGGAACCGCCGGTTCACGGTCCGGTTCACGGTTCGCCACGGTTCAAGATTATTATATTAAAAAAATTAAAAATTAAAAATTAAATTAAAAAAAATTTATTAAAAAAAGGGCTTGCACTTATATAAGTTGCCTACGTATCCCCTTAGGGTGTAGGGGAATCAAAGCCCACATAGTTCTTTTACATTTTTACCCTTTTACATTTTTTACATTTTTACCCTTTCTCACTCACTTGCATTTCCTCCCGTTCCCGTTGTATTTGTTCCTTCGGTATCAAATTCTTCGACTTCGTCTTATGAAAGTTGCATTCCTTGGATTCGCTTCTCGGCTCTGGTCCAATCATCAAGTAATGCTTGAGCTTCCAATTAGTCGGGAGACATAGTTGATCGTTGTTCATCTAATATGTTGCCGCCGGCACTGAACGTCTGCTCCATAGCAGCAGTTGACACTGGAGAAGCTAAAATTTCTTTTGTGACCACGGAGAGAACGGGAAAGCTTTGAGCCTTCTGTGACCACCACTTCAAGATGTCGAAGTCTTCGCTATCTGCTTCATTAAAATTAAAAGAAGTCGTAAAATAATTCTCAAGTTCTTGTGTAGAACTTGAGGATCCTCGTGGACGTTTCGTCCATTCTTTTAATAAAAGTTGGGCTTTTGAAAGTTTTAAATTAGTAGTAGTAGGTGTTGTGTTTCAGAAATATTAGTTTGTGTTCCATATTTAACATAATATTGATTATAAAGATTATATAAATAATTTTTAATATTATATACAATATTAGCTGGATCCGGAGAGGAAGAATCTTTAATAGGAATTAATGCGTCATAATATAAAGTTAACATTTCTTGTAAAACTTCTAATTTAAATCTAGGATCTAAAGCAAATGCAATTAAATAAATTTCAGGAATTAAATAAAAATATTTTTTCCATTTAGTTTTCATAGCTATTATACATAAAGTTAAAGCTTCATCATTTACATGTTTATTTAATATTAATACTATACTACAAAAATTTACTAAAATTAAATGAGCAGTAGGATAATAAATACCAGAAAGTTATTCAGTTGCATCGTTAAAAACTTTTAAAATTTCACAAATACTACTACAAATATTCCATTGTTGTGAAAATAAATAAATATTAGTATTACTATTTTGTGCAAAAAATAAACATAATAAATCTTTATATTGAAAAGAATCTTGTAATAATTGATATGTTGAATTCCAACTTGTTGGAACATCACGTGAAAATTTTTTTGGTCTCATTCCATTAGCTTTACAAAATCTACCCTATTGTTTCATCATAGATGGATGAGACCATAAGTATAAAATTGCGGTTCTAATTGGTTGAATATAATTTTGTAAAAGTTTTAATCCATCTTGAACACATAAATTTAAAATATGGCATACACAACGAATATGAAAAAATAAACCACCAATGACAGGTTGACAAATAAATTTTAGTTCATCTATTGAAGCGGTATTAGAACTAACATTGTCTAATGATATTGAAAATATTTGATGAGTCAATCCATATTCTTCTAAAATTAAGTGTAATAATTGTGCAATGTTATGAGCAGTATATGATTCATCAAAAATTCTATAAGCTAATAATCTTTTTTGAAGGATCCAAGAGTTATCAATCCAATGGCATGTTATACCCATATAAGAATGAGTTTGCCAATGATCACTCCAAATATCGGAACATAAAGAAACTTTATTATTTAATTTACTAAATTCTTCAATTAAATTCTTTTTTCCTTGTTTTATTAATCTTTTAATTGTACGAGTTAGTGTAGTCCTAGGTACACGTTTAGCAGCAGGATTAAGAGATTCTTTACAAAAATCTTCAAATGTGCATTTAGATCCAAAACTAAAAGAAAGATGTTCTATGAAAACAAATTTAGCTAATGATTCTCTTAATTTATTATCTGAATATAAAAATAAACCAGAATCAATACTACTATCGCTAGAAAATCTAGATAATTGTGTTTGAGAGCGGTCAAGCCCATATTCCGTCGGGTGCTTCGTTTCTAAATGTCGTTTCAACGACCCATAGCCGCCGCCGACTTGGAATTTGTAGGAAGCATTGCAATGCTTGCATTTTGCACGCATTTCTCCCGACGGAAGTGTGACCTTCTCAAAATGTTTAGTGAAAATAGACGATTTTAAAGGAGGATTTTCCCGAACCTTAGATGTAATCGCATCGGTACTTCCTTGCGTTTCGGGGATCGGAGGGCGTTGGGGCTGAGCCTCGGTCTCATCATCGGTGGATTGAATTTGAAGGTTGGGATCCTCGTATGCAATTTCTTTTCCCCTCCGAGATTGAGATGATGAAGCTCCGTGACCTCCTTCCATTATCGTCGATGAAGAACGCGGAGAGAAGTTGAAAGTTAGAGAGTTGAGAATGAGAGATTGAGGAAGAGAAGTTGTGTTGTGTGTGAAAATGATGAAATGAGCTCCCTCTTTATAGAGTTCGGATCATAACGGTCACTAAATCATAGCCATTGATCAAAAAACTGTCAAATGATCTCATCCGTCGAAAAAAAAATAAAAAAAGCCTCCAACGACACTGAACCGGCGGTTCAGTGCCGTTGGACCCGGCGGTTAACCGCCGGTTCACGCGAACCGGCGGTTACGCGGGTTCTGGGGGCTGGAACCGGAACCGGCCCGGCATCCTGCCGGGCCGGTTCCGGTTCGGCCCGATGAACCAGGGCCTGTTGACCAGGGCTGGTTCCGGGCCGGGTCCGGGCTGGTCCCGGCCCGAGGTCGGGTCTACAGCTAGGTTATGCGACACAAGAAAGAAGAAGAAGATGGGTGAGTGGCGGCTGCGATTCTTAGAAGATCATCACCCACACGACGTCCAAGAAGAGGATAGGAATACAATAGAAGATCGAGAGGTATATCTAGTATCTATTTTCTATTCCGCTGTAGTTGTATTCGTATTCTTCCTGGATCCCGAATCAAACACAAGAACCGATGATCGAAGGTTTCATCGAACAGAACCGCTGCCGATCGATCAACAGATCGATCAGTGCAGGTCTTGATGAAGCATGTCATTTGGGAAGTTTTCAGTCCTTGTGCGGATCAATTCTGTCCATAGAATTAAATTCGGAGAAATAGGGTGGAATCCCAACGCCAACAATTGGTATCAGAGCAAATTTTTCCGGCTCTGTTATTTTGGATTCGGTTGCTTTCATACTATTCATATATAATTTAGGCAGGATAATAGTAGGATACGTAATAGGCTAACTTTGTGGTTGTAGCATTAGTTCCAACTATTATGTCTGTGTGATATGTATGATTGTGTATTTAAACCCTCGGGGGTTGACGAGGTTATTTGTATTTAATTGTAATTAAATACGGCAATGTTAGCTGTTTAGTTTTAATTTGCTATTTGATCTAGATTTTATATAAACTCCTTCGTGGAGTATAGGATCGATGGATGTAAATTAAATTTTGTTATGGCTTGTATCTTTGCTTGCGTGGGGTTATTTGATGACCAGAGGCGCAGCTAAGAAGGAGGCGAGATGACATGATCGACTGGAGGTGTATTGGAGAACAGTGGAACCTACAAAGCCATAATATTTAGAAATTTTATATTTTCATATTTATTGTTGTGTTGTTTGATATACTTATTGTGATTGCATGCTTGAAAATTCCTCGTTTTAAATAACTAAGTGGGAGAGGGAATCTTTAAGTTTTGTGGCCTCCACTACTGGTTTGAAAGTGAAGCATTCAAACTTGCGCGTTGGCCCTGAGTGTCTTCTTCCACATCAGATGAGTTTGTTTTGTGGATCACTAGATCAAACTTTCTATTGGATGATTTTAGGAAATTATTTAGGAGCATGTGATCTTCTCCATCTGAAGGGACATAATCCTAGATAATGGACTTAGTATCAAGTAATGGTGCACACTTAGATGCAACTAATAGTATCCTCCTCATCGGAGTCACTGCTATTTTTTGTATAGTCGAAGATAAATCAATTATTAATTTTATTTGTCAAAAAGTAAAGTTGACAAGATAATAAAATTAATGGGTAAAACCTCCTCTTACAAATATTTGAATTAGTATACTCCACACTATCGTGGCATACGAAATTCACGGTGTTTACGGTGTTGGTGAATTTAAAATTTTATTGTTTGAGAAATCAATATTATTTTAAATTCTAAAGTTTTGACCAATGTGATTCTCAGGGTTTCATTATGTCTTTCAATCCTCTTGCTATGATTTAAAAAGAAAATAAATTTACTGGTCCAAACTACATTGATTAAAAACGAAATCTGGATATTGTCTTGACTGCTAAGGAGTATAAATTTTTACTCTTTGAGATCTGACCTACTAGGCCTAGTGATGATTCTAGTGAAGAGGAGAAAGAGAGTTATAAGAAGTGGGTAAAGGCAGATGAGATGACGCGATATTACATTTTGACTTCCATGTCAAATGTGTTGTAACATCAGCATCAAGCCTTCACTACTGCCTATGACATGATGTTCAATCTCAAGGAACTCTTCGGATACCAGAATATGGCTACCAGGCAAGAGGTCATAAGAAACTTGATGACGACCACTATGTCTCATTTAGATGATGATTAGTTTTAATTTGCTGTTCGATCTAGATTATATGTAAACTCCTTCGTGGAGTATAGGATAGATGGATGTAAATTAAATTTTGTTACAACTTGTATCCTTGCTTGCGTAGCATTATTTGATGACCAGAGGGCTAAGAAGGAGGCGAGATGGCATAATCGACTGGAGGCATATTGGAGAACAATGGAACCTACAAAGTCATAATAGTTGGAAATTTTATATTTTCATATTTATTGTTGTGCTGTTCGATATGCTTGTTGTGATTGCATGCTTGAAAATTCCTCGTTTTAAATAACTAAGTGGGAGAGGGAATCTTTGAGTCCCGTGGCCTCCACTACTGGTTTGAAAGTGAAGTATTCAAACTTGCGCGTTGGCTCTGAGTGTCTTCCTCCACATCGGATGAGTTTGTTTTGCGGATCACTAGATCAAACTTCCTTATGGATGATTTTAGGAAATTATTTAGGAGCATGTGATCTTCTCCATTTGAAGGGACATTGATGGGGCCCACAATCAGTGTCACGAATGAGCCTCAAATTTGAATTTATAAATTGAAAATCCTTAGCTCACAAAACTAAGTGTAGTATAGGGGCTTCAAGTCATATTTTTCCAAGAACTAGTTAAGGATGTTTAACTCAAGCTTGAATTTGTCGTTCCTATGTTTTGGGTTTTCAAGTAAGATGGGGGTTTTTGCGAATATGAATGAAATGACAATTTGAAACAGAATGAACTCAGCTACATCAAAAACTAACTAGGAATTTCGGGAACTACACTTAACCTATTTGACAACTGAGCAATTAAACTCAAAACTATGGGATTAAAAATTCAAGAACTAATATTGAATGTATAAAAGCATCAGATCTGTAGCTAAATTGTAGAAATATGAAAACTAGAACAAAGCAAGCTAAAGAAACATAACTGAATTGTAGCTAGGCTCAAATCGAAACAATTAAATGAAACAAGTATTTTAGAAACAAAATTTTCCTAAATTAAACATCAAACCAGTCCCTTGTCAAGTTTTCCTCTTGCCGTCACACAAAAGTCCAGCTAGAAACCCTCTAGCTCGAAAACCAACAAAGGATCTACTCCCTGGATCAGTTTGCAATGGATTAGTGTGACTAGATCTTCCTGATCGGTCACAGGACCGATCAGGACTTCTGCTGATCGGGTTGGAGACCGATCAGTGGTGTCTCTATCCGATCGCAGCGATCGATCAGTAGCTGAAAAAATCCACGATCTCCTCCTGTTTGATATGCGGAATGGCGATCTAGCTCAGAACCTTCAGCAATCCTCCGAAGAACCCCTCCGAATTGCTCTGATAGCTCCGATCGAAGAAAACCAGTGATCAACATGATTCGATTGGTAGAAACAGAGCTCCGGCGAAACCCTCACCTGAGCTCCTTCAGCTGCGAGATTTGGTTGCAAACTTAACCGGAAATCGAACTCGATGATTTGAAACCTTGAAAACAAACTTGGATTTGATGTGGTCGCGTGGATCGAAGAAGAACAGACGAAGAAAATGAATAACAGGAAGAAAACTGAAGAACTCGCGACGACTGAGCTGGGCGGAGAAGTTCTCTGATTTAATTAATTCCAATTCAAAATGAACGGCTGTGATCATTCTCGCCTCATCCAACGGTCAGATCAACTCGGATCAGAATCAAACTTTCCAGATCTCTATCAATGGTCAGGATCTGCTCCTCCTTAGCTTGGATCGATCAGATCTACAACGGATGGCTCAGATTACCCTTCCTTTTGAATGGATGGTTTAGACTCCTCTTAAGCTTGATCCAACGGTCAGATGACTTCTGATTTGGACCAAAACTTCAGATCTTGATTAACTCTATCTTGAGCTCGAATTGATCAGAAGTTGACAGATGGCTCAGATCTCCCCGTTTCTTGATTGGATGACCCACATTTATCCATCTCTTGATCCCCTTGATCGAAGCCAAGTCTGAACTCAAGTTTAATCCAATCTGATCTAGGTCTATGATCATTGGAAGCCTACAAAATTAGATTCAAATTTAATGTCAAAACATCTCAAATATACAAAGATTTGCATCCAAAGTTAAAATAGCAATAACTCATGGAACCTAATGTAAATGCAAACTTAAGCATATAAAAAGGGATCAAAATATGGATTTGAGAGCCTAATTTGATTAGCGAAATGGTAATTATCAGACATAATCCTAGATAATGGACTTAGTATCATATAATGGTGTACACGTAGATGCAATTAATAGTATCCTCCCCATCGGAGTCACTGCTATTATTTGTATGACCGAAGATAAACCAATTATTAATTTTATTTGTCAAAAAGTAAGGTTGACAAGATAATAAAATTAATGGGTAAAACCTCCTCTTACAAATGTTTGAATTAGTATACGTCCACACTATCGTGGCATACGAAATTCACAATGTTTGAGGTGTTGGTGAATTTAAAATTTTATTATTTGAGGAATCAATATTATTTTAAATTCTAATGTTTTGAACAATGTGATTCTTAGGATTTCATTATGACTTTCAATCCTCTTGTGATTTTAAAAGAAAATAAACTTACTGGTCCAAACTACATTGATTGGAAATGAAATCTGGATATTGTCTTGACTACTGAGGAGTACATGTACTCTTTGAGATTTGTCCTGCTAGGCCTAGTGATGATTTTAGTGAAGAGGAGAAAGAAAGTTATAAGAAGTGGGCAAAGGCAGATGAGATGGCGCAACATTATATTTTGGCTTCCATATCAAATGTGCTGCAACATCAGCATCAAGCCTTCACTACTGCCTGTGACATGATGTTCAATCTCAAGGAACTCTTTCGACACCAGAATCGGGCTGCCAGGAAAGAGGCCGTTAGAAACTTGATGACGACCACCATGGCTAAGGGGACACCCGTGAGGGATCATGTCCTCAAGATGATGGCTCATTTAAATGAAATGGAAGTCCTTGGAGTGAAATCGACAAGGAAACCCAGGTCGATATCATTCTCCAGACGCTACCCAAGAGTTTTGAGCAGTTCCGCCTAAACTACAACATGAACAAAAGGATGTATTCGTTGGCGAAACTTCTGACAGAACTCCAAGCGACAAAAGGGATGTTTCGTCAAAGTGCTCAAGCTTATGTTGCTGAAAACATTTTTGCTTCTAAGCCGAAAGGCGGAAAGAAGAAGAAGAAACAAGTTGGGTTGGCAAAGAAAGCGACTGGATCTCAAAGACCTCAAGGTGAAGTGAAGAAGCCGAAAGGCAAGTGCTTTACATGCAAGTAGGCTGGACATTGGAAGGTGGACTATCCCTGCCGAAAGGAGAATAATGGAGGTATATCTTTTTCATTAGATGTTGAAGCATGTTTAGCAGTGATATCTTCCGGTACCTGGTGTGTAGATACGGGAGCCACTGATCATGTCTGCAATTCATTGCAGGGGTTCCAGGAAACCAGACGACTAAGTGAGGGCGAGATTACCATCTACATGGGCAATGCTACGAAGGTGACGGCTATTGCAGTAGGAAATGTTCATTTATTTTTTGCTAAGAATAAATCCTTGGTTTTGAGAAATTATATTTATGTACCTTGTTTTAGAAAGAACTTGATTTCAGTTTCTAAATTATTCATAGATGAATATTCTGTTTCTTTTGATGGCAGAGATGTTATCAAAAAGAATAGGGTGATTATCTGTTCTGGTGCGTTGGTTGTCAATTTGTATACTCTTAATCCAATAACTCTCACGATGCAAATGGAAATTAATAACACATCTTCTAATTCTAATAAGAGAAAAGAACCTTCGGAAATAAACCAAACATATTTTTGGCATCTAAGGTTGGGTCATATTACTTGAGTAGAATTTAAAGGTTGATAGCTGATGGACCTTTGGGTTCATTGGTGGTGGAAAATTTCCCAACCTGAGAATCTTGCTTGGAAGGAAAAATGACCAAGAAGCCTTTTAAAGCCAAGGGGTATAGAGCCAAAGAAGTGTTGGAATTGATTCATTCTGATTTGTGCGGTCCTATGTCTATCCAGGCAAGAGGTGGCTTCGAATATTTCGTCTCATTTATAGACGACTATTTGAGATATGAATACATTTACTTGATGCGCCGTAAGTCTGAGTGCTTTGACAAGTTCAAAGAGTACAAGGCTGATGTGGAGAAACGTCATGGTAAAAGTATCAAGACATTACGGTCTAATCGTGGTGGTGAGTACCTCTTGAGAGAGTTTAGGAGTTACTTATCAGAGGCTGGGATTTAATCCCAATTGTCCGCACCTGGTACACCCCTACAGAACAGTGTGGCAGAATGAAGAAATAGGACTCTTATGGAAATGGTTAGATCAATGATGAGTTATTTTGAATTACCGAATTCGTTCTGGGGGTATGCTCTGGAAACGATAGTATATATTTTGAACTTGTAACCTTCTAAATCAGTACCCTTTACTCCCACAGAATTATGGAATGGGCGTAAGTCTAGTTTGAGACATATTCGGATTTGGGGTAGTCCAACACATGTGTTGAAGGGAGACGCTGATAAGTTAGAATCTCGTATGAAAGTTCGCTTGTTTGTAGGCTATCCTAGAGGAACGAAAGGTGGTTTGTTTTATAGTTCTAAAGATTAGAATGTCATTGCTAGCATGAATGTCTGATTTTTAGAAGAGGACTATGTAATGAACCACAAGCCCATGAGTAAGATTGTTTTAGAGGGAATAAGAGGGGATACTCCTACTTCAGTACCAATGGTAAGGATGATATACCACAAGTGACTGCACCAGGTGTCACAGACGATACACAGGTAGTTCCTCGTCGTAGTGGGAGGGTTGTTAGACAACCTGATAGATTCATATTTTTGGAAGAGTCTTTGGACTTGGTCCCTAGTGAACATGAACCTGATCCTTGGACTTATGACGAAGCACTCCAAGATAATGATGCGATATCCTGGCAAAAGGCGATGAACTCTGAGATAGAATCTATGAATTATAACCAAGTCTGGGAGCTTGTAGTACCACCGAATGGTGTAAAAGCCATTGGATGTAAATAGGTCTACAAAAGGAAGAGAGGATCAAATGGAAAGGTGGAAACCTTTAAAGCAAGGCTTGTTGCGAAGGGGTATACTCAGAAAGAGGAGATTGATTATGAGGAAACCTTTTCGCTGGTAGCTATACTTAAGTCTATCCAGATTCTCTTGTCTATTGCTGCTCATATGGATTATAAGGTTTGGCAAATGGATGTTAAGACAACTTTCCTTAATGAAAGACTTGAAGAAAACATCTATATGAAGCAACCAGAGTGATTCATTGCAAAGGGCAAAGAGCATCTTGTGTGCATGCTTAATCGGTCCATTTATGGATTGAAACAAGCTTCAAGATCTTGGAACATCCGGTTTGATAAGGTAATCCAGTCTTATGGATTCATACAATGTCCGGATGAGTCTTGCGTATACAAGAGGAGTGACGGAAACATAATGGTATTTCTTGTGCTATACGTATATGACATTTTGCTCATTGGCAATAATGTCAAAGTGTTGTCAGACGTAAGGGTATGGTTGTCCAAGCAGTTTTATATGAAGGACTTGGGAGAAGCTAGACATATCCTTGGGATCAAAGTTACAAGGGATCGCAAGAAGAGGATGTTGTGTTTATCTCAAGCTTCGTATATTGATACTATCCTAGCACGTTTTAGCATGCAAAACTCTAAGAAAGGTTTTCTACCTTTTCATCATGGAATACCTTCATCTAAGGAGATGTGTCCTAACACACCAAAGGAGATAGAGGAGATGAAGGCAGTTCCTTATACTTCGGCTGTAGGAAGCCTAATGTATGTTATGTTATGTACGAGACCAGATATCTGCTTTGCCGTGGGCATGGTTAGCAGATATCAAAGTAATCCAGGACAAGGATATTGGACTACGGTAAAACATATATTAAAGTACATAAAAAGGACTAGAAATTATATGCTAGTTTAGCAGGCAGATCATTTTCTCCATGTGAGTTACACGGATTCTGATTTCTAATCAGATGGGGATAACAGTAAGTCTACCTCGGGTTATATGTTTACTTTGGGAGGTGGAGCTATAATATGGAGGAGTATTAAGCAGAAATGCTGTCACGCCCCGAGACCCAGGAGCCGTTGATCCAATATAAAATCTGACAACACCTCCCCTCTCCGGCGGACAATTTACACATACACACAACAACTATAACAACACCACGCAGTTTATATTTGGCCTCAGGCCTCAAAATATATATATAGACACTAAGAAAACCATAACACAAGGTAAATCATACCTGACTGCGGACCGGTCCGATTTACGACGAAACAACCAATACACAAATCCCCTTAGGGCACACGACACATGACATATACAAATCACTAAAAGGAATATAAAACACTCCACTACACAGGATAAAACAAAATCTTGCAGTCGCGATGGGTAGGGACTGGCTGCTGGGCTCTTCTAGCGACTCCAAGTATCTCAACCTGAAATAAAAACATATATGGCAACGGGGTGAGTCCATAACTCAGCGAATACCCAGCAGATATGCATAGTATGTTATAATAACAATAAGCATCTACGTTAATACAGTCTCATATTAACAATATGGAAAAAATAGTACTGGAAATACTGAGGTAGATACATACCAGAATCCAGCTAACCTGAAAAGAGGATAATCAGTACCAAGGGAATATCATTAGACATATAATCTCAAATAACAAGTCTCCAGTATATGCAATGTCAAACAAGTGCAGCAAATAAGTGCAGCAAACAATGCACGATGCAAAGTATGCACATGGTGCAATGACATGTGTCACCCCCTAGTCCCAGTCAGGATATCGTCCACGACGTCCGCGTGGGTAGAGCTGTGACAAACTGTACGCACCCTGCCATCACTGCTCCTGAGTGACCGGGTGGACAGGATGCTGGCGGAGGACCACCCCCCTACCCCATGTATATATGAGGGAGCTCCGCTCTCATCTCCTCGTGGCTCAGTACGAGAAGGGATCCCTGGTTGCTACCACGCCCGTGCTCACCCTCCTCATAGTGGCCGAACGGAGCAATACAGGGCAAATGCACACATCTACGGTATCCACTAACCCATGAGTGGCCATGCGTGCCTATCATGTACCGGAAGACGATTAGGCTCAACCACAAGGGAGTCGCTGATCGCCGGCATGCAACAGTGCAAGAATGGTGTATGATAGATACACATACATAATAACTCAGGGATAACTAACAAGTATCCAGGACAGGTATAATAACTCAGGGATAACTAACAAGTATCCAGAACAGGCATAATAACTCAGGGATAACTAACATGTATCCAGAACAGGCATAATAACTCAGGGATAACTAACATGTATCCAGAACAGGCATAATAACTCAGGGATAACTAACAAGTATCTAGAACAGGCATAATAACTCAGGGATAACTAACATGTATCCAGAACATGCATAATAACTCAGGGATAACTAACATGTATCCAGAACAGGCATAATAACTCAGAGATAACTAACATGTATCCAGAACATGCATAATAACTCAGGGATAACTAACAAGTATCCAGGACAGGCATAATAACTCAGGGATAGCGTATAATCTTACTGCTATCTATAACCAACCATGCATAGCAATATGACAATATCTAAAAGATAAGTCAAAGGGTACCCGCCTTCAACGTGGAGTCTGGGTCCAAGAAAGAACCTCCGCGTCTATACGTCCGAACCAATCAACGTCCTGTATCAAAGGATATAGTTCATTAATTACCAAATCGACTGATAACTAGATAAACATGATACAAACCCAATTATCACCATCCTAAAGGTGATTGTCACTAATTAACCCTAATTAGTGATTAATTTCTGTTTAGGTTGAATCGTGACCCAAGTTAGGGTTTATCCCGGCTTAACCCAAGTGATCACCAAGTCCGACATGGATTTCCATAACAGAGATTTAATTATCTCAAATCCTACACAAAACAACAAACCCACATATCTGAATCCATGTGTAAAGCAACTCACTGATCAGCTCACACAAGGCTTACGGCAAGATAAACAACAAGACCGAAACAACCACACAATACCAAATTCAATCTCCAAAACTCCAACCAAATCCAATCCAAGACTAACCTCCACAGATAAATCTCATTTCTTCTATGCATTCAACTCACGGTACAAGTCTTAGATCAAGACTTAAAGCCCCACAAAAATCAGATAGTAGAATAACATAAGAACAATTTAACCTGCGGTCCCTATAGAACAACAATCCGGTTTGAAATAGTATACTCCCTATGAAACTGATACGGAATCAAACCTCAATCAATTTGGATAACAAGTCATCCAAAATCCAAACCAAAACCGATCACCATAATAATCAGCTCCTAATCAGATCGAACAATTTCCAATTCAACTTGTCCTTACCTGGTTTGGCTGTGTCGGCAGTATCCTTGCCAGCTCCCAATTCACCACGTCTCCTAAGACATGCTGCGATCAAAGCCAGACCAAGGTTTAACGATGGGAAATTTCATCACACAGCAACTTCGGCGAGAAACCCAGAATTCATTACATCCCAAAATCCACATCAATGCCAAACCGATTCTTGAATAAGAATAAAATCCCAACAACAAGAAATCCCAGCCTATAATGGTATTCGGCCAAACCTCACAAGATCAAAGATCCCTTCCAAACAACACCAACATGATCAAACCTCAAAACTCCACAAGATCAAGGAAACAAACTAGCCCATAATCCATCTGTATAATGATCGAAAAGAACAACAAAACCCTACACTAAACCGATTTAGAGCATGAAATCAAAATCGGCACAAATCTTCATCCAAGCCCACATTAATCCTTACCTCACACGATCGCCAGTGAGGCCATCGATTGCAGCCACCGAGCAGAGCTAAATCACCCCAAGAATCCTTTGCTCGACCATTTACACCACACTCTTCCTTGCGCTGATGGATAAGGAGGAAGACGATGGATGAGTCCATGGCGTCGATGAGCGAGGAAGATGAGATCGTGTGGTGAGGAGGTGAGGGAGTCGGCGACCGAGGCTTCGGTGCTAGGGCATCGCGAAGGTGAGAAAAGGAAAAGGGAATCGGCGCCTGCTTTGGCTGCGGCTAGGTCGCGCGGAAGGGAAGAAGAAAGCGGCGGGGAAAAGGCAGCGCGCCTGCGCTAGGGCACGAGGGAGACGACGCAAAGGAGGAAGTCGGCGCCTGTGGATCTTTGCTGCGGCCGAGCGAAGATTTTAGGTTTTAATAAAAGAGGTCTTTTACAGAAAAGTCCTCTAACTTTCATTAATTTAAACCCTACCCTTAGAGTAAGAGTTTTGATCATTTTACCCTCCTATTTGGTATAATCCATCTCAAATATCTTTAGGGTTAAATTACTTACCCTCTTTTAATTTAAGAGTTTACCCGAATCCCTTGATAAATTTTATGGTTTTACAATAAAGCCCTTGGCTCCTCCCGTAGGGCCAGAAACCCTGGACTCTATCCGGAAAAATCCGAAAAATTTTCAGGTCCGGATTTTTGAATCGCCGTATTTTACAAATGCATTACGGACTCCACCATGGAAGCTGAGTAAGTGGCAGCCTCTGAGGCAGCAAAAGAAGCTGTATGACTCAGAAACTTCTTGATGGACTTAGAGGTGATTTCTAATTTGCCCAAAGATATCATAATTTATTGTGATAATAGTGGTGCAGTAGCAAACTCGAAGGAACCACGAGCCCGTAAGGCAAGTAAACACATTAAGCGCAAGTACCACCTGTTACGAGACATTATAAAGCGAGGAGAAGTTGTAGTCGCCAAGATTGCATCAACAGATAACCTGACAGATCATTTCACTAAGACCCTTCCAGTGAAAGCTTATGATAGACATGTTGAGAGGATGAGAATCAGATGTATGACAGTATTATTGGCAGCATAGTCTTTTAGTATAAGTGGGAGATTGTTAGGATGTATATTATAAGCTTAGCTTTCGTATGAACATTTATTTTGGAATAAGAATCACAGTGGTCATGTGTTTGCATTTTTATATTTGCAGTTGTTCATTACTTCACATTGTAGATAACATGGTGTATGGTGTCCACAGAAGATCATGTTATCGGTTCCTTGTAAAGTATAAGTAGTAGCTCGCAACCAAGATGGATTTGGACAAACCATTGGAACGGTTGTAGTATAATTTGGTAATAGTCTATCATGACTATAGAATTACACTAGTGTACTTTGTGTGTATTGAGTAGGATTGTTTTGAGGTTGTTTGATTTATACTGACTATATAATCGAACAAGACCTCTATTATTATGGATGTACATGCTCTTAATCCCAATATAATAATGGGCACATATACTTAGTATTTATTTCTTTAATTTACCAATGGGTGAGATTTATTCGTTAAATCAATAAGCCTGGTAAATTAGGAAATAATATTATTATATGGTGTGTCGTTGATTATAGAAGGAAACCGTGTCCTAATTATTT
>JAGFNQ010001207.1:0-89501 GCA_024364735.1 Boesenbergia rotunda | reverse complement strand
GGATGAAAAAGGCAATATAGTGTTTGAAGGCAGAATAGGTGTCAAGCGGGGCGCCCGGAGCGTCCGGGGCGCCCGGAGCGTCCGGGGCGCCCGGAGCGTCCGGGGCGCCCGGAGCGTCCGGGGCGCCCGGAGCGTCCGGGGCGCCCGAGTTCAAAGCTGTTTTGGCGGTTTCGAGTCCGAAACACAGATAAGCCTTCATGAGGGCGCCCGGAAGGTCCGGGGTGCCCTGGTCAAAGGTTTTATCAACTGCGGCGAGGTCGGCGCAGGGATAAGGTTTGACCGGGTTTATCGGGGCGCCCCCAGCGTCCAGGGCGCCCCCAGCGTCCAGGGCGCCCGTAGGAAGCCTATAAAAGGGGCTTCGACCCCTCTGCTTCAGATACAACTGCCAAGTGCCATTCTGATCACTCTGACCGACGACAATGAGCTAAAGACGAGGCTCTATGACCGGGAGGCTCCAGGATGAAGTGCGCGGCACTTCGGAGGTCCAGATCGGCCGAGCTTCAAATTTGTTCTGTTTGGTTTGCTTTAATTATACTGCAATTAGTTTTCTATATTTGTGATTGCAATAATTGTACTGTAAGACGGGTTTCTCCGCCTCCGGAAATTCCAGAAAGGATACCAATAGTAGACTCACGCCGAGTACATAGGCCTTGGACGTACTCACTCTGGGGGGGTCGGGAACCAAGTAAATAAATCCCGCGTGTAAACTGTCTTTTGTTTTGTACGTTCAACTGCTTTTTCGCTGCTACTAACTCTGTGTCTAGAACGAACGAAAGTTTTCTACGAATTTAATGAAAAGATTTTCACGGTCGATATTCACCCCCCCCCTCTATCGACGGCACCGGTCCTACATATTCTACTCCAATATGTCATAAAATCACAGTACTAAAGCATTTCATTTTTTTTATAGACACGTTTTTTGGCTAGTTACATGTTGCATCTTCGAGGATTTGCCATAGGTAGTGAAGAGGTTCTGAAAGAACAGTGTCATCATCAAAGTGCAACCCTGGATTGTGGTGTGTATATGCATGTGGGTGGAGTGTCTATATTGTGACACTGATGATATCTGGAGGTTTCAAAATGATGTGAAGATAAACACTTATCGGGTCCGTGTTGCATCAACTATATTATCAGATGAGAATAGATTGTTAAAAAATGTATTTGACTAAGATACCTTGTCTTTTGCTTCTTATGCTCAAGCAGATGTATTAGAGTTTACAATTTGCTTTTTTGTGGATCCAAACTCAGATGTAAAGCAGTGTTGGTTTTTATTCTGTAGTAATGACAGACTTATGGCTTAGTTATCAAGAAATTGATGTAAAAATTTTTTTTGATCCTAATTCTGTTAGTTTTTATTGTGTTGAGTGAAGACAGATAGATGATGGTTGTTATTCACATGCATGTTTCATTATAATATAGTTAGCTTAGTGATTAGCCTTATATAAAAGAAGGTATAATACCACCTAAATTCAACACCATTTAAACTAAAATTTAATATTTTTTCTATCCAATTGAGTACTATCTACAATAGGTCTATCAATAATTTGGGACACACTACTAGTGCATAGATGTTTTAGAGGTTGGTGTAGGTGACTTCTTTTGGGCACAAATTGACTCATAAAATTAAGCACGATTGATAATATAATATGGATTAAGGTTAATGACACTACTGCTCTAATAAGTGCTTGGGACTCAAGTTATGCACTAATTGGGGATATTGTGGCACCCACTACTTCACATGTAGTGTGATCAATAGCATTGCTAAGGATGATTATTTTCATCGAAAATACACAATGGAGCATTATGCTTATCATGAATATTGACCACCTAATATGAGAGTCAATACCTTAGAAGTAGAAGAGAAAAATGCATATATCTATATTTGACATCACCTGATGTGGTATACACCTATAATCAAATCCTAGAAGAGGTTGGTGTAGGTGAGTTTTTTTCCGACATATTTTCTTGTTTCAATGATATAATGATATGGATTAAGGTTAATTGGTTGACATAATTGATCAGGGTAGATAATCCGCATTATTAGGTATGAAATATCCAAATTCAAGTGTGTGTATGACCAAATTAAGTATACTTGTCCACAATTTGAGTATTCAGGCACAAGACTCCCTCTTTAGTTCTCAATGGCTTAAAAAATCAAGCACAATTGACTCAAATTCAAGTATATATTGCCACGGATGAGGTACTAATTTCAAACTTTCCGGTACATTAGGACTCAAGTTATGCACTAATTGGGGATATTGTGGCACCCACTACTTCACACGTAGTGTGATCAGTAGCTTCGCTAAGAATGATTATTTTCATTCAAAATACACAATGGAGCATTATGCTTATCATGAATATAGACCACCTAATATGAGAGTCAATACCTTAGAAGTAAAAGAGAAAAATGCATGTATCTATATTTGACATTACCTGATGTGTACCTATAATCAAACTTAGAAGTACATTGGGACTCAAGTCATGCATTAATTAGTGTGGGTGAGCCTGTTTGGGACATATTTCCTTGTTTCATTGATAATATAATATGGATTAAGGTTAATGACACTACTGCCTAATAAGTGCTTGACATAAATGATCAGGGTACATAATCCGCATTATTAGGCATGAAATATCCAAATTCAAGTATGTGTGTGACCAAATTGAGTATACTTGTCCATAATTTGAGTATTCAAGCATGAGACTCCCTCTTTAGTTCTTAAAGGCTTAAAAAATCAAGCACAATTGACTCAGATTCAAGTATATATTGCCACGAATGAGGTACTAATTTCAAACACTCAGGTACATTGGGACTCAAGTTATGCACCAATTAGGGATATTATGGTACCCACTACTTCACATGTAGTGTGGCCCATAGCATCGTTGATCCTATCGACAAGCAAAGATCAGTTCTCGCTCGGCTGACTCGGTCTGACCAAGACAACCTGGTCTGCTGTAACTCGGAGGTCGGGGTCAGGCTCGAATAGGGCTAAGGTTCAAGTCACTCGGCTTGGACCGAAATGAGGCTCACAAAGTGGTGGTGTGGTTGCAAAATGGCAGCAATCCCCCCTTTGGAGCCCCAAGGGGGGTTTATATAGGGGAGAGGAAGCTCTCTGACTTGTCAAAGATGTCCTATCTCATTAAGGTCGGATCAGTTGGCAGACTGAACGAGTGATAACTTTAGCTGCTCTGTGAGACTGCTACAGCCGCTTGACAATCTGTCCTGTCTATCTCCTTTGAACCTCATCAATGTTGGTGATTCTGTAGAGTTCTGCTTATGTCAGAGATTTCTCTCTTATAAAGAGGAGATTTGACAGGCTCTTGCATTGAGGTGGCTCCGTCATTATCATGGTCCTTGCCCGACTCAGGGCACCCGACCTTGAGAGTCCAACCTCGAGCATCTTATCACGATTGTCTAACCTAGGGCGCTCTACCCGAGCGCCAAACCTCGGGTGTCTTGTCCCGAGTGCTTGACCTCGGGCACCCTACCCTGAGCGCCAGACCTCGGGTAGATTAGGTCCCGAGTTCCCGACCTCGGGCGTCGTACCTCGAGCGCCCGACCTCGGGTGTCCTGTCCTGAGTGCCTGACCTCGAGCACCCTACCCCGAGCGCCAGACCTCGGGCAGATTAGGTCCCGAGTTCCCGACCTCGGGCGTCGTACCGCGAGCGCCCAACCTCGGGTGTCCTATCCCGAGTGCCTGACCTCGGGTGAATGTGCTCAGACGGCCGTGGTAAGCCAGACATTTGCTTGTCTTTGCTTTTATTCTTCTCTACCAGACCCATGTCTGGCCCAGGTTCTCCCCATTTAATTTTCTTCGGCCGGGCTCGATCTGGCCAGGTTCTCGACTCACCCGACCTAATCATGAAATACCCCGACTGGATCACATGCCGGGCTCGATCTGGCCAGGTTCCCGACTCACCCGACCTGATCACGAAATACCCCGACCGGATCACCAAATACCCGAAATACCCGACCGGACCACGAAATACCCCGACTGGATCACAAGCCTTCTCTTTAAGTCTAGTCGAAGGAGGTGCGAGTCCGACTGACTAGGTCATCCACCCGGTCGGGTAAGCCACACTTCCGACTCTTGGTTTTCCCTCGTATCCCGAGACCACGAGCTATAAATGCAGTGTCACCTATCAAATCAGCCTTTCCTGCTGCTCCAAGCGTCCACCCCTGACTGGGAGTCCTCTGGCGCCGAGGCGTCAGCGGTAAGGTTTGTGCAGTGGGAAGGGGCGGATCTGCGACCTTGGGAAGGAGCGGGAAAACGACGGTCGAGATCCGCTCCCGCTTTTTTCCATCTGCATCGAACGGCCTTCCCTGCTCCTCCGCAGGGTATAAATACGCTCCCTTAGCTCATTTTCACTTCTCGCCCTCTCGACTTTTACTTTTCCTCGCTCTCTCGTCCGACCACCGCCGCCTGATCCTGCGAGTTCCGGCGATCGGCGTTTTCCATTGAACCTGACCTCTAGGTATTCTCTTCTTCGTCTGAGTTTCTTCTTTTAACTCCCGAGTCCGATTAGATGGTTGGGTCGTCTTCTACACCTGGGCCGTGGTACACCACTACCCATTCGACCCTGACTCTGGGTTCCCTTGAGACCCTTCGTATAGATTATCATATTCCGGAGGATCACCTCTTGGCTCTTCCTTCTCGTGATGACCGGCCTAATCAAGCCCCAGTGAGCTATTTCACGGTTTTCAAGGACCACCTGCTGGTCGGCCTGCTGTTTCCTTTGCATCCTTTTATTGTAGAGATCTGTTGGTACTTCCAAGTGTCCCTCTCCCAGTTGGACCCGAACACGATCCGGATCTTGTGTGGTACGGTGGTCATCTTCGAATCCTTCCGCGTTCCTCTTAACCCTCGAGTCTTCCACCTCTTCTTCTACCTCAAAATTCAAGAGCTGGGTTGTTTATTTTTTCAGGCCCGAGTTAAGACAGCTTTCCTAGATAAGGTTCCCTCTTCTAACAAGGGATGGAAATCCCACTTCTTTTACATAAACACCGCTCCGCCTGCATCTTGGCTGGAAGATTTACCAGCCCACCTTGCGGCCCCCAAGAAATATTGTGCCGACCCCAACTTCCAAATGGCCTTCTCCAAGATGGGGGGACATCGTTTTCATGCCGGCAAACTGTTGAGCGAGGTCGTGCTCTACGTATGCCGGCTGAGCCAAATCCCTGAGGAGTTGCCCGGCACCTTTGGTAAGCTTCCACTTTGCTTAAGGGCTTTTTAATGCTAACTAAAGCTCTTTCTGGCTCGCAGCTCAGGCCCTGATGGACGCCCTTATTGACGATCAGCTGGCCTTGGAGGAAGAAGCACTGAACGCCCGGGCAGCTGAGTTATTGGCCAGTCGACAGGTGCCCACTGTGAATGTGGCCCTAGCTCCCGAGCAACCAGGTGACGGAGGGAATGACTCGGACCTTGAAATGCTAGCCGAGAACATTGAGGCAGACTTCTGGCGGTCGACCCGGGGACAGAGGTGCCGACGCCAACCGCCGAGCAGCCGTCCTCTAGGGCGGTTAGAAGGAAACGTCCTTGAGCGGCTGCCTCTTCCAGCGCGTCTGCAGCCCGGGCTCGGCTTGAAGAGGCACCCAGTCTATCGACTCCGCTACCCAGTCGCGTGACGATTCGAGTCCCGACCTCCAGTTCAGCCCCTTCTCACCCAGGAACCTCCACGTCTAGCTCGGGCTTACCTCGCCCATGAGTTTTGACCTCCAGCTCGATGCCCTCCCACTCGGCGGCCGCGGTCAATCCTGCTGGGAAAGACGCCATAGCTGCCCTCTTGTCCTTGCACGACATTCCCCGAGCCCCAGTGGAGGTGCTACTTCCCTCAGAAACCTCCTTAGTTCGAAGGGTCGAACCTCAGCCACTCAACCTACACGGTCAGCTGGTTGCGGGCTGGGACCAAGGCCTAGAGATGGTCGAAGGACGAAGTCCTTTTAGTTTGGCCGATAACTTCTTTATGGACATGACTAAGGTGAGCTTTTCTCTTTTCTTCATTATCTCTATTCTCCCCTTATGTTGCTTGTTCTTGTACAGCTATGGGTTAGGAGCCGGTCGGTCACTCAGGCTTTAGTCGTGAGTACTAGGCAACGTAGGGTAGCCGAGTCTAAGATAAAGGATTTGGAGCACCAACTAGCTTAGTGCGTCCTCCCTATAGGCGATGAGGGCCAGGCTCTGCTCCGGGATGAGATAGCCACCCTCAGGATGAACTTGGCAGAGGCTGACGTTCGGTCGGAAGCAAGAGCACGAGGTGCTAGCCGCCGCCACTCGGGAAATAGATCCGCTTGCCACTCAGCTAGAAGCCGCCGAGTCTGCGAAGAAAACTGCCCTCACCCGTGAGGCCAGGGCTCGCTCGGACTTAGATAAGAAGACAGGCGAGGCCAAAGGCCTACAGCAACGATTACATGAGTTAGCCACCGCTCATAATCAGACTCAACTAGCCTTGAAGAACAAGGAAACAGAGCTAGGGGCCCAGAGAGAAGCTTTTCAGGCCTTGGAGGCCCAACTGGTGAATAAGGAAGCAGGACTGGCTGCTCGGGACGCCCAGCTTAAAGAACGAGATGCTGAGATTGCTCGACTGAATAAGGAGTTAGTTGATTATAAATCTGGCAAGCCGGCCCGGATCGAACAATCCCGGTTGGGCTATATTCAATCTGAGACCTTTCTTCAGCAGGTGACTCAGCGAACCATGGGCATGATCATGTACGGCGTGAAGGGCGCGATACAACAACTCACAGAAGCCGGTCACCTCCCTGCCGACCTGCCCCCTAACGTGGTGAAACCCACTCGGATCAAGGCCACGATCCCCGCCGACGCCTTTCCTAAATTTACTTAATCCTGTTACTTTGTCCTTTTGTTTCCTTTCAGGACCTGATCTTCAAGGCCTTTGTAATGACCCTGGGTTTTATATTACTCGTGCACCCTTTGCCTTTCTATCTTTTTATCGTATCGCTTTGCTAATTGTTTAGGAAATGCTAAATTTTTTCTAAGGCTCTCTCACCCGAGATATCTAACCTATCTGCTCAAGATCGGTCCTTCGGGTCAGGTCGAATCCCTGTTTGAGTATGCTAGCTTATCACGCTTATGTCTTTGGACTTAGCTGTCGTCCCGAGATGAACTCGGGTTTGTTTGCTCCATTTGGTCGATGCTTTGAATCGGAAACCTAGCTCGGCCGGGTCAAGACTTTGGCGCGAGCATTTCACTGAGCCGGGTTAAGATCTTAGATCGGTAACATCGGTCGGCTCGACAGGTACTATGATTCGAGATTATCGTGCGGTCGAATAGATACCCGGATTCAGTTTTACTGTTCAGTCGGGTAGTCACTCTGACTTGGTGCTCTCGCTCAGCCGGGTCGATGTCTGGACTTGGTCTTGTAGCCTTTGCCTCTTTCTAGTTAAACGATTCCCACATCCGCGCTTCAGGGTCATAGGAAAACGTGTGCCTTTCACCAGGCTAATACCCATCAGTATCCCAACTTTCACATCCTTAGCCATTTCAAAGCTTTTTCATTGTCTGAACAGAATCGCATGGCTTACTTGTGCCTGCCTGTTTAGCCGGGTAAGGTCAATCAGCTGCCTGTGTGAACAGTTACTTGCCATCTAACCAATCTGACTGAACGTGGAGCGCCACGCCTAGCCGATGGATATTGTGGGAGCTAGCCTCGCTATAGACCGTACGAACAATATTCCGGATTCTAGCCGGCTAACCCAGATCGAGCCTGGAACGCCACGCCTGACCAGGCCCGACCGAACGCGGAGCGCCACGCCCGATCGACGCCGAGTCCGGTGGATGTGTGGGAGCCTACCCACTTATAAAATGCCTTAGCAAGAGTCCGGACACCGTCTGGCTTACCCTGGCCGAACGTGGAACGCCATGCCCGACCAGGCCCGACCGAACGTGGAACACCACGCCCGATCGGCCCCGAGTCCGGTGGGTGTGTGGGAGCCTGCCCACTTATAACTTGCCTTAGCAAGAGTCTGGATACCGTCTGGCTTACCCTGGCCAAACGTGGAACGCCACGCCTGACCGGGCCCGACCAAACGTGGAACGCCACGACCGATCGGCGCCGAGTCCGGTGGGTGCGTGGGAGCATGCCCACTTATAACTTGCCTTAGCAAGAGTCTGGACACCGTCTGGCTTACCCTGGCCGAACGTGGAATGTCACGCCCGACCGGGCCCGACCGAACGTGGAACGTCACGCCCGATCGGCGCCGAGTCCGGTGGGTGTGTGGGAGCATGCCCACTTATAACTTGCCTTAGCAAGAGTCTGGACAGCATCTGGCTTACCCTGGCCGAACGTGGAACGCCACGCCCGACCGAACGTGGAACGCCACGCCCGATCGGCGCCGAGTCCGATGGGTGCATGGGAGCATGCCCACTTATAACATGCCTTAGCAAGAGTCTGGACACCATTTGGCTTACCCTGGCCGAACATGGAATGCCACGCCCGACCGGGCCCGACCGAACGTGGAACGCCACGCCCGATCGGCGCTGAGTCCGGTGGGTGCGTGGGAGCATGCCCACTTATAACTTGCCTTAGCAAGAGTCTGGACACAGTCTGGTTTACCCTGGACGAACGTGGAACGCCACGCCCGATCGGGCTCGACCGAACATGGAACGCCACGCCCGATCGGGCCCGACCGAACGTGGAATGCCACGCCCGATCGGCGCCGAGTCCGGTGGGTGTGTGGGAGCATGCCCACTTATAACTTGCCGAAATCATCTTTTGAGTGCTCGGAGTCTTACTATCATATCTTCTAGTTACAATTACAAGGATTATTCCACACAACTTTCCTCCCGGTACAATCTCAGGTGTACTGCACTCCAGGGTCTTCTCAGTTTCTTTCCTTGAGTATCCTGCAGATAGTACACTCCGGATCCTAATGCCCCGACCACCAAGAAAGGGCTGCTCCACTGAGGTTCCAGCTTGGCTACTTCCCCCACCGGCTTAATTCTCTTCCATACCTTGTCACCCACCTGAAAACTCCTGGGTATGACTCCTTGATTATACCGGCGCTGCATCCTCTGCTGGTAAGCAGCCATACGAACTGCGGTCTTAGCCCAAACTTCCTCCACCAGATCTAGCTCCAATCTTCTTTTTTCTGCATTGTCTTCCCCGTACAGGTGTCTTCTATCGGACTCGTAGCCGACCTCCATGGGAACCACAGCTTCACTACCGTACACTAACTGGAAAGGAGTGCAACCCAACCCCTCTTTGGGGGTGGTCCGGAGAGCCCAGAGAATACCGGGTAACTCATCCACCCAAGATCCACCCACTTGATCTAACTTGGTTCTGAGCCCCATCAAAATCTCCCTATTAGCTACTTCGGCCTGACCATTACTCTGGGAATAAGCCACTGAAGTGAAGGCCTGCTTGATCCCAAAGCCTTCACATCATTCTCTTATCTTCTAACCCTAAAACTGCCGACCGTTGTCTGACACCAACTTGTGAGGTATGCCATATCGACAGAGAATATTTTGCCATAAGAACTTCTTTACTGCTTGGTCGGTGATCCGGGTCAGGGCCTCCACTTCAATCCACTTGGAAAAGTAGTCTACTGCCACTAACAAGAACTTCTTCTGAGCGGTTGCCCGAGGGAACGACCCCACTATATCCATGCCCCATTGATCAAAGGGACAAGACACAGTGGACGTTCTCAACATCTCAACCGGTCGATGAGATAAATTCTGATGTTTCGGACAAGAAAGGCAAGAGAGGGCCAGCTTCTCGGCATCCTTCTGGAGTGTGGGCCAAAAGTAACCAGCAAGTAAGACCTTCCGAGCCATAGACCGGCCTCCTGAGTAATTTCCGCAGGACCCCAAATGTACTTCTCTTAACACATAGTCTGCATCTTCCTCCCCAAGGCATCTGAGTAATGGCCGGGAAAAGACTCGCTTGTATAATGCATCTCCTATCAGGGTAAACCGGGCTGCTCTTATCTTCAATATCCTTGCTTGCTCAGGACTGTCCAGCAGAGTTCCCTCTTGGAGATAGGCTATGAATGGAGCCCTCCAATCCCCTTGTACTTCTATTTCTGTTTCCCTCTCAATCTGGGCCACTAACATGACCTGAGGTGAAGGTCGAGTGAAGACCCATGGATGGATGGCACTGGCCAGCCTAGTCAACTCGTCAACCTTGAAATTATCTTCTCGGGGGATCTGTATGACCTGAACCTCTTGGAACTCTGTCTGCAGTTGCTTATAGGCATCCACATAAGCTTGTAACT
Organism: Boesenbergia rotunda; assembly: GCA_024364735.1. Classification (NCBI taxonomy): domain Eukaryota; kingdom Viridiplantae; phylum Streptophyta; class Magnoliopsida; order Zingiberales; family Zingiberaceae; genus Boesenbergia; species Boesenbergia rotunda. The sequence goes on along the minus strand of JAGFNQ010001207.1, from coordinate 79,273 downwards.
TCTCATCATTTACTTCGAACTGCCCTGCTACTTGCCGTGTCACCAGTTGAGAGTCTGAGTGTAAGATGACCCGAGTAGCCCCCACATGCTTGGCGTCCTGTAGGTCGGCCAGGAGAGCTTTATATTCTGCCTGATTGTTGGTGGCTCGGTATTCTAGGCGCATGGCCAGATGTAGCTGATCTCCCTTAGGGGGCACTAACAGGACTCCAATGCCACTCCCCGCCCAGGTGGCCGAACCATCTACATACACCTTCCAGGTCTCTTCTTCCCTTTCAATGTGAAGTTCACTGAGAAAGTCAGCCAACGCTTGAGCTTTGATGGCAGTCCGGGGCTGGTATTGAATGTCATACTCACTCAACTCCGTGGTCCACATGACTATCCGACCTGAGACTTCGGGGTTGACCAGCACCTTCCCGAGTGTGTTGTTAGTCAGCACTCAGATCGGATGAGCCAAGAAGTAAGGGTGTAAGTGTCGAGCCATCAATACAAGTACATAAGCCAATTTCTCGAGCGTAGTATACCTACACTCGGCTTCCTTGAGTAAATGCCCAAAGAAGTAGACCGGCTATTGCTCAGTCTCCTTTTGGGTTACAAGTACAGCACTCATAGCTCCCTTAGTGGCTGACAGATAGACATACAAGGGCTCTCCCTCTTCAGGCTTAGCTAGCACCGGCAGACTGACAAGGTAAGTCTTCAGTTCTTCAAAAGCTTGGTCACACTCGGCATCCCACTGGAATTTGGTGGCCTTGCGCAGAATTTTGAAGAAGGGCAGACTTCTATCAACTAATCGGGAGATGAATCGGGAGAGAGCAGTGATCCTTCCTGTCAAGCGCTGGACTTCCTTCAAGTTCCTGGGTGGAGGCATGTCTAGCAGAGCTTTTACCTTGCCCGGGTTAGCTTCTATTCCTCGTTCAGTCAGGATGTAGCCGAGGAATTTCCCACTCTTAGCTCCAAATAGGCACTTGGATGGATTGAGCTTCAGGCCATACCTTCGGAGGGTGCAACAAGTTTCTCTCACGTCCCTTATTAGATCGGCAGCCCATTGGGATTTGATAAGAATATCATCCACATACACTTCCACATTCCTCCCGAGCTGCTCCTTAAATACTTTGTTCATCAGCCTTTGATATGTTGCCCCAGCGTTCTTGAGCCCTAATGGCATGACTGTGTAACAGTAGGTGCCCTCAGCTGTGACAAAGCTAGCCTTTCCCTGATCACCTGGGAACAACGACACTTGATGGTACCCTTGATAAGCATCTAGCATGCAGATTAGCTCACTCCCTGCAGTGGAGTCTACCATCTGATCAATTCGGGGGAGTGGATAACAGTCTTTAGGGCAAGCCTTGTTGAGATCTCTGAAATCTATGCAGACTCTCCACTTGTCTCTCGGCTTAGAGACCAGCACTACATTGGCCAGCCAAGCGGGGAACTGCACTTCTCGGATATGTCCTGCTTCTAACAGCCTCTCCACCTCTGCCTGGATGACTTTGTTCTGATCAGGGCTGAAGTCCCTCTTCCTTTGTTTTACTGGTCGGGCATCAGGGTAAACGTGCAGCTTGTGCTCCATGACCTCGGGTCTGACCCCTTTCAAATCTTGTTGGGACCAAGCAAATACGTCTTGATTCTCAGTCAGACACTCTGCCAACTGCCGTTTGAGGTCGGGCTGCAGTCCAGGAGCTATTCTTATCTTGGTCTCTTCTCGATCGGGCAGGAGCTGGACCTCTTCCTTTTCCTCTATCAGTTCAGCCCATAGAGAGGACTGCACCATATTACAACTGGCAGGGGGAGCTCGGAAGGTCTTCCTCACCTCCACCCAGACATCATCGACATAGCAGCGACGAGCTACTTTTTGATCCCCTCTAGCTTCGCCGACTTGGTCTCCTACTGGGAATTTGACCTTCAGGTAGAAAGTCGACGCCACGGCTCGGAATTCGTTAAGTGCTGGCCGACCCAGGATGTCATTATAGGCCGAAGGTGCATCCACTATTAGGAACGTTGACCACCTGGTTCTTCTCAGGGGTTCTTCCCCAAGCGAGATGGCCAGTTTGATTTGGCCAAGAGGTTGGACTTCATTTCCGGTGAATCCGAATAAAGGAGTAGCCACAGGCTGCAGCTCGGTGGTTTTGATCTGTAACTGCTCAAATGCCTTGAGATACAAGATGTTTACTGAACTGCCTGTGTCTACAATGGTCCTGTGGACCTGGTAATTGACTATAACTGCGGTGATGACCAATGCATCATCGTGGGGTATTTCTACTCCCTGTAGGTCGGAAGGGCCGAAACTGATTTGCGGCCCTTGATCTTGGGCTGAGCTGCTGCCCACTTGGTATATATCCAGACGTCTAACCTGAGACTTTCGAGCCCGGTTAGAGTCTCCATAAGTGAGGCCGCTAGAAATCACGTTGATGGACCCATGCACGGCGTTCTGCTGATTAGCTTGTTCTTCGCTTGCGTTCCCTTGCCCGGGAGAGCCGGGGGTCGGGAATAACTGTCTGGCTGCAGGGGCGGTTGGTCGGACATGGGGTTTTGATTGGTTCAGCGGTGCTCTTCCTCGACCGCGACCACTCCCCTGATGGGCTCCTCTCAGGCTTCCTCGGCTGGTGCGACCTTAACCCCTGCCAGCCTGCCAGCAGTCCTTAAGGTCGTGGGTGTGGCTGTTATGGAAAGAACAGTAGGGATGCCATCTAGCAGGGAGGCAACCCTGGGCCACTTGCTGAACTATGCCCCGCTCGGTTCCCTGCCTGTGTCCCATGGCTCGGGGACTTCTAAGAAGTCCTCCAGGAGGCATAGCCCTCTGATGATGCTGAGGAGTCTCGGGTGTAGGTCTGGCTTCTGGCCGCCTGGCGGCTTGTGCTTCTTCCACATCTACGTATTTGGCAGCTTTGCCCAGAAGGCTTTCAAAGTCCTTTGGAGGCTTTCGGATTAGCGATCTGAAAAAGTCACCTTCTTGTAGGCCTTGGGCGAAGGCACTGATCAGCACCTCGGACGTGGCGGTAGGCACGTCCAATGCAACCTGATTGAATCTTCTGATGTAAGCCTTCAAGGACTCCTTGGGGCCCTGCTTCAAGGTGAAGAGGTTCAAGCTGGTCTTATGGTGTCTCTTGCTACTTGCAAAATGCTGAAGGAATAATCTCTTGAAGTCAGCAAAGTCCTTCACGGATCCTTCTGGCAGTATATCAAACCATCGCTGGGCAGGTCCTGCCAAGGTGGTCAGGAAGGCCCGACACTTGATACCATCCGAATACTGATGTAACAGCGCAGCATTTTCAAACTTCATAAGATGCTCCTCCGGATCTATGGCACCTCCATACTCGGGGATACATAGGAGTCGGAAGTGCTTGGGAACTGGTTCTTGCAAAACTTGGATGGAAAAGGGGAACCCGGTGTGCTCAACTGGGTCCTGACTGAGAGGAGCTTTCCCTTTGTTGGCCCTAGCTCGACTGGAAGAAGCTTCATGAGGATCTGACTGTCCTGCCCCCTCCGCCGGGCCGAACAGCACTCGATGAAAGTGAGGGCTGCCTCCCGGGTGAACTCCCCCTTCAATGGCAACGCGAGCGGTGGGCCTTCCTGAGTGGGTCGAGCGGCTGCCTGTTGTTCTACCGCCCACTTCCTAGCCTTAGCTTCGACCAGCAGATCAAGGTCTTCTTGCGAGAGTATCATAGTCACCCGGTTGGAGTCACTCATCTTCAGCTTCTGATCAGGCGGATTCCCACAGATGGCGCCAAATTTGATCCTGTCGACAAGCGAAGATCAGTTCTCGCTCGGCTGACTTGGTCAGACCAAGACAACCCGGTCTGCTGTAACTCGGAGGTCGGGGTCGGGCTCGAATAGGGCTAAGGTTCAAGTCACTCGGCTCGGACCGAAATGAGGCTCACAAAGTTGTGGTGTGGTTGCAAAATGACAGCAATCCCCCCTTTGGAGCCCCAGGGGGGTTTATATAGGGGAGAAGAAGCTCTCCGACTTGTCAGAGATGTCCTATCTCATTAAGGCTGGATCAGTTGGCAGACTGAACGAATGATAACTTTAGCTGCTCTGTGAGACTGCTACAGCCGCCTGACAATCTGTCCTGTCTGTCTCCTTTGAACCTCATCAATGTTGGTGATTCTGCAGAGTTCTGCTTATGTCAGAGATTTCCCTCTTATAAAGAGGAGATTTGACAGGCTCTTTCATTGAGGTGGCTCCGTCATTATCACGGTCCTTGCCCGACTCAGGGCACCCGGCCTTGAGAGTCCAACCCCGAGCGTCTTATCATGATTGTCTGACCTAGGGCGCTCTACCCCGAGCGCCAGACCTCGGGTGTCCTGTCCCGAGTGCCTGACCTCGGGCACCCTACCCCGAGCGCCAGACCTCGGGCAGATTAGGTCCCGATTCCCGACCTCGGGCGTCGTACCTCGAGCGCCCGACCTCGGGTGTCCTGTCCCGAGTGCCTGACCTCGGGTGAATGTGCTCAGACGACCGTGGTAAGCCAGACATTCGCTTGTCTCTGCTTTTATTCTTCTCTACCAGACCCATCTCTGGCCCAGGTTCTCCCCATTTAATTTTCTTCGGCCGGGCTCGATCTGGCCAGGTTCCCGACTCACCCGACCTGATCATGAAATACCCCGACCGGATCACATGCCGGGCTCGATCTGGTCAGGTTCCCGACTCACCCGACCTGATCACGAAATACCCCGACCGGATCAGTCGCTAAGGATGATTATTTTCATAGAAAATAAACAATGGAGCATTATGCTTATCATGAATATAGACCACCTAATATGAGAGTCAATACCTTAGAAGTATAAGAGAAAAATGCATGTATCTATATTTGACATCACCTGATGTGTACCTATAATCAAACTTATAGGTACATTGGGGCTCAAGTTATACATTAATTAGTGTGAGTGAGTCTGTTTGGGACATATTTCCTTGTTTCATTGATAATATAATATGAATTAAGGTTAATGACACTACTGTTCTAATAAGTGTTTGACATAATTAATCAGGGTGCATAATCCGTATTATTAGATACGAAATATCGAAATTCAAGTATGTGTATAACCAAATTGAGTATACTTGTCCAAAATTTGAGTATTCAGGTACATGACTCCCTCTTTAGTTCTCAATGGCTCAAAAAATCAAGCACAATTGACTCAAATTCAAGTATATATTGCCACGAATGAGGTACTAATTTCAAACTTCCAGGTATATTGGGACGCAAGTTATGCATTAATTAGTGTGGGTGAGTCTGTTTGAGACATATTTCCTTGTTTCATTGATAATATTATATGGATTAAGGTTAATGACACTACTACGCTAATAAGTGTTTGACATAATTGATCAGCGTATATAATTCACATTATTAGGTACAAAATATTGAAAATCAAGTATGTGTATAACCAAATTGAGTATACTTGTCCAAAATTTGAGTATTCAGGTACGAGACTCCCTCTTTGGTCTCAAAGGCTCAAAAAATCAAGCACAATTGACTCAGATTCAAGTATATATTGTCACGAATGAGGTACTAATTTCAAACTTTCAGGTACATTGGGACGCAAGTTATGCATTAATTAGTGTGTGCGAGTCTGTTTGGGATATATTTCCTTATTTCATTGATAATATAATATGGATTAAGGTTAATGATACTACTGCTCTAATAAGTGCTTGACATAATTCATAAGGGTACATAATCTGCAGTATTAGGTACGAAATATCAAAATTTAAGTATGTGTATGACCAAATTGAGTATACTTGTCCAAATTTTGAGTATTCAGGTACGAGACTCCCTCTTTAGTTCTCAATGTCTCAAAAAAATTAAGCACAATTGACTCAGATTCAAGTATATATTGTCACGAATGAGGTACTAATTTCAAACTTTTAGATACATTGGGACGCAAGTTATGCATTAATTAGTGTGGGTGAGTCTCTGTGTGACATTTTTTTCTTGTTTCATTGATAATATAATATGGATTAAGGTTAATGATACTACTGCTCTAATAAGTGCTTGACATAATTGATCAGGGTATATAATACGTATTATTAGGTACGAAATATCATAATTCAAGTATGTGTATGACCAAATTGAGTATAATTGTCCAAAATTTGAGTATTCAGGTACGAGACTCTCTCTTTAGTTCTCAATGGCTCAAAAAATCAAGCACAATTGACTCAGATTCAAGTATATATTGTCACGAATGAGGTACTAATTTTAAACTTTCAGGTACATTGGGACGTAAGTAATGCATTAATTAGTGTGGGTGAGTCTGTTTGGGACATATTTCCTTGTTTCATTGATAATATAATATGGATTAAGGTTAATGACACTACTGCTCTAATAAGTACTTGACATAATTAATTAGGGTACATAATCCGCATTATTAGGTATGAAATATCGAAATTCAAGTATGTGTATGACCAAATTTAGTATACTTGTCCAAAATTTGAGTATTCAGGTACGAGACTCCATCTTTAGTCCTCAATGACTCAAAAAATCAAACACAATTGACTCAGATTCAAGTATATATTGCCACGAATGAGGTATTAATTTCAAATTTCCAGCTACATTGGGACGCAAGTTATGCATTAATTAGTGTGGGTGAGTCTGTTTGGATTATATTTCCTTTTTTCATTGATAATATAATATGGATAAAGGTTAATGACACTACTGCTCTAATATGTGCTTGACATAATTGATCAGGGTACATAATCCACATTATTATGTATGAAATATCGAAATTCAAGTATTTGTATGACCAAATTTAGTATAATTGTCCAAAATTTAGTATACTTATTGGGGATATTATGGTACTAACACATGATACAAAGTCACATAAACTATAAACACAACCATAAGTTTCACTTCACAACCATAGTATATACCATAACAACTACACATCAACTTGAGACAAATCAATTCTTGTACATTACAGAACCATCAAACATAACATATACCTTATTTATCTTAATTTGTACTCAAGTTTCTGGCAGAATTTGTCCATGAATCTCAAAAATTCAACCAAAGTAAATTGAACATATTGCAAAGTACCTAACAGAGTTCATAAACATAATAATAATTGACACATGATACAAAATCACATAAATCATAAATACAACCATTAGTTTCCACCACACAACCATAGTGCACAATAATAACTGACACATGATACAAAGTTCATAAATATATTGCATAATTTTTTCAAAAACAGAACTATCAAAGTCGTTGTCATTCAACCAGAACCAATACGTAAATCACCAATGCTGCCACTCAAACATGTCTGCTTTCTCGAACGTAAGACCCTGCTTGATTCCCTTTCTAGCAATCTCTTTTTCCTACAGAAGTGTATATAAAAAGTATCAGACTACCCATACAAATTATAGAGTATGATTGCAAAAATAAACCAAATGTTTACAAACAAATCAAACATACATAATTTTGATAATAACAACTAGTTTATAGCTTCTTTGCAACTGCGTTTATTGTGGTCTTTCTTATGGCAACGACTACACTTTGACACACGTGTTTCAACTTATGATTGTATTCTCTTAGTCCTCCTACGACCTGACTGACTGTGAACATCTGGAGCATTGATTACATTTCCTTCATCAAGATTTGACTCATTAATGTCAAAAGTTAGGATTGGATTAATAATTCCTTTGTATGCTTGGCGATACATTCCAATCTTGAAATACTGATCATAGAATTCATACAACGACAATGACTTCGACTCAATTGCAACACAAGCATGCTTGCATAGAAGCTTATTGATCTGCCAAACTCTGCACGAACAACTCTTATCAATTAAATCAACAGCAAAGGATTTTTCGCCATCAACTACCTCAAACCTCCAATTACATGACCGATGCACTCTCAAACACTAGCAATAACCTTCTCCTTTTTGGGACTTAATTCCTTAACCATCGCCATTGTTGATTCACGTCATCGATGCATTATGTTCATGATTTTGTATGCGTATGTGGTCCACCATAGCCACAATAGGGAGATAACGAGTTGGTTTAACCCAATTATTCCAACACTCGGCCATGTTATTATTCATAACACCTCATCTATCACTAAGAAATAAAGCATTTACCCAACTTTGTGGTTGGGAATGTATAATAAATCCTATGGCAAGTGACATTAAGTCTATGATAGTTTTAATATGTTGTTCATGCTCCTGCAAAGATGGAGCATATGCAACTTTCTTGATTACCAAAGACCAGTGTTTTTTGTTATGTTTTGGATAACTTCGCAATACCTATAATGACAAAAAAAAAATCTTTTTTGATTCAAAACATGTATTAAAATAAAATTAAAATTAAAATTCAAAACAAAAGTAAGTAATTAATTTACCTGCTTCACAAAATTATCCACTAAATGTCTCAAACAATACGCATGGTGACTACCCACAAATAGTTGCTCAACTGCCTTCAAAATCCCAGGGTGCCTATCAGTGAAAAATGTGAACTTACTGAATGGAATACTTTGATATGAAAGTAGGACACTTCTCAAAAGATAACAAAATCATTCTCAATTATCATCATTCTCTGCATCTACTACCGAATAAGCAATTGTGAAAAGATCATCATTGGCATCCTTCGACATAGCAACTAGGATATTACATTTATACTTATTCTTTATATGAATCCCATCCAAAAAAATCAACGGCCTACAACCAGTAACAAAACCAACTGCATATGCATGAAAACAAATGAATAGCCGTTTAAATTTACGGGATCAACCTCACACTCAGTAATACTGCCAGGATTTGTTTCTTGAATAGCATGACAATACCATCTTAACCTATCGTAGCATCTCCTCTCTGTACCATGAATATCATGCGTCGCTAATTCCTTGTCTTTCCACACTTTGCGATAGTCTAACTCTACCCCATAATCTCTTTGTAAGTCTTTTTGAATTGTACAAGGGTGATAAGAGGGCACTTCTCTCAATTTATCTTTCACCACATTAGCGATCCAAGTTGCATCAGCTTTAAAATGTCCTCTAGTATGTAGATTATTCTCACTACATGTATGCTACAGGTTACATTTTCGGATCTCAAATATACTATCTACTTTATATTTTGAAGCATAAATTCTCCATCCACAACTCCTTTCGCTACAAATAGCAATAACCTTGTCGCTGTCATTTTTTCTATATAAAAATGAGCGTCTTTTAGCAACAACATAGTTTTTAACACATCTTCTAAAATCAGCAGCATCCTTGAATTTTTGTCCTTCACTATGAATATAATTAATCCAAGCATCTATAGTATTCGGCAACAAGGTCTGTTCAATTCCCTCATCACTCCTAGATTGTGTGTGTTCCTCCTCAACCCTTACCAGTTTGATACAAAATTATTAAGATGTACCAGATACAAATAAGTATAAAATAAGTACATATCATACATACATAATGAAAGATATTGAAGTTAAATATGATTAGTAGTGTAAAATAAACCATATCATATGCACTTATGCTAGAAGTAACATAACATATTATCAAAACCAAAATATGAAGAAGGATATAATATATTTTACATCTCAAAATTTAGGTTGTCAATGTATGCATTTCTACTCTCTACCCTCAAATCGATCATACTGAGCTCCAAACACATATGAAGATGTATCATATTCAGGACATCATCATCGTCATTCAAAGTCACGTACATCTTATGCTGTGGCGCTATGTATTGCAGAATCATAGATTCGGGAATAATCTCCACACATTTTTTGTCAAGACTCGCAAATATATCGAACAAACTATAACCACTGAAAATTGAAATAACAGATAACTCATTCTTGCACTTACAACTACCCAAAAATGCAAGGTTGCAAGGCCCAGTTCTAGATTCCATTTTCGACCTAATCCACAAAAACATAACATTTTATTCAATAGTATAAAAACTGAAAATCAATATTCATATAAAAATGTAAGGCAAATTTTTTTTTCTCCAAATCATTCTAAAAAATTGAACAATAATTAGATTCAAGCATTAAAATATAAAAATTGAGGATGAAACTGTTATAATCGAGTGCTCTAAGTAATTTCCTCAAAATTCCTAAAAATTGAACTATTTCAAGTACTAAACCATTATAATTTATCATGAAACACTTATAATCGAGTACTCTAAGAAATTTTCAATAAACCACTCTATGTAATAGATAAAACACAAACCTAATCAGAAAACTAATCCCTAAATATTGGGTATCAAATCGGTAGCCAACCAAAAACACACACATAATCCTTAAATTAAACCCAATATTGACCATCAAATCGACAATCAACCAAAAACACACACAAAATCCCAAAACTAAATCCTAAATTAAAACAACTAAACACAAATATCATGGAATACACACAATAAAAAAAACTAAATGCAAATCTCATGGAATCATTCAATTGAAAAAGATCAAACTCAGACTCACTGATAAAGGTGTGATCATCTCTTTGAGTTAGAGCAAGAAAGCGTGGCGTTGGCAGTTGGGGCTTCGGGCGGAAAAAAATGAGCTGCAAAGGTGTAATCGCCTCTTCGATTTTGGCCTTCAATATATCAATAAAGGCTTTGTTCGTCGATGGTTTGGATTTAGAGAAGGAAGTCGGTGTTGAGTTAGGACAAGAAGACGTTAGCAGTTGGGACTTCGGACGGAAAAATTGAGCTACAAAGGGGTTTTAATTAAAACCATGGACAATTAAGTAAAATCACAAATAAAAGGGAGTTGCAGTTATCGATCAGATTTTGACAGGGAGTGAAAAAATATTTTCTCTGACTTGGAAACTGAGGACAGAATTTAAGTTGTGATCAGGATTTTAAGATAATTTTCTAATATTTAAATCATACCACTCGATTAATTTAAAAAAAACAGGTCGATCTGATATTCTATTTATTAAATTTAAAAAATACAATTATTTCTGACATAGCACCATATAAATAAATTTTAAAAATACAATTTTGACGTGACACCCAAAAAAATACAACTACTTCTGACCTAGCTCGGTATCAATAAATTAAAAAAAGATTCTAACTTCTGACATGACACCCAATCAAGATGCCTTGGATCACTACTTGCTTATTTACCACGACGCCATGAGTTGGTTCGATCTTATCCACGGATTGTCTGACCCATTCAAACAGTATTATGGAGATCAAATACTTCTTTTTTTTTTTTTTTTTTTTTTTTTTTTTTTTTATTTTATATTACTTGTGGTTGTGTGGTATTTATATATTACTCACGTAATTTCCTGCCACGGTGTCGTCTTCTTGGGGGGAGGGGCGGAGGGGGGGGGGGGGGGGGGGGGGGCGGGGGGGGGGGGGGGGGGGGGAGGGGGGGGGCGGGAGGCGGGGGGGGGGGGGGGCGGCGAGTAGGACGATACGGGTGGGGGCGGAGGGCGGGGGGGGGGGGGGGGGGGGGGGGGGGGGGACGCTGTCGCGTCTGACGTTTCCAAGGCGTGTAATATCAATCCATATGCGGTCCCGCCTCCCTCCCCCCCCCCCCCCCCCCCCCCCCCCCCCCACCCCCCCCCCCCCCCCCCCCCCCCCCCCTCCGTCGCGTATCCAAAAAAAAAAAAAAAAAAAAAAAAAAAAAAAAAAAAAAAAAAAAAAAAAAAAAAAAAAAAAAAAAAAAAAAAAAAAAAAAAAAAAAAAAAAAAAACGTGACAATGAATGTTCAAATAATACATGTGAGGTAGAGCGAACGAGATCCTCTTTTCCGGAATATCTCTGTCTCACCTGTTTCAAATTCATCGACGATGATCAACGAGTCGTCTGATCGACTATCAAATACTATTGATAATTTTTTATCGTCGTTCCGAATCAAACGATATCCTGGAATAACGGTGAATCAGTCGAAATCATCGTATTACAATTTCGTCGGATTCGATGGTGAGTACGGTAAGATCGCAATTGCGATGATATTCGACGGGTTCATCGTACCTCCCAAGATATAACTTTGTTCGAGATGATGATCGAAGACCACCGATAATATCCAATTGACGATCGGATGATTCGTCGATCATCGTCGATCAGTAAAACATAGGAACAGAAATATCTGTGAGATAGTGGATCCGGCCTCCGAATAAACCGTGATCATGCCCGGGCAAGTGCAGTTTTTATAAATAGGAAAGTTAGACGCCTTTTCTTTATTTTTAAAACTTGCATGCACGGCTGATATGGTAAATTATCGTTCATTTTTTAAGAATTTTGCTAGAGTAACTGCATTAATGGCATTTCTCTGCTGCACCAAGAACATCTCCACCCTATACGTTAAAATATCAAATTTAGTATAAAATTTATACCATTTAACTCCAACAAAATTTTTAACTCATACATTAAAATATCAAATTTAGTATAAAATCTATATAATTTAACTCCAACTAATATACCAAATTCCCATATCATATTTGATGTGGGACAGTGGGAATAATATATCACCAAAATGATGATGTACTATTCCCACACCATATTTGGGGTGGGAATTTTTATTTTTTTATTTTTTTAAAAATCTTATTATATTATATAATTAATAAAATCAAATATAATATATATTATTAAATATTATATTACTAAATATCACAAATAAAAATTAATTTGTTATTATTAATATTTCCTCATTATTTATAATAATATTAATTATTTATTATAAATTTAAATTAAGTGTATTTAATAGTATGTTTTAATTTTATTATGAATATTTATAAAGATTTAATTTATTTAATATATTTTAATTATAATTACATTTATAAATTATATTAGTAATTCTAAATGTTAAAACCCCATAATATTATATTTTCAATTAAGTGTTATTGTTTGTTTTAAATAAAAATTACCAATATATTTTATTTTAATTATGTGTGATTTTATAATATTTTTAAAATATATTTACATTCGAATAATTATTTAATAAATATTAAAAATGAAAGTCATAATTATATATATATATATATATATATTATTTGAATGTAAATTTAAAAAAAAATAACCTATTAAATATAAATAAAATATTAATTTTAAATATAATAATTATTATAAAAAAGGTTAGTAAATTAAAATGTATCTTGACAATTAAATTATAAATAAGAAAATTGTTACGCCTCGAGACCCCAGGAGCCGCTGATCCAATAGAAAATCGGACAGTATCTTCCCTGTCCGGCGGACAACTTACACATACATATATCATCATAAATCACAACCACGCAGTTTAAATGACCTCAGGCCTCAAATCAAGACAGAACATAATATAAAACCAGGTAAACCATACTCGACTGCGGACCGATCCGACTTACGACAAAACAAAATGAAACAAAGCCTCCATGGCATACAAAAGTACAACTATATTGTCATGCAAACAACCCAACAAAACACGAACACAACAGCGGAAACAAAAAGGCAAAATGAACAGGAAGAGGATACCAACATGTACCCCATCAAAATACCAAGACAAACGCCAAGAATCATCTCGAAAATACACAAGCTGGACAGGCTACCGGGCACTCCAGTCGAACCTCCTGAAAAAAAAACAAGGAGCTAACGGGATGAGTTATAGAACTCAGCGAATATTTCATCATATATATACAAGATAGTCTAATATAACAACAGTGTAATAGACTATTGAAATAACACGTGCACAGACAGTAATAAGAAGAGCTGCAAGAGAAAATAAGAACTACCATACTAATGCAGCAGAGTCGCCAAGACCAGACATAAGAGTCTCCTGTAAGTGCATGTCAATCATATGCAACATCAAATAAAAACAAGCACAAGTAAGGGTAAAATAAACGAATACACAATGTGCAATGACATGGTCACCCCTGCTGTCGGTCAGACATCGTCACCTATGTACGGGAGGAAGCTGAGCAGAGGCCACCCTCCGACGTAGGGTTGTGACTGCCGTCCATACTCTGCCATCACTACTCCTGAGCGATCGAGTAGACGGAATGCTGCCGATGTAACACCCCTACTTCATGACCTATCCTAGCGATATCTCTATCAGCCTAAGGCCATCACTGGAGGACATCTCTGTCTGAGTGTTACCCCTATCCCGTGTATATAAATAGGGAGAGACCTCTCTCTCTCATCTCCTGGTATATGGACTACTCAAGGAGGGACATCTGCCTGCTACCACGCTCCGATTCACTAACCCATGAGTGCATGAGCGGAACAGCACAGAGCACATTACCCAATACTCCGTCAACCACTAACCCATGAGTGGTCGTATGGGTAGGTCAGTATGACTGTCGACCTAGCTCACCCAAAAGGGGCCCCTGATCGACAGTGATGCACAGTGCACGATGATGCATAACACTGGTCAAAACAGCATCCACTATCTAATCCACCTATATCAACATGATATGCAAGGATCGTAAGTAATGCATCATGACTTAAGTCCTAAAGGTATAGGTATCTCACGTCAATTGTGGCACAAACAACATCAGCAAAACAAATATAAGAGTTATGCCACAATATATTACTCTATTGCTAAACAAAGAATATCATATATATATATCTGTGACTAATCTAAAAGAAGAGTCAGAGATACCTGTCTCAATACAACGAAGTCTGTGTGCGTAGGAATCCCTCGTCCAAAAATAATATCCTCAACGGATGAACTCCAATCAACGTCATGTACCAAAAATACTACTTAGCTAATTTAATAATTAGCAAATGATTATCCAACCTCCTAAACTGTATTAGGGATAGTCCTAATTATCGAAATCATCTAATTAGTTCTAGTTAAGGGATTTGGCTTAAATTGCTAAAACTGGACTCAATCCCTACTTTATAACGGTTAGGAAACAGAACATACCACCACATCCCCACTCATCAAGTATCAACCAAAACAGCACACCCCACAACAAGGAAGAAGAAGACACTGAACTCACCTCTCCTCCACTTGATACCCACGGCATTAAACTCAACTCCAAAACAACCAACAACACAATAAACCAATTCAACAGTGAACTCTCGATTCATCAAGAGAATCACAACAAAAGCCAATACAAATCTCAACCCACGACACAACAACAAAATCTACAGATCTAGGTATGCTATCAACAATTCCATGACATTATCAAACTCCTATTCCCAATTCAAAACAGAAAACAACAACCCTTCCCAGAAATTCAATGATCTGCACATACATCATCCAATACGATAGCAGAGCTAATAGCGGGTTATTTCAGATCAAACAATACACCATTCCTCACCTTGGTGTCGGCTACAAGAAAACCCAAGTGGAAAGCCATCGAGCGTACACAAGGATCAACTGTCCATCTCGCTCTGAATTAGCTAACCAAGTTCGAGCAGAGGCAGATTCTACAAGAATAGAAATCCAATGAAATTCCAAAATCCTGATCCGCTGTAACAATCTCGAACAGAATTCATCTAAAAACCGAAATCAGACCTGCCTTACCTGGACGGATGCCAACAACTTGCTTCCTTCCTTAGACCCGATGAAAACACAAATTCCACCACAGATCTGAAGCAACAACACGGATCCTCTTCCCAAATCCGCTTCATACGAACTCGACAGTCACAATAGGTTACACCGCCGGTGAAGAACCCAATGGAGTGTTGTCGTGACAGTCACCGCACGCGGCTGCCTACTTGACACCAACATTGACCAAAGCCCAAGGAGAAGAGAAGATCGCGCGAGGGTCTTCGACCGAAGCTACAGACGGAGAGGAGAAGAGGCTGGGAAACAAGGCTCGTGTGCGTTCGCCAGAGTCAAGTCGATCGGCTTCGTGCAAAGGAGAGGGAACGCCGATAGGGAGCAGTGCGGCGTCGGTTCGGCTGCGTGCTAGGGCAACGAGCGGAGGAAAAGGAAAAAGGCAGATATATAGTTGTGCCATTTTGCGTTTAGCCCCTCTGATTTAACCATATCCGACATAGGCCCTTAAGATTAGGCAACTTTGCATTCTGGTCCCTTAAATTTTTAGTATTTTAACATTCTCCCCCACTAACAAAAATTTGGTCCCCAAATTTCGTTGTCACATGTGCTAGGTACGATCATACATGCAGTACGTACCTCAACCAAACAAATGGGGATAGCGAGCTCAGATGGTATCCTCGAGCTCCCAGGTTGCCTCGTCATCGAGGGATGCTGTCATCCGACCCTGACCAGCCGGATCGTCTGGTTCCGTAGTTGACGCTCCCGGAAACCCAAAATCTGTATCGGTACCTCCTCAAATTGGCGTCAGACTGAAACGACTGAGACACCTCAAATAATGTGTGAGTGGGGTCTGACACATAACCTCTCAGCATTGATACATAGAACACGTCGTGGTCGCCGGTCAAATATGGTGGAAGTGCTAAGCAGTAAGCTACAGCTCCAATCCTTTCCAGAATCTGGAACGAACCAATATACCGGGGAGCTAGCTTACCTCTGAGACCAAAGCGTTTCACCCCTTTCGTGGGTGAAACTCGAAGAAAAACATGATCACCCACAACAAACTCTAAGGGTCTGCGCCTCCGGTCAACACAGCCTTTCTGGCGATCCTGCGCTGCTAAAAATCTCCATCTAACAGTCCGTACTAACTCTGCCTCGTGCTGAACTCTCTCTGGGGCCCAGCAGCTGAGTCTCATCGACCTCATTCCAGAAGGTGGGTGTCCTGCACGCCCTACCGTACAATACCTCAAATGGTGCCATCTATATCGCCGAATGAAAGCCGTTGTTGTAGGCGAATTCCACAAAATGTAAATGGTCCTCCCAGCTGTCCCCAAGGCCCATCACACACGAGCGCAGCAAGTCCTCCAAAGTCTGAATAATACGCTCTGACTGTCCGTCTGTCTGGGGATGAAAAGCTGTGCTGAGGCGGAGCTCTATACTCATAGCCCTCTGCAAACTCTGCCAGAACCGAGATGTAAAACACGGATCCCTATCCGAGATAATACTCAAAGGAACTCCGTGAAATCTGACTATCTCCCGGCAATACAACTCCACCAATCTATCAAAAGAATTTGTCCTCCGGATAGCTAAGAAGTGAGCTGATTTGGTTAGTCAATCCATGACTATCCAATCGCATCATGACCTCTCCTAGTCCTCGGCAAACCCACAACGAAATCCATGGTGATATGTTCCCAATTCCACTCGGGAATGGGAATCTTCTGGAGGAGTCCAGCAGGTCTCTGGTGCTCTGCCTTAACCTGCTGACAGACGAAACATCTAGCAACAAGGTCCGCAACATCCCTCTTCATGTTGTTCCACTAATAGGAACGTCTCAAATCACGATACATCCGAGTGCTACCCGGATGAATAGCAAAATGTGATCGGTGAGCCGCCTGCAGCAACTCCTCAAAGACAGGGTGCGCCTCTGGTACACAACCTCCCTCGGAAGTACAAAACACCCTCCTCATCACGTGTGAAATCCGACTGCTCTCCCGAAATCGCCTGACTGCCCAGAAACTGAATGTGTTGGTCACTAGCCTGAGTCTCTCTGATCCTCGTCCTGATCTTGACTGCCATCAAGGTCGCTAGCAGTCCTCTCTCTGTCCGAGACTGCTCCTCTAACCCAGATCAGAGAATTTCTGGATCAAATCTGTGACCATCACTCCGTGGCATGCCAAAACAGCTCTGGACTTCCGACTGAGGGCGTCGGCGACTACATTAGCTTTCCCTGGATGGTAGCTAATGGTGCAGTCGTAATCCTTCAGAAACTCCATCCACCTCCTCTGCCGTAGATTCAGCTCTCGCTGAGTGAATAGATACTGAAGGCTCCTGTGGTCTGTGAAGATCTCGAAGGTGACCCCATACAGATGATGTCTCCAGATCTTCAGCGCGCAAATGATAGCGGCCAACTCTAAGTCGTGAACGGGGTAGTTCCTCTCATACTCCTTCAGCTGCCGAAAGCATAAACAACCACCCGTTCAAGCTGCATGAGTACCGCGCCCAGTCCCAGGAGAAATGCATCAGTATACAGAGTGAAACCATCCTCTCCAGACTGCCATACTAGAACTGGCGCAGATACCAGCCGCTGCTTCAGCTCCTGAAAGCTGGTCTCGCAGGCTTCAGTCTATACAAACTTCACGCTTTCCTGTTCAGGCATGTAAGGGATGTTGAAATGTTGGAGAAGTCTCAACCAAGCATCGGTTATAGCAAACCAACCCAGGAACTGCGCAAATTGGAACGATCACCCAATTCACTTCAAACCCTTCCTGATCCTAAGTAAATCCCCGACAAGGTCCTTAATACTTATTCCCATTTCCAATCATAAATTGGAAACGTCTATTATAACCCAGTGGATCCCTAAGGTTCAACCTTCATCTACTAACCTACCAAACATCTAACCACAACATCCACGATATCCTTCCCCATATCGGTCCACCAACGGAAACGCCTCAAGTCTCTGTATCTTCAATATTACCTGCAAAACACGCAAATCAAGAAAGGTGAGCCTCACTTGCCTCTTAAATGAGACAATCAAGGAAGCTCCTCCGTAAATAGGTCAGAAAATTCCAAACTATAGAAAACGCTAGAACACTCCTTCGGACATGCGTCCGAAAATTCTCAAACTACGAAAACGTCCAAGAGCTAAGGCTACCACTGTCATCGGTACAACCCAGTGACAATAGAAACCCTAACGTCCACGTGCTAGAACCTCTAGCTATGAGACAAGGAGGTAACTACAACCTCGTCGTCTCTGATGCCAATGAACCACCACATGGACTGGTTTGAGGGCAACTAGTAACCACTCTCACTTAACCAACGGTCTACCCCTCGAAGACCGTCTTCTATAACCTACACCAGTTACCGTCAAATTTCACCGATGTCAGATGCTAACACCCATTCCACCGCATCTTAGCGGATCCTGCTTTTCGATGTGCTATCGAGAATACCTAATACATACGACTTGTCTATGAGTCATAAATCCTCATAGACTAGTATAGCATAAGACGAGTCGACTAACCGTCTTCTCAAATCAAAACTTCTCCAGTTCTACACTCCAGGTTCAAAAAACCTCTGAGTTCCAACTCCATGACATAGAGACATGCTATATCTCAAGAGTATCTCAACATAATCACGAAGTGATTCTTGGTTCTCTGACAGTTTCCTCCACATCTTCCACCCAAAAGTAGTCTAACCTCGAAGGTGATTCGCCTCAGCGCAAATCATAAGTACGTAGGTACCTTCTTGGTTCACCAAACCAAGAACCAACGGTAACCCGCAAATGTTAAGCAACTAGCGTTACACCTTTCCGAATCAGTACAAGTCACATCTGGCTGTACTTTTTGGCTATCTAACCAAACATAATAAATCTGAGATTAATAGTCCCATGAAAATAGGATATCTCTATCCTCTATAAACCGAGATAATAAACAACAAATATCATGTCTACTGTATCACAACAGGCCATGTCCTCCAGACATGTCATCTAGGATATCTATCAATAACTGAAGCTCCATGAGGTAAGTGAGTTGACCTCATAGCTGATAGAGTCAATTAAGACATACAACCAACAATAGATTGTCGTCTGATTCGACCTAAGTCCCCGACTAATCAGTCGGCACTATCGGAAAATCAACATTCTCCGCTATACAATTGAAACCACCATGTCTAACAGATTTATGTAGCGACACTGCCCCTCTAGCCCCCTCAGGCGGCTCTCTAGGTTGTGCCCTACGGTCTTCCCACTCCTAGCAGTGGGTTTTTGCCTTCCCCAAATTCGAACCCTTGACCTCCAGGACAAGTACAATAGTTCCTTGAATCTGGTAACCAAGTGAGCGGCTCTCTGATGTTCATGTTAGAACTCTCTCTTTTTAGGAGAACAATGAGGAATCAAAGTACTATAATTCGAGAAAGTTTACCCCTTTTACCTGAGTGCCGAGGCATCTTATATACCTGATGCCTTCCTCACACGTGTTCCCACGTCCTCCTCCACGTTCCTTAATCATCGGTTACTTGATAGTTGTTCTCTTCTAGTAACGGTCACTGTGACTATTAATGTCCTAATTACCGTGCTTTACGAACAATAATTACCTAATGACTTTCCTGTTTTGGAAATAGGAGCTGGTACTTGAAGCTTGACTTTCTTATCCCTACGCTGATCTTTGGGCTCCACTCTCCCGAGTCAGTCTCGGAGTCTTATCTCCCGAGCTGACCTCGGGGTCTTCTTCCGTTTTTCCGGGAAAGTCTCGGGAGTGCGTCAGTATCAGAGTCTTATCTCCCGAACTGACTCGGGGCCTTCTTCATTTTTCTCAAGTTAGTTTGAGAGTCCGATTCCGAGTCTGACCTTGGGGGTTGTTCTCCCAATATAGTCTCGGGGAGCCCGATTTTCGATCTGATCTCGGGGCACTAGTTCGGTGGGCCCTGTCACGTAGCTTTCTCATATCACGTTTTCATCCCGGATTACTCATCCCTATCAGAGGAGATTATTTTTTAAAAAAAAAAGTATTACAGTTTATTTTCGATGAACGGTACAAAAAGGAGTATTATAGTAAGAAAATGAGAAGAGATAAGGGGTAGATTCTTGCCTCGGGATTATGATACAGCGGAAAGATGACTAATTATTATTTTAGATATCACGATTCAATCCCCAAATATGATATATTTTACCATGGCAGCCGATGAAAAATTTTTACGGGATCAAACCGATCGTCCGAGATTAAAAAAATCTCGTCCATCATTTTTTTTTTCATTTTTCATTGTCTATAAATTGCTCGCTCCGTCTCTTCACCTCCCATGAGTAGATTCCGGCAATTAAGCGGCGGGGCAACGGTAGGTATATACACACGTATATTTCGATGGCCAAAGTCCAGGAGATCCGACTGCGTCAGCGGGCGGAGGGCCCGGCGGCGATTCTGGCCATCGGCACGGCCACTCCGACCAACGTCGTCTACCAGGCTGATTACGCTGACTACTACTTCCGCATAACCAAGAGCGAACACCTCACTGAGCTCAAGGAGAAGTTTAAAAGAATGTGTACGTTCGTTGCTACTATTTTGTTATTATGTGATTTATTACTAATTAATTGTTGAGTTCAGGCGACAAGTCGATGATACGGAAGCGATACATGCACCTGACGGAGGAGATTCTGAAGGAGAACCCAATATGTGCGCGTACATGGAGCCGTCGCTGGACGAGCGGCAGGATATCCTGGTGGCGGTGGTGCCAAAACTGGGGAAGGAGGCGGCGGCGAAGGCCATCAAGGAATGGGGGCAGCTCAAATCCAAGATCACCCACCTCATCTTTTGCACCAGCTCCGGCGTAGACATGACGGGTGCCGACTACCAGATCACCAAGCTCCTCGGCCTCCGCCCCTCGGTAAACCGCTTCATGATGTACGAGCAGGGCTGCTTCGCCGGCGGCACCGTGCTCCGCCTGGCCAAGGACCTGGCGGAGAACAATCGCGGCGCGCGCGTGCTGGTGGTGTGCTCCGAGATCACGGTGCAGACGTTCCGCGGGCCGTCGGAGTCGCACTTGGACAGCCTGGTGGGTCAGGCTCTGTTCGGGGACGGAGCAGGGGCGATTATCGTGGGGACGGACCCGGACCTGGAAACAGAGCGGCCTCTGTTCGAGCTGGTGTCAGCGAGCCAGACGATACTGCCGGACTCGGAGGGGGCCATCGGCGGGCACCTGCGGGAGGTGGGCTCACCTTCCACCTGCTCAAGGGCGTGCCGGTGCTCATCTCCAAGAACATCGAGAAGATCCTGGTG
This sequence comes from Boesenbergia rotunda, assembly GCA_024364735.1. NCBI lineage: Eukaryota > Viridiplantae > Streptophyta > Magnoliopsida > Zingiberales > Zingiberaceae > Boesenbergia > Boesenbergia rotunda. Next base: position 57,650 of record JAGFNQ010001207.1, on the reverse strand, counting down.
GAGGCGTTCGCGCCGCTAGGTATCGACGACTGGAACTCCATTTTCTGGATTGCCCACCCGGGGGGAGCCGCCATCCTGGACCAGGTCGAGGCCAAGCTGGCGCTGGAGAAGGAGAAGTTGGCGGCGACGCGGCAGGTGCTCAGCGAGTACGGCAACATGTCCAGCGCCTGCGTTACGTTCATTCTGGACGAGATGCGGCGCAAGTCGGCGCAGGAGGGGAAGGCCACCACCGGCGAGGGTTTCAACTGGGGCGTCCTCTTCGGCTTCGGCCCTGGACTTACCGTCGAGACCGTCGTCTTGCACAGCAAGGCAATCAATCATTAATTACTGCACTGGTTCCAATCATTATTAATTACTGCCGTGGATCGTGGCATTATGTATGCACGTTTTCCGTATGTTTTTTCTAATAATTAGATCGATCATGTTATCTGCGTTCTAATCCGTAACTTCTTTGAACGGGAGGAAGATGGGTGACCCTTGGAAAGTTCTGGTGTTGTACTCTTTTTTTTTTTTTTTTTTTTTGGAGTTATGATGTAACAGTAGGGTAATTAATTGGTAATCCAAGTATCCGTAGTTCGATCCTTAGTTACGACGTATTTTGTAGGAATTTTTCCTCCAAATAGGGCGCGAACCCTGAAACGTTGGGCTTCTAGACTGCCCACCACGAGCGCTTCCCGATTTACCCTAGTGACCAGTGGGAAACTTCCGTAGGACCAGACCGGTCATTCCAGATTCAATTTGTCTGCTGCATGATTCATCATTTTTTTTTCTTTGAATGGGAGGAAAAGATGAATGAATCTGTCAATTTATCCCAGAAATAATACTAAGTGGCAAAAGAAGAAATACTCATCTTCAGCACCTCTATCAGTCCATCTCAGGATCAACACGGAGAAGATAAATCAAAGAATGGGGGCATCCCAAATCCGAGATCACCCATCTCATCTGCTGCACCAGCATCGGCGTAGACATGCCGAGTGTCGACTACCAGATCACCAAGCTCCTCGGCCTCCGCCCCTCCGTAAACCACTTCATGATGTACTAGCAGGGCTGCTTCGCCGTTGACACCGTGCTCCGCCTGGCCAAGGACCTGGCGGAGAATAATCGTGGCGCGTGCGTGCTGGTGGTGTGCTCCGAGATCACTGCAGTGGCGTTCCGTGGGCCGTCGGAGTCGCACCCCGAGAGCCTGGTGAGTCAGGCTCTGTTTGGGGACGGAGCAGGGGCGATGATCGTGGGGGTGGACTTGGAACTGGAAACAGAGCGGCCTCTGTTCGAGCTGGTGTCGGCGAGCCAGACGATCCTGCCGGACTCGGAGGGGGCCATCCACGGGCACCTTCGGGAGGCAGGGCTCATCATCCACCTGCTCAAGGACGTGCCGGGTCTCATCTCCAAGAACATATAGAAGAGCCTGGTGGAGGCGTTTGCGCCGCTAGGGATCGACGACTGGAACTCCGTTTTCTGCATTGCCCCAATCGATTACGACACTATTATCCTAATATGACACACAATATGAATCTTATACATATACAATATGACCTCCATACATATCTCATCTAATAAGATAGTAAATAAATAGTGAATAAAGAGAAATAAACATCCATCGCCACTAATATAAATGTACCATTGTAAAATCAGACTCCAAATGCCCTCTGGGCAGACCGACATCGCATATACATAAAACCATAACATGTGTGATAGGTTCACAAAACATATATCAAATAAAAGTACACCCATAGAAAAAAGGGAACAAAACGAAAACACTACGAGATCTGTGGGACTAGCTACTTGGCTCTCCTGGCGACGTCATCCTAAAAAGAAAAAACAAGCAAACGATTATGAGTCTAGGAGGACTCCGCGGATATATAAATAGATAGATATGCATCACGGTACAAAGGTCATACAATAGCAGCACAGAAGTAAGCAGATACAGTCTCAAAAGAAAAATCGGAATATATGATCGGTACATTACATGCAAACATATACCCATATCAAACTCATATGCGGGGTATGAAGGTCATAAATCTCCGAACCTGAATGGTCACTAGACCATAAGCAAATAAAATACCTTCTGCGTGTACATGTCATCCAAATGTAGCAATCATAGCTCAAACAAGTGCAACAAATACAAACAAATACAATCTATGCAATCGTGAACATAATACAATGACATGGTCACTCCTGACGCCAGTCAGCTACCGTCACCGATCATGGGTGAAGTTAAGTGGGTAAGGCTATAACAACTGTGCACACTCTGTCATTACTGCTCCCGAGTGATCGAGTAGACAGGATACTAGCGGAGGGCACCCTCCTACCCTAAGTCATATGGGGGAGCACCACTCTCATCTCTTCGTATCACGGGAAAGATGAGGGATCTCTGTCTGCTACCACGCTGCGAATATCACTACCCATGAGCGGCCGAGCAGAGCCTTAACAGGGCAACTGCACACACTCTCCTGATAGTACCACTAATCCATGAGTGGCAGTGTGTGCAAATCCTGATGTGACTGACAACCCGTTTCAACCACAAGGGAGACAAAGGTCACCAGTTATGTACTAATGCAAAGATGGTACATGACGCTAACCCTCATCAAACAAACCTCAAATGACATATACAGGTCTGAAGTATATTTCACGACATACAAATAAACTACTAGGTATGCAATAATGTTAGGCATCGATAAACGTGTGTATTCTCTAGAATCAGAGTATCGAGGATAGAGACTGTATGAAAAATAAATTTGAGCATGTCAAGCAGTTAGTATCAAACAAGATAAATAAAGATAGATAAAGGTACATCCTAATAATATCCATAAAAGAAACCATACATAGAAATCTGAAATATTTACAGAGATAAATCAGAATGTACCCGCTTCCAATGTATAATCCGTAAACGAAGAGAATTCTCCGTCCAAATATCCGCAATAAATAATCAAGTCAGTGTCCTGTATCAAATGACATATGTAAAATAACTATTTACACAATAGTGATTAGTTAAACTAATCCCTAAACTATGTTAAGGTTAATCTAATTCTCATATTCCATTTAATTACATCTAATTAAATAATAATTTCCATTATATCTAATTAAATAATAATTTCTCATGTATCCCAACGTATCATAACCAAAATAGAGAAATGGTATACCATAACTTTCCTAAACAGAACGCCTTTAATGTTGCTCACGGCAACAATCCAACATAAAATAATAGTTATACTATTAACCCAAAATTAGGAAAAACCCAAAGTCTACAATTACTATAATGCCACACCTGGTCCACGACATCACATACCACTTCACCCGCTGCCAACATGATCATATTCCAAACATCTCCCAAAACTCAAACCAACTCCAACCCATGCCCAAAACAGAGAAGCATTAGGTTAATCAAAACCTACATCATGATTATCCCTAAATATGAAGCTTACGGTGCAATCGAAAGCTCAACCAAAATCATCACAAGGCCGAACAAAACAATCCACGATGATACCTAAATCGTAAAACCGATTCGATCCAAACAATCCGCTATTAAGAATAACCATCCAACAACAAAAAAAGCCATTCCCTCTCCTCTGATCAAAACTCACAACATGAACAACTTCTCCAAGATCGATTCATTATCTAACAACCCTTAACTGATTAGGAACCCACGCCTGCGCTTTCCGATTTGGCGATCCTAGCCATCGGGAAAACGCTCAGCAACTCCACCTTCCAAGAATCCCCAAGTAGGAACTGCGATAAGTAAGAAAATTTAGGGTCGGCACGCAACCTAATGTGATGAATGAAATCTGCGCCTGATGGAGAAGAGCAAAGAATCCTCCGGCGTCTACGCAAGAAGAGGAGAAGGCGATTGGAGACGCTTGTGTGGGTTTGGGCAGAGGCGACGACGGTGTTCGTGAAGAGTAGAGGAGAAGCATTGTAAAATAAGTGGAGCCATAGGAGAAGCAACGACAAAATAAGTGGAGGCATATTTACAAATAAACCCCCCCTTTCCATATTTACAGCTCACCCCTTAAGATTGGTTTTTAACACTTTAACCCTTGAATTTTACTGTATTTAACAGTAGGAGGCGCAACCAAGCTTTGATATTCTTAAAAGAAAGGTTATAGAAGCTCCAATATTACAACTACTAAATTTTGATAAAGTTTTTAAAGTGGATTATGATGCTTCAAATGTTGGAATTGATGGTGTTCTTGGCCAAGAAGAGCAGCTCATTGTTTTCTTTACTGAAATGTTGAATCATTTTGGATGCAATTATTCTATATATGACAAAGAGTTCTTTGTCATTATTCGAGCATTAGATCATTGACAACATTATCTCCTACACAAGGATTTTGTTCTTTTCTCTAATCAAGAAACTATGAAGTAATTGAACGCCCAACAATATTGAACCCCCATCAAGCCAAATGGGTTGAGTTTCTACAAACCTTCAACTTTGTTATCAAGTACAAATCTGATGTTCTTAATCATGTGGCGGACGCCCTTAGCTGATGACACTCTTTCTTGTTTATTTTCCAATTAAAAATATTGGTTTTGAGATGGTCAAAGATCTCTACAAGAATGATCCATATTCAGTAAGATTTGGGAATAATGCTTGAAAGCTTCATTCAAATTCTTTTTAATTCATGATAGATTTCTCTTCCAAGATAAATATTTATGTATTCCAGATTGTTTCCTAAGGCATGCAATCATCAGTGAAACTTATAGTGGAGGTCTCATTGGATATTTTGGTTGAGACAAGACTCTTATACTTATTGAGCAATGATAGGGAGAGTGAAAATAGGAGAGTGAAAATCATAGTGAATGATGTGGCACGATGTGGCATGACATGACACTTTACATGCACACGTCCGATTATCGCTTGGACACCGTCGGTGGCCTTCGGCCGCCGTCCCGAATCAAACTATACCCTGGGGGGCATGGTGAACCCATCGGAGATCGTGCATGCAAGGTGCCACGTCATTCACTATGATTTTCACTCTCCCAATCATTATTCATACTTATTTAGGAAATTTTTTATTGGCCAAGAATGGACTGAGATGTCAAAAAATGCATTGAAAGGTGCAAAATTTGTCACATGCCCAAGGGTTATGGACAAAACACCAGGTTATGCATGCCATTACTAGTACCAACAAGCCCTTGGGAAGACTTATGTATGGACTTTGTTGTTGGATTGTCTCGCACTCAAAGAAACAAGATTCAGACTTGGTGGTTGTCGATCGATTCTTCAAAATAATGCATTTTGTTCCCTACACCAAAACCTTAGATGCTGCTCATGTAGTTGATTTTATTTCAAACAAGTTGTAAAACTTTATGGTATTCCAAAGACCATCACATCTGACTAGGATTCAAAGTTTATGAGTCATTTTTGGCGCATATTTTGGTGAAAGTTGGGAAATCAACTCCAATATAGTTCCTCTTACCATCCTCAAGCTGATGGACAAACAGAGGTAGTGAATAGAAGTTTGGGAAATCTTCTAAGAAGTTTAGTTGGCAAAAATCCACACCAATGGGATGCGGTTTTGGCTCAAGCGAAATTTGTTTATAATCGGTCCACTATTCAAACTACTAGTCGAAGTCCATTTGAGGTTGTATATGGTAATAATCCCATCACTCCATTGGATTTGACGCTCATTCCTATTAATCATCATTTCAATGGCAATGGAGAAGAACACAGTACATTAAAAAATTACACGACCAAGTTTAACAAGAAATTGTTAAGCATAATGAAAAATATCAACAAAATATGAATAACATTGGAAGTCATCAGTTTTCAAAGAGGTTTGGTCTGGGTTCAGGAGATTTGGTTTGGGTTCATTTGTGAAAGGAACGCTTTCATCATGGTCTGTTAGTGTGTGCACTTATGTGCCAAGACACTTTTATGGATTTATGGATAATTATTTTAATAAAGGCAAGTATTTGGCGTTAATCATTTACTTTTCTGTACATATATGATTAATGATAAAGTCCCACAGATTAATGGTTATATTATTCTGAAAATTATCCTTGATCGGATAGATATCTAGAGGGGACATAGATATCTAGATCAACGCTAAGTATGACTAGATCAAGATAGACCGGAGGGATGGATATCCAAGTTCTACTTGGGGGTGCCTTGAGTTTAGAGGTTCACTGGACACGACCCGCTTAAGAGAATACCACATATTAAGCATCATTGGTAGTTCGTCTTAATAAACGAGTGTAACTGATCTTTTGACTTGAGACCTTCATATATTCTATGCATGGAGTTATGTACTTTGATGTCGTTAAAAGCAATCTTTAATCGGATTGTGATTAATACGGTAATTGGGTGTATGACAAAATGTAGAGAGAATAGTGTTGAGTCAATAGAGGATTCATCGCTCTCTTGGATTTGGGAGTTAACATCCTGGTCGCTTGATAGAGATATTAGTGACTCGAAATCCATGGTCATGGGAGGAATGATTATCATTCAAGATGAGTCTATTATATCTTAGAAATCAAGTAAAATAATTAATTGGTAATAATGCATACTGCACCGAATTAATTGGGATGTAGGATAAAGATGAAGAGATTGAATTACTCAGTAATCGGTTCATGGAGGTTTTAGTTTATAACTAATATTCTATCATGTTGGGTAGCTAAAAACTGTTGCTAGATGGTTACCTTAGTCTGTGTATGGATTTACACTGCCTTCGTGTATAGAACCTAGAGGGTCGCACGCATAACACATAGACGCGAACAGTATCTGTAGTTGATTATTTTAGTGGATACTAAAATTAATCAATTTATTATTTCTGAATATGAATTAATTGGATTATTAATTATTTCTGAAATATCGGAAGTGAGAACGGATCAAGATCAAATATGGATTTATTTGATGTAGAGAAGAGAGAGTAGATTTATCTCTTATTCTCTTTGGAGAATTTGAAGGGTCACAATTATTGTGGCAATAATGGAGAAGATGAAGAGTCTCTATTAATGATTATTAATGGAGAATTTCAAAAGTCAAAATTATGATTACTTAATGAAGAATACGAAGAGTCATGTGTCTTCATCTTCCTTGGAGGCTATATATAACCATCCTTGGAAGAAGACCTAAGTGGCTCTAAGGTCTTCTCTGTGGTCTCTCTTATGCGAGCTCTCTTCATCTCTCCCGGGAAGCCTTCGGCAACCTACTTCTTCTCTAGTTGGAGACGCATTTTCAGATCCGTAGTGCATCCGAAAGAATTCTGTCGATCCAAGTGGCTAGCAGCTAACGGATCATCTAGTTCATGATCTTGTGTGCGTGGATACCGCTAGAGGAGTCACACGTAGGGCTTTCATCTGTTCGTGATATTATTCACAAATAAGCAAAGGATTACAAGGTATATTTTCAGTTTATGCTTGTTTTCACATCATTTTGTTTAGAACTATATGTACCACGAAAAGATCCATGAAAATAAAAAGGCGCCTTTTATTGTAACGACCCGGCCCGTCAACCCGACCCCTCGGCCCCTTGGGCGACCAAATTCTATTTTTAGCGGCCCAACAACCTGGCCCCTTTGGTCGTCGACCGTCAACCGTCGTTACTCAGAAGAACTTCCCACCCTTGGCCTGTGGATGTTTGCCTTCCCCAGAATTTGAACTCTAGATCTCCAGGCTAAGTACTAAAGTTTATGAATCCTAGTAGCCAAGTGAGCCCTTTTTATTGTAACGACCCGGCCCGTCAACCCGACTCCCTCGGCCCCTTGGGCGGCCAAATTTCATTTTTGGCGGCCCAACAACTTGGCCCCTTTGGTCGTCGACCGTCGACTGTCGTTACTCACAAGAACTTCCCACCCCTGGTCAGTGGATTTTTGTCTTCCTCAGGATTCGAACTCTAGACCTCCAGGCTAAGTACTAGAGTTTATGAATCCTGGTAGCCAAGTGAGTAACGCACGACCGAGGGGTCTAGAGTTAGTACTTAGCCTGAAGGTCTAGAGTTCGAATCCTCGGGAAGGTAAAAATCCACTGGCCAGGGGTGGGAAGTTCTTGTGAGTAACGACAGTCGACCGTCGACGACCAAAGGGGCCAAGTTGTTGGGCGGCCAAAAATGGAATTTGGCCGCCCAAGGGGCCGAGGGGTCGGGTTGATGGGCCAGGTGATTAAAATAAAAAGGGCTCACTTGGCTACCAAGATTCATAAACTTTAGTACTTAGCCTGAAGGTCTAGAGTTCGAATCCTGGGGAAAGCAAAAATCCACTGGCCAGGGGTGGGAAGACCTAGTGAGTAATGGCATGGCCGACGGTCGACGACCAAAGGGGCCAGGTTGTTGAGCCGCCAAAAATGGAATTTGGCCGCCCAAGGGGTCGGGTCGACGGGCTGGGTCGTTACAACTTCTGCTCTTCCCCGACCGTCTTCTCTCTTCCGTTTATTCCTCTTCCGATCGCCTGCTTCCGTGCCTTCGGTCCGTGCCAGCGTTCCTTACCGGAGGGTTCGGTTCACCTCGCCTCGCAAGCTGGGCGATCTGGGTGGAAGATTGTGGAGGACGCAACCAAACAGGCGGCGATCTAGTGTCCTTTCCGCTAGGGTTCGCATGGGGATATCCACGGGTTGGTCGATCGTGGGTTTGTAGCTTCCATCGATCGGTTCCGTTTTCATTGGAGCAAGGTTTGAGGGCATCCCTAAGAGATCTTCTTTGTTTGTGTCAGTTGGGTGATCGCCAGGATATTGATTGGATTCCACTAGTTGCGGATATATATATTTTTTTTTGGAAGGGAGTTTCCTACGCGCACGGACTTCGTCGTATTAGGCGGGTATCTCTGACTCTTATTTTAGATTAGTCACAGATATATATGTTTCATATGCTTTGTTTAGCAATAGGGTAATAGATTATGATATAATTCTTCTATTTGTCTTGCTGATACTGTTTATGCTAGACCTGACATGTGATACCTATACCTTTAGGATTTAGGCTCTTGTGCATTATCTATGATCCTTGCATATCATGTTGATATAGGTGGACTAGATAGTGGATGTTGTTTGACCAGTGTTATGCATCATCGTGTACTGTGCATCACTGTCGATCAGAGGCCCCCTTTGTGGGTGAGTCAGGTCGACAGTCATACTAACCTGCCCATACGACCACTCATGAGTTACTGGTTGACGGAGTATTGGGTAGTGTGCTTTGTGCTGCTCCGCTCATGCACTCATGGGTTAGTGAATCGGAGCATCGTAGCAGGCAGAGATCCCTCCTTGAGTAGTTCATATACCAGGAGATGAAAGAGAGAGGTCTCTCCCCCGTTTATATACATGGGGTAGGGATAACACTCAGATAGAGATATCCTCTAGTGATGGCCTGGGGCTAATAGAGATATCGCCAAGATAGGTCATAGAGTAGGGGTGTTACACCGGCAGCATTCCGTCTACTCGATCGCTCAGTAGTAGTGATGGCATGGTATAGACGGCATATCAGGATTAAGTTGGGTCTAATCTTTCTATATCATGCTCACGGTGTTCTTAGATCAAAATCAAGATTTAATATAATATCTATTTCTCTCACTCAATTTTATCGGATGAGTATAAATTTGTAGAAATCCAAATAGCACCCATTAATAAGTTTCAGTCAAAATTCACTAATCTATCTAGAAAGATAAAATTGCAATACTCATTTCAAATCCTATGATTTCTAACATCGCAAGGAGTCTAAAGGTATGATCCATCACTTATTTTGGATTTTGAAAGGTGTTTCAGTATTATATTAACTTTTATCTAGAATATTTGAGCTTAATCTCGTGGGCCTAAGCGTTGAAGATTTTGTTTTTCCTTGACATTACTAAGGTAGTTTAAAAAACAATAAAATGGAATACATTTGGACTCCTTAGCATTTTATAAACTCACAAGATTTGAAATGAATATAATCAAAGTTTTCTAAATCGACTGATTAAAATCCATTAATGAATCTAGACTATTTAGGGGGTATTTGGTAGATTTATTTTTCATTTTCATTTATGTAGAAAATATAATTTTCTGAAAAACTTGTTTGGTTTATATTTTTCAGCTTTATTTTCCAGAAAAAGATATAGCATTTTCTGGAAATTAAAGAATGAAAGAAAATCATTTTTCAGAAAATGAAAAAAAATATAATTTTCTGAAAAATAAAAATAAAAAATGGAGCAAACCAAACACCCCCTTAAATTTTTAAAAAATTTGCAACCATATAAAGAATAGAGTTGGGAGAGTAGATTGATGTCATATTTTGGTTCTAATTCTAGTAATTAATCTAAAAAAATTGAGTTGTATAAATTGATAAGTGAGAGGAAGGGAGAGGGCGATATCTATTTTCTACAAAGATGGGAAGAGATGTTAAAATTATATGTATCTAAATTATCGAAATTATTTAAAAATTTAAAATTTTTAAATGCGACTCAGATATATTAAAAATAGACGTGTGAAAGTTAATATTGATGGATAAAATGATTTTATACGGCCTTTGAACATTCTATTCATGCACGATTTGGAATTTTTTTGGTGGCATGGGCTTAAATTCTCGAATTAATAACGTCCTCCTCCAAGATTGGAATCTTCAGTCGATAATGATTGAGCGATCGATGTGTCATGGTTAATTAAAAAAATAAACTAAAGAATAAACTAAGAAATTATTGAAACGGTTAATGCATGACACTTTTCCAAGAAATTATGATTATTTTATCGGGAAATTAGTTTTAAATCCCTAATGACAGGTCAAACTCTGCCTTCAATCCCCAGGTCAGAGAAAATGAGTTTTAACTCCCTGCCAAAACTTGATGTCCAACTGCAACTCTCTTAAAAATGTGTTTTTACTTAATTGCTCATGAATTTAATTAAAACTCATATGTAGGTAGCTCAAATTTTTCGCCCGAACCACCAACTGCAATGCCTGCCCTAACTCAACATCGTGTTCCTTCTCTAAAATCTGACGAACAAAGCCGATGTTGATGCATTGAAATCCAAAATCGAAGAGGAGATCACACCTTTGCAGCTCATTTTTCCGTCCGAAGCCCCAACTAGCAGCGCCACGCCTTCTTGCCATAACTCAAAGAGGGAATCACAATTTTTCAGCACATTTTTTCGCCTGCAGCCCCAACTGGTAACGCCACGCATTCTTGCCCTAACTCAAAGAGGCAATCACACTTTTATCAGTGAGTCTGAGTTTGATCTTTTTTGATTGAATGATTCCATGAGATTTGCATTTAATTTTTTTGATTATGTGTATTCAATGAGATTTGCGTTTAGTTGTTGGTTGATTGTGGGATTTTGGTGTGTTTTTGATTGATTGTCGAGTTGATGGCCAATATTTGGTTGATTTTTGAGAAAAAAATTTGTGTTACATTGATCTTCAGTTTATATGAATATTGATCTTCAGTTTATATTTGAATAAAATGTTATATTTTTGTGGATTAGGTCGAAAATTGAATCTGGAACTGGACCTTGCAACCTTGCATTTTTGGGTAGTTGTAAGTGCAAGAATGAGTTGTTTGTGATTTTAATTTTCAGTGGTTGTAGTTTGCTGGATATATTTGTGAGTCTTGACAAAAAATGTGCGGAGATTACTCCTGAATCTATGATTCTGCAATACATAGCGCCACAGCATAAGATGTACGTGACTTTGAATGACGATAATGATGTCCTGAATATGATACATCTTCATATGTGTTTGAAGCTCAATATGATCGATTTGAGGGTAGAGAGTAAAAATGCATACATTGGAAACCTAAATTTGGAGAGGTAACCATTTCATATTTTTGTTTTTATAATATATTATGTTACTTCTAGCATAAGTGCATATGATATGGTTTATTTGACACTACTAATCTTATTTAAATTCAATATCTTTCATTATGTATGTATGGTATATTTTATACTTATTGTATATGGTTCATCTTAATAATTTTGTATCAAACTGGTAAGGGTTGAGGAGGAACAGACACAATCTAGGAGTGATGAGGAGATTGAACACACCTTGTTGCCGAATACTTTAGATGCTTGGATTAATTGCTTTCATGGTGAAGGGCAAATATTCACGGATGTTGTTGATTTTAGAAGATGTGTTAAAAACTATGATGTTGCTACAAGACGCTCATTTTTATATAGAAAAAATGACAGCGAGAAGGTTATTGCTATTTGTAGTGAAAGGAGTTGTGGATGGAGAATTTATGCTTCAAAATATAAAACAGATGGTATATTTGGGATCCGAAAATGTAACCTACGGCAGCATACTTGAGAGAAGAGCCCTCTTATCGCCCTTGTACAATTCAAAAAGACTTGCAAAGAGATTATGGGGTAGAGTTAGACTATCGCAAAGTATGGAAAGGCAAGGAATTAGAGATGCATGATATTCATAGTACAGAGACGAGATGCTACGATAGGTTAAGATGGTATTGTCATGCTATTCGAGAAACAAATCCTGGCAGTATTACTAAGTGTGAGGTTGATCCTGTAACTAATAAATTTAAATGGCTATTCATTTGTTTTCATGCATGTGCAGTTGGTTTTGTTACTGGTTGTAGGCCGTTGATTTTTTTGGATGGGACTCATATAAAGAATAAGTATAAAGGTAGTATCCTAGTTGCTGTGTCGAAGGATGCCAATGATGTTCTTTTCACAATTGCTTATTCGGTAGTGGATGCAGAGAATGATGATAATTGGGAATGGTTTTACTATCTTTTGAGAAGTGTGCTACTTTCATATCAAAGTATTTCATTCAATAAGTTCACATTTTTTTCCGATAGACACCCTGGGATTATGAAGACAGTTGTGCAACTATTTATGGGTAGTCACCATGCATATTGTTTGAGGCATTTAGTGGATAATTTTGTGAAGCAGGTAATTAAAATCCTACTTTTGTTTTGAATTTGAATTTAATTTTAATACATGTTTTGAATAAAAAAAGATTTTTTTTGTCATTATAGGTATTGCGAAGTTATCCTAAACATAACAAAAAACACTGGTCTTCGGTATTCAAGAAAGCTGCATATGCTCCATCTTTGCAGGAGCATAAACAACATATAAAAAATATCATAGACTCCATGCCACTTGCCATAGGATTTATTGTACATTCCCAACCACAAAGTTGGGCAAATGCTTTATTTCTTGGTGATAGATGGGGTGTTATGAATAATAACATGACCGAGTGTTGGAATAATTGGGTTAAACTAGCTCGTTATCTCCCTATTGTGGCTATGGTGGATCACATACGCATACAAATCATGAACATAATGCATCGGCGACGTGAATCAACAATGGCGATGGTTAAGGAATTAAGTCCCAAAAAGGAGAAGGCTATTGCTAGTGTGTATCTTGAATCCCGAAATTTGAGAGTGCATCGGTCATGTAATTGGAGGTTTGTGGTAGTTGATGGGGAAAAATCCTTTGCTGTTGATTTAATTGATAAGAGTTGTTCGTGCAGAGCTTGGCAAATCATTAAGCTTCCATGCAAGCATGCTTGTGTTGTTATTGAGTCAAAGTCGTTGTCGTTATATGAATTCTGTGATAAGTATTTCAAGATTGGAATGCAGCAAGCATATAAAGGAATTATTAATCCAATCCCAACTGTTGACATTAATGAGTCAAATTTTGATGAAGAAAATGTAATCAATGCTCCAGATGTTCGCAGTCAGACAGGTCGTAGGAGGACTAAGAGAATACCATCACAAGTTGAAACGCGTGTGTCAAAGTGTAGTCGTTGCCATAAGAAAGGTCACAACAGGCGAAGCTGCAAAGAAGCTATAAACTAGCTGTTATGTTCAAAATTATGTATGTTTGATTTGTTTGTAAACACTTGGTTTTATTTTTGCAATCATACTCTATAATTTGTATGGGTAGTCTGATACTTTTTGATATACACTTCTGCAGGAAAAAGAGATTGCTAGAAGGGGAATCAAGCAGGGTCTTGCATTCAAGAAAGCAGACATGTATCAGTGACAGCATTGGTGATTTACGTATTGGTTCTGGTTGAATGGTGGCAGCATTGGTGTTTTCAAGGGCAGGAAAATTTTGTGCAATATGTTTATGAACTTTGTATTATGTGTCAGTTATTATTGTGAACTATGGTTGCGGTCGAAACAAATGGTTGTATTTATGATATTTGTAACTTTATATCATGTGTCAGTTATTAGTATGTTTATGAACTTTCATAGGTACTTTGCAATATGTTGTATGTAGTTTGGTTGAATTTGTGAGTTTGATGGACTAATTCTGCCAAAAACTTGAGTACAAATTTGTGATTGTTTTGTTTTGTACAAGAATTGGTTTGTCTGAAGTTGATGTGTAGTTGTCATAGTATATACTATAGTTGTGGAGTGGAAACTTATGATTATAGTTTATGTGACTTTGTACCATATGTCAGTTATGATTATGTTTATGAACTTGGTTAGGTAACTTTGCAATATGTTCATTTTTCTTTGGTTGAATTTGTGAGTTTCATAGACAAAATCTGCCAGAAACTTGAGTACAAAATTGGATAAATAAGGTATATGTTATGTTTGATGGTTCTGTTTTGTACAAGAATTGGTTTGTCTGAAGTTGATGTTGTGGAGTGGAAACTTATAGTTGTATTTATAGTTTCTGACTTTGTATCATGTGTTAGTGCCAAAATATCCCCAATAACAAGTGGCCAAATGTCCCTAAAGTGTGTTTATTTCTGACTTTGTATCATGCCCATACTAATTAATGCATAACTTGCGTCCCAATGTACCTGTAAGTTCAAATAGCTCATTCGTGGAAATATATAGTTGAAACTGAGTCAATTGGATATGTACCCTAATCAATATAACTTGCGTCTCAATTGAGTATACTTGATTGTGAGCCAAGTATACTCAATTTTTCTCAGACACATACTTGAATTTGGATATTTCATACCTAATTATCTTAAATATATAACTGATTCTGAGACAATTGTACTTGAATTTTTGAGCCATTGAGAAATAAAGAGGGAGTCTCGTACCTGAATACTCAATTTTTGGTCATGGATACTCCATTTGCTCAGACATGTACTTGAATTTAGATATTTCCTACCTAATAATCTGGATGATGGACCCTAATCAATTATGGGAAGCACTTATTGGAGCAGTAGTGTCATTAACCTTAAACCATATTATGTTAACAAGAAACAAGGGAATACGTACCTATTTTTTTGAGAATAGTACCTCATTCTCTTGAATATATACCTGATTCTGAGACAATTGTACTTGAATTTTTGAGCTATTGAGAAATAAAGAGGGAGTCTCGTACCTAAATACTCAATTTCTGGTCAAGTATACTCAATTTGCTAAGACACGTACTTGAATTTAGATATTTTCTACCTAATAATCTGGATGATGGATCCTAATCAATTATGGGAAGCAATTAATCTTAATCCATATCATATTATCATGGAAAAAAGAAAATATGTCGATAAAAAATAATGAATCTCAGATTTATACTTCATCTACCTGTTTTTCTCCTTCCTCTTACGTTTTGGTGTTGAGCTAGGAGGAGTCACAAACATAGACTCCTTTCTTTTCGGCACACGATCAGCTCTACACCTCACAGTATCCACAATGGAAGATTGAAAGTGGCTGATGTTCTCTACTTTCGAAGTACCAATGTCACTACCAGAAACTTGCTCTTTATTCAAATCAGAAATAACATCTTTTATCACTAAATCAACATTATCATCAATGTTGGCAATTGTCAATTCCACATTCAACTTCTCCAACCCAGCAAGTTCATTTTCATCACCCACTTCAACCTCAACAATCTTAGTCTCTTTTAAAATCAATTCCTCACTAACTTTTTTGGCCTTCAAGCAACCTCTAGGTATTAGAAATTCCAGAACATTTCAAACAAAGTGACACTTGAAAAATATAAGTAATGTAGTCAAAAAATGTGTTGTCATCATTGTTTAACATAATAATTTCTATATTTAGAGAATAAGTTACCTGCTTGCCACTTAAGAGTATCTCCTCTTCCGGAAATGGTACTATATCTAACACCTTTTCACAATTATAAATAAAATGTCATTTCTACAATCATATTTACAAAAAAACATACTAAAAACTTAGCAACTTACCCTACTAAAATCAATTCTAGAAAATAAACTCTCAGCAACATCATCTTTGATTGATATCTTACTCCTTTCCGAGTGAAACAATCGGGGGAAACAACATAAAGAACGTGCATATTCAAATGAAGGAATTCTTTCATACAGCCATGCCTGAATACATATAGAGAGAGCAATATAATAATATTAAACATATCATAATTGCACTTCAAATATTAAAAACTCACCATCAAACCTACAGTACAACCATCTAAATACGTTTTGCAACCAGCCTTTCCTTTGTCATTATCGGTATGCAAGATAATTTAGTGGCACAAAAATCTATATGTTGCATCTCCCCATGAATAATCAAAGAACCTCGTCAAGTTATCAATGTAGGACATAATAAATTGAGGAGCGGAATAGTTGCTAACTGGAAAAATAACACAGTTAAACAGAAGACAAATAAACAGCCTAACAAAATGATCCACTTCAGATTCTGTCACGCCCCCAGAGGCACATGCTTCCTCGAAAATCGGGCAGCATCTCCCCTGTACGGCGGACAATATGGGGCAAATGTACATACACTCTCCACCAATATTAGCTCAGCCACAAGCGGCTGGCATCACAATAATAATTAAAACACACATCCACGCAGTTTATAACGAAACAAAATACATGGATGGCTCAGCCATCATTAACATAAAGAAAATCTACATACCGGTAGTAACGACAAACCAAATATATATTCGACAAATAAAATAACTGCGGAAATAAAGCAGACACTAAATCAAACCAACCTAAACTGACACGGTGGGACTGAGGGACTGGCAACTGGATCATCTCCTGGCTCCAAGTAAAATATCTACCTGCTACCTGAAACAACAAAAAGGAAAGCAGGGGTGGTGAGTCCAGGCGGACTCTGCGGGTATATGAGTAGATAAATAAGCATGGCATAATACAAGATAACCAAGTAGAGAATCCAGCAGGGTACAGTCCATAAGGAAATATAGAAACCTAATCATGCATAACATATGTAAATCGACATGGTATAAAGTCCAAATAACTACTAAGCTGGTATAGAACAACTCAACAACAATAATATCAAGATAGACATGCATGTCAAACATATGCAACAATCATAGCTCATATAAGTGCATCAAACACAAACAAATGCATAAAAGAAATACGTATGCACATGATGCAATGACATGTGTCACCCCTGACGCCAGTCAAGCCGTCAATACATCCCATCTGTGTGACCGAGTGGGTAGGGCTGTGACAACTGTACCACTCCAACAACAACAATAATAATACCACATAAGGCGTGGTTGAGTGGACAGGATGCTGGGGAATCTACACTCCAAATCCATGGTACATCGGGGGGGAGCTATCACAGCTACAATATCCCTAAAAAAAACAAACAACAGTGAGGGTGAGCCACCAACGGCTCATCCCTCTAAAACAACGGTGAGGGTGTCACTGTCTGGCATGACAGGACAAACACTCGCACTCTAACCACTACCATGACAACATGTGGTTGAGTGAATCGAGCAACAATATGCTAACGACGGCTTAACCAAATGTAAGCCAACAGTCGTTAGTATGCAACGTGCAAGTATGGTGCATGATATACGATGCACGAACAACCGAAGAAACCACGATGCAATAAAAATCCAACAAGTAAAACATGCATCGATACAACCAACCAGAAACTGAAAACCAACGATTATGCACCTACACTACTAGGTAGGGTATTTTCTAATGCCAAATAAACCTAATTGTGTTTTATGAACTTCTAAGTGCTCGTGTACAACCGACACTTTACAGAACAGGAAACCAACAGAAAACTGTACAGAAACAAATTTGGAATACTCGAAGATCAACGAAGAGTAAGTCTCAACGGCGATGTTTAAATAACAAACGACAAAGAACAAGGTCAAGCAACCTATCAGACATAACAAGTCATGCTTTTAAGGTAAAGAAAACTACTCGAGTACAAAGAAGAAGTATCCGCCTTTTATCGAAGAACGTATACGAACAGAACCTCCCACGATCGACAACGTGAGTCCAAAATCAAGGTCCTATTTCCATGATAAAGTTTAGCTAATTATAAAATTAATAACTTAGCTAAACGAAATACTAAACACAATTAGGATAAATCCTAATCACAACTTCTATTTATTTAGCATCAATTAATCTATATTTATAGATAACTTTCAGAATTGAAACAGTAGAGAAAACAACATTAAGGAACTTATCCAAATACTAATTTGAACATAAGATCAAAGGAAACAACTAAGCAGACCTTTCTCTAGGCAGCCCACTGTGTCAACATGAACTCAAACAGGCCTACATCAGAGCAAGCAATAATCTACCGAATAGAAACAATTTCTAAACCATAAATCACTGCCCCCCCCCCCTCAGTTCCAAGTTTGTTTTGATCAACCGCCGCAAGAGAGGAATTTCAACTGAATTCTTATCAAACTTTTCAGTTTGGTCAGATTACAAACTCAACCACGCTATTTAACTCAATCCAAGGTACACATATCAGCCATCACCATTTTAATCCAATTAGCATCCTACACCGAATAACATCTACGAAAATTCTTAAATTACCAATCCTTACCTTGACTTCGGTCGGAGAGAAAAACCAAAGACGGAAAACAAAAGTCAGGTAGCGCTTCGTCGACTCACGGTAGCGACGTTGGCTAGGGTCTCGCAAAGGAGGTGATGTCGCCGGCCGTAATCGCGTGAAGAGGAGCCTTGCGCGACTAGGGTTCGCAGCAATAGAGGGATCGCTCGTGGCGCAAAGAGGTCGGCGTCGACTGGCTGGGCACGGACGAGTAGGAAGGACAAGATGAAGAGGAACACGATGGAGAGACGGCGAAGGGGCGACACTCGCTGGGAACCGCTGCGGCGCGTGCAGGTTGCGGTTTCGCGCAGGGATAGTCGGCGCAGTGGAGGGGCGTCGTGCGGTTTCGAGAGAGTTGGGGGAGAACTTAGGGCTTTTTAGGTCTTAATATAATTTTTGGCATTTTGCATATAAACCCAATAACTTCAGTAAATTCCAACTAGGTCCCTATTTTCGAAATTCTTACCTTTTCAACCTCTGAAAAATTCGGTATTTAACTGATTCCTTCTCATATCCAGCTAATGACAACAAATTATCATGAATCATGGTCCTATTTACGTTGCCAACTTTCCCTCCAAATAGCCTAAGAACAAAATTAGATTCCATTAGCATCAAGATCAACTGGTTGCCCCACATGGTCCAAACCAAGGACAATGCTAAACTCAGTCGAAGTGAATGGAACTACAATGTTGTCACCAAAAAAGAAAGAACGAGAAGGCAATAATTGGAATCTCTTTAAAACTAAATCAACTCTGGTACTACTGATAGGCATCTCGAGCCATGGAGTAAGTGGAGTGCTTTTAATCCTATCTTTTTGCTTATCACTCATAATTAGTATCACCTCACCCAGTACATCTTTGAAATATCTAGGAGAGCAATGGGAACAAGATTGTTTGCTACTCTTGGTCTTTCCCTCATCTTGCATTACTCTCTTCCCCTTATCTTTCACAATAGATTTAGCCTTAGCCTCCCTTGTGCTCCGTGTAAGAGTTTTTTTTCTCATATTTGCATAAAAAGTAAATTCACCGAAAATAAATTAAGTTATCAGTTATACCATCATGTACAAACCATACAAAATTGGGTATCATACCACGTAAATTCAGTATCTTATTTAGTTTATTGATAATAATTACATAATTACTACATAACTCATTCAATCATTCAATTAGAGAAGATCAAACACAAACACATTTACTCATTCATACCCTAAAGTACAAATCCTAACCTTATGGCTATCAAAGTGCTTAAATTGGGTACATTACTCAATTTATTGATGACCACTATAAAATACACAGATATCTCATTCATTACTTGAATTTAAGAAGAGATAATACAAATACATTCAGATAAATTATAATTTGAATACCACAAACCCTAATTTTATTCAACCTAACAAAATCAACAACACCCATGAAATAAAACTTCAAATTTTAACAGAATTTTACAGAAACATACATAAACAATTATCTTAATTTTATTCTACAAACAAGATTAACCAAGAGGTCAAAAATCTAGGGCACAGAAACAAAACCGACCTTATACTTGAGATATATCTGTTCCTGCCTTTAGAATACACACAGACCACTTCTTCGAGTTAGTATTCCTCTGGTTGTACCGATTACCACCTTTTTACTTCTTCAAACCCGACGTTCGTCGACGATTCTTGGGTTGAAGGTGAAAGCCGGGTCTTCACTTGGTCGAAGATGAACGACACTTCGAAGATGTGGTTCTCGGGTTGAAGGTGATAGGCAGGTCTTCTTCTACCTGTCGCCTCTCTAGTTTTTGTCTTCAACGCTCACCGGAAATGATTTCAACGATCCTCGATTTCCTTCGACGCAGCTCCAAGCCGAGAAGAAGACACACGGAGTGGAGAGAGTTTGAAAGTAAATGGAGGACAATCCGGTAAATTCATATGAGAGGGAGTTAAGAGAAAGGATCAGGCGTTGTCAGGGAGTAGAAACGAAATTACCTGACATAGGGACTGAAACGGGATTTACATTTTTATCAAGGATATAAGGCAAAGCTCCCCTTATTTTATTCCTAAAATAATGTGCCATTTTCTCAAATATGAGCATCATCCACGTGACCACGTGTTTCAAATCTCTATGTGATATGGATTAATAATTAATATATAAAATATTATATTAATTTGGCATCAAATTTTAATAAAATTATATATCTGTCCTTTTCTATGGGTTAGTCAATCTCGGTTAATAATTTTTATAATTTATTTTTTTATTATTTAAAATAGATTAACAATATATTAATACAAATGAATCATCATTTATTATCATGAACCACGGATTTAATCTCTCCTCACAATTTTTCTTTGCTGTGTCAAGCGGTCACGTGGTGACCGTCTCCGCCTCGAGCTCTACCTGTTTGATTCTATCCTCCTTCAGAACAATGCGTAGTGTTTACTCAAAAAGGATATTTTAAAACATAAGCGTTTTTTTATCGGATATTTAAATCATACCGTTCGATTAATTTTAAAATAAACAGGCCGATTTAATATTCTAGTTATTAAATTTAAAAAAATACAATTATTTCTGACATAGCAGTTAGCACCATGTAAATAAATTTTAAAAATACAATTTTTGACGTGACACCCAAAAAATACAAATACTTCTGACCTAGCAGTACCGTACAAATAAATTCAAAAAATCTACTGACTTCTGACATGACACCCAAGCAATATGCCTTCGATCACTACTTGACAGAAATGTCCAGTTATTTACCACGACCCCATGAGTTAGTTCGATCTTATTCCACGGATTGTCCGACCCATTCAAACAGTAATATGCAGATCAAACACTTCTGTTTTTTTTTTAATATATATAAACGATATTTAACCCCACGTGACATTATCTGAATGGTGTTCAAATAATGCATGTGGGGGTAGAGTCGAATAAACCGTCGCCATGCCCGGGCAAGTGCAGTTTCTATAAATAGGAAAGTCAGACGCCTTTTCTTTATTTTTTAAACTTGCATGCATGAGCGATATGGTAAATTATCGTTCGTTATATTATTATTTTTTTCCGTGGACATGACATGATTGACCATGATTCATTTGAATAATCCTTTATTTTTCGGGTTCGATTTTTTCATAATAGAACGTACAATATACTGATGAAATAAATCGTTACAGACTACTACGTGATCGAGTTATCAGATACCGATATCATCAATGATGAAGTCGTCACTTGTCTCCGTCCTGTGATTTATCCTAGTTCATTGGTGGGGGCTCTCGTTGAAGACTGTGGAGCCGGACCGGTCAGTTAAACGAATTAGTCGAGCATAAATCTAGATACCCTTTGTAAATTAAAAAAAAAAAGAATTTTGCTAAAGCAGTGACTGTATTAAGGGCATTTCTCTGCTGCACTAAGAACATCTCCACCCTATACGTTATAATATCAAATTTAGTATAAAATTTATACCATTTAACTCCAACAAAATTTTTAACACATACATTAAAATATCAAATTTAGTATTATACCATTAACTCCAACTAATATACCAAATTCCCATATCATGTTTGATGTGGGACAGTGGGAATGATATGTCAGGTGATGGACTATTCCCACACCATATTTGGTGTGCGAATTTTCTATTTTTTTAATTTTTAAAAATTATATTATATAATTAATAAAATCAAATATAATATATATTATTAAATATCATAAATAAAAATTAACTTGTTATTGTTATTTTTTCTCATTATTTATAGTAATATTAATTATTTATTATAAATTTAAATTAAGTGTATTTAATAGTATATTTTAATTTTATTATGCATATTTATTAAAATTTTATTTATTTAATATATTTTAATTATAATTAGTAATTCTGAATGTTAAAGTCCTACAATATTGTATTTTCAATTAAGTATTATTGTTTGTTTTGAATAAAAATTAATAATATATTTTATTTTAATTATGTATGATTTTATAATATTTTTAAAATATATTTATGCCCGAATAATTATTTAATAAATATTAAAAATGAAAGTCATAATTTTTTTATATATATTAGTTGAATGCAAAATTTTTTAAAAAATTAACCTATTAAATATAAATAAAATATTAATTTTAAATATAATAATTATCATAAAATGTTAGTAAATTAAAATGCATCTTGATAATTAAATTATAAATAAGAAAAAATAAAATATTCTAATTAATGAATATTTCTTTTTGATATGATATGATGTGAGTGAGTCGAAGTTGAAATAGTATTTAGTTCTGAAATTATATAATTTTAATACGAAAACTATATTAAATATAATGTTTATGGTTGGAGACGGTCTAAATGGATAGGATGAATTGCCAATGGAGTGTTAATATTGAAGATAAATATACCCATCAATGATGCAACAAAATGCTTAGATTCTTCACTACATAATTAAGAATTTTAAATTTTAAATTTTCGACAGTGATATATTATAAAAGTTTTTATTCGATAAGAAATGAACTTAAATATATTGATAATGAATTTAAATTTTCGACAGTGATATATTATAAAAGATTTTATTTGATAAGAAATGAACTTAAATATATTGATTTGGCAATTGACTTTCATACGGTGGTAGACTTTCAGGGTGTTTGATAACTTTAGTTATCCATCTAAGTTTATCAATAAAAATCATGTTTAATTTAGATAATCAACGATTCACAAGTAATGATCAATGCTCTACACGTCAGTAAAAGGGGCATACAACCCAAAATCGGAAAACCTTAGGAAAGTAAGATTTTTCTTGATTCCCAGATTATGAAAGTTATCTTTTCAAAATTATCCTCCAACATTTATATTTAAGACGAAAATAATCATTATAATTTATTAACTTCCAAATACATTATATATTCATGCCCGGCGACCGACAACGACGGCCGGCGACGATCGCCGGCGGCCGACGACCGTCGATCGGCGACCCCCGTCGGCCACGGCGGCCGACAACCACTGTCGGCGGACGACGACCACAGCCGGCGACGACCGCGCGGCGGCCGGCGATGATCGTCGGCTGTTGGCGACCATCGCCAATCGCCGGCAGCCGGCGACGACGCCAACAGCCGGTCGGCGATCTGCACCGATCGTCGACGGTCGGCGCCTTGACAGTCGGTCGTCGGTTGTCGACGACCACCGCCGATCGCCAACGGCCGATGACGACGTCGACAGCCGGTCGGCGATCTGCGCCGATCGTTGACGGTCAACAATCTGCGCCGATCGTCGGCGGTCGGCGCCCTGACAGTCGGTCGCCGGTGTTGGAGACGGCCATCGCCGGCGGCCGGCGACCACTGTCGGCGGTCGACGACCACAGCCGGCAACGATCGCCGCCGGCCTGCGACCACCGTCGATCGCCGGCCACGACGCCGACAGCCGATTGGCGATCTACGTCGATCGTCGGTGATCTGCGCCGATCGTCGGTGGTCGGCACCTTGACAGTCGGCCGTCGGTGTTGGACATCGACTACCTACGCGGATATCAACGCCCTTATGTCTAAACAAATAAAATTATTTAAACAAATTCTGAAAGGTAATACGGTAAAATATTATATTAGGTTATAGACTATTACCTCCAAATAAACAATAGTTTATTTGATTACTTAAATTGAACTAAACAACTTCATGTTATGTTTTATTCTTTATAATCTTGGTTATGTGATTACTTGGTAGTAACATAACCGAGATTATATATGATAACTTGGATCAAACGCACCCTCAAGACTACCTCCATTTGCTTCTCCTTGTGGCTCCGTTGGTTGGGAAGAGGCTTAGGATATAAAATTTAAAAGAGCAATGATAGGGAGAGCGAAAATGGGAGAGCGAAAAGTATATTAAATGATGTGGCATGACGTGGCACTTTACATGCACATGTTCGATTATCGCTTGGACACCATTGGCGGCCTTCGGCCGCCGTCCCGAATCAAATTATATCCTGAGAGGCACGATGAACCGTCGGAGATCGCTGCATGCAACTTATCATGTCATTCACTATACTTTTCACTCTCCTTATCATTTCTCAATTTAAAATTCCAATACTCCCTCCCTCTCTTCCCAGATCTGATTTGGCATTCGAAATTCAAACATGGTGGGTGACTTCCAAGGCTGCCTCCCTCCCTTCTATCTTCCCATTTGAATTTTGAAATTCAAACCAAATGGCTAACTTTCGAACTTCCTCCCCTCTTCCCCTTCTCCTTTGAATTTGAATTTAAACTTGATCGCTGATTCAACTTTTGAAATTCAAATTTGATGTTGACTTCCCTTTCCCTCTCATGGCCACTGCTGGCCACTTTATTGCAACCTCTCACTATGTGATCTCATGACCTCTCCCTTAGAGTTCACCAGAGCCCTAAGATGGCTGGCAAGCCGGCAACACTAGCAGCAGCGCAGATCTGTACAGCAGGGAGAAAACTGCACAGCAGAGGCTTCAGCTCGTCACACTCTGTTTAAAACTTGCATGCATGGGTGACAGGTAACTTTATCGTTCATTGTTTAAGAATTTTGCTAAAGCAGTGACTGCATTAATGGCATTTCTCTGCTGCACTATGAACATCTCCACCCTGTACGTTGAAATATCAAATTTAGTATAAAATTTATACCGTTTAACTCCAACAAAATTTTTAACTCATACATTAAAATATCAAATTTAGTGTAAAATCTATACCATTTAATTCCAACTAATATATCAAATTCCCATATCATATTAGATATGGGATAGTGGGAATAATATAAGACATTTTACTTTATATAACTTTTCGAATTAATTACAAAGCATACGTTACTTTGATATTTATCAAACGATATACTTTTTTTAAATATTTTTCTTATTTTATCATTCTGTCAAATTTAATAGTATGTAATCACTTTTCCTTTTCCTCTCTCTCTTATGTACGGAACGTATATTCTTTTTTTTCACCTCTCTTCTCATTCCTCCTTCTTTTTTATGCAATTCTTTATTTTTTTCTTTTTTCTTTCTTCTCTCATTTAGATGAATGCAAGCATAATATGGGAAAAATATCAGGCTTACGTTGGATCTAATATTTTTCATATCAGGCCCGCGTTAGAAAAATATCAGACTTTTTTTCTCGATTCATCGTTATTATATTTTTAACATATTGAAGAAGTCCAAATAAATAATATATAGCATATTTCAACTCTTTGTAACTTTAGACATTCACGAGAACTGAAATTTTTGAAATCAGAGCTCTATAGGACAAATCAGTAGGTTTTAATCAAAACCCACTGATTTGACTTAGAGAGCTCCGATTGTAAAAATATCAATTTTCGTGGATTTTTGAAGTTATAAGAAGCTCAAATATGTTATTTATTATTTATTTCAACTTTTTTAAAGTGTTAAAATATAATAATAAAGAATCGAGAAAAAAACACACATTAGGGTCTTTAGAACTGATATGGATTCCATATCAGGCCCATGTGGAATCATATCAGGCCCAATATGGACCTGATATAATTCATATCAGGTCCAATGGACCCAATATTAGATTTTTTTTCTAGATTCTTCATTATTATATTTTAACACCTCAGAGAAGTCTAAATAAACAATGGATAGTATATTCGAATTCCTTGTAACCTCAAAAATCAACGAGAACTGAAATTTTTGCAATCGGAGTTCTGTAGGTCAAATAAATGGATTTTGACCAAAAACCACTAATTTGATCTAAAGATCTCCGATTGTAAAAATTTTAGTTTCCGTAGATTTCTGAGATTATAAAGAACTCAAATATGTTATTTATTGTTTATTTTGACCTCTCCAGAGTGTTAAAATGTAATAACAGAGAATCGAAAAAAAATCACACATTAGGGTCGTTGGGCTTGATATGATACCATTGGGCCTGATATGATCTGATGTCAGGCCCAACGTGGGCCTAATATAATTCATATCAGGCCTAATGGGCCTAATATTTGATATTTTTTAGATTCTTTGTTATTAAATTTTTGTTGATGCAGTTTGGCCTGATTGTTATTTTGTGTTTGACACTGATTTAAGTTTGGTTGAATTTAGATTATGTCCATGTGGATCTGAGAGATCGCACGCTGGCATGGGAAAAGACCTAGTGGGAGTAGACACACCTAGTGGAAGCTAGGTTGGATGAAACTCTGGCTTGGGAAGCCAGGTCCTAGCTTGGGAAGCTAGGTTGGATGAAACCCTGGCTTGGGAAGCCAGGTCCTAACTTGGGAAGCTAGGTTTGATAAAGTCCTAATTTGGAGGGTTGGGTGAAAAGTCCTAGCTTGGTGGGCTAGGTGAAAAGTCCTAACTTGGAGGGTTAGGCGAAAAGCCCCAGCTTGGAGGGCTAGGTGAAAAGTCCCAACTTGGAGGGTTAGGTGAAAGGTCCTAGCTTGGAGGGCTAGGTTGAAGTCCCAGTGAGTGAAGCTGGGCATGGAGTCTTGGTCCGAGGGATCAAGCACGAGTCGTAGATGGGCCGGAGGCTGGTTCTCTCGACTTAGAGTGGGTATGGCCATGCCCGGATCGGTCTGGTGACCGATCAGGGAAGTTGGCACGGAGTTCCCTCGTGGATCGGTTTGGTGACCGATCCAGTGATGTCTGATAGGTCTAGTGACCGATCAGGGAGAAACCGTGACCGATCAATCTGAACGATCAACTGTCGCGAAGATTCTCACCCTGACCGATCAGGCTGGAGCCTGATCGGTCTGGGATCATCTTGATCGGTCTGGTGACCGATCAGCCAGTGTATTTCAGGCGGGATTGTGGCAAGCTGATTTCTGGATCGGTTTGGGGACCGATCAAGTGACCGGTCAGGGTGACCGATCATACAAGCTTGCGATCCCAGGTTTCTCACTGGAGACCGATCAAGCTGGAGCCTGATCGGTCTGAGATCATCCTGATCGGTCCAGTGACCGATCACTTTAATTTAAATACACTGTCAGACGCTCTAATCGCGTCTGAACACATCTGTTTTCTCTGCCGATTCTCTGATACACTGCTGATATGTTTTGATATGCATTGCTAAGCGGTTGTTGGAGTGTGCAGGTAATACAAGAGGATTCAAATACTCAATGAGGGTCAATGGAGGACTTTCTATGGAACATGTTTGGATCTATTGTGTTTTCAGGTCTCAACGGCGTCTTGCGCAACTGGCAACTGACAAAGGCGCGACTGGCAACTGACGGAGGCTCAGCTGGAGGAGTGTGCAGTGGACTGAGTGCTCAGAGAGGTCAGTGGGTCAAGGTGTGGGTCAGTAGTGCTGATGAATCTGGCGACGTTGAGCAGGAGCTTAAGAGACGAAGCTGGAAGCAGAGGAGTAGCGGTGAACAGACAGAAAACTAGGGAAGTTGTTGCTGGGTTGTGCTTGTGCTCTCTGTGGCTTTGTGCTTAAGCTTTGTTGTTACATCTTTGTGAGCTTGTCTTCTCGAGTGTCTCGTGAGCTTAACTTGTATCCATCTGTGAGACAGCTTGTGGAGAGGTTTCTCCACCGAGAAGGAGGCTTCACTATATCCGGGTTCACCTGGGGCTTGATCTGCCGACGATCAAGGGATCGCCCATCTTACGGACATGACAAGGAGTAGGGGCAAGTTATCCCCGAACCTTGTACATCCTCGTCTTAGCGATCGGTTTGTGTGTTCTGTTTATTTTTGTTTAGTTCCTTTCTGTGTTTTGTCTCCGCTGCTAATCTGATCACAGAAAGGAAAGTTCGAAGAGGGGAGTAATTTCTGTGGCTGACTACATTCACCCCCCCTCTAGCCATCCAAGGTCCAACAAGTGGTATCAGAGCTTGGGGCTCTGTTCACGGCTTAACATCCGAGAGCTTACAACAAGGTGGCTATAGGAGGAGACTGCTACAGCACAAACCGACCTCCATTCTTTGACGACACAGATTTTCCATATTGGAAGTCAAGGATAGAGTTCTATCTCAAGACCAACATTAGTTTGTGGTTTGCCGTGAAGGAGGGCTTCATCCTTCCAAGAGATGGTGAAGGAAAAGAGCTAGACTTCTCCATGTGGTTTGCTAAGCAAATCAAAAAGGGAGAAGCGGATGCTAAGGCTGTGGTCACCTTGCAATGTGGGATGACCAAGGACCAACTCATCAAAGTTGGTCCCTTTACAAGTGCAAAAGACCTATGGAACAAAATCTTTGAGCTCCATGAGGGAACTCAAGACACCCGGAGAGCCAAGAAGGATTTGCTTCACAGACAACTCCAAAACCTCACCATGGGAGAAAATGAAAAGGTAAGTGAACTCCATGGACAGTTTAAAGAAGTGTTGAATGGTCTCCACTCCATAAATAAAAAGGTAGAAAATAGAGACCTAGTGAGGTATGTACTCAAAGACTTCCCTAGGAATACTTTGTGGTCATCCATGGTGGATGCCTACAAGGTTTCCAAGGATCTATCTTTTGTAAAATTAGAAGATTTGTTTTGTGAGATGGAACTACATGAGATGGCTAACACAAGCCCAAAGGAGAAAGAGATTGCTTTTGTGGCAGGAAACAAAAGAAAGAAGGACAAGGAGGAGAAAAGTCACTGTCATGTGGCTCTCGTGGCCTTAGAAGGATCAAATGAAGGGAGAGATAACGAATCAGCAAGTTCCTCAACCGCGCCTTCATCATCTTCGGATGATGAAGAGGTAATCTCTCCCGAGCTAGATAAATGCTATAGAACAATAGCGTGCTTGACAAAAATGCTTAATAAATCTAAGGCCAAAGTCAAAGCATTAAGGTTGGAAGTAAAAGAATTGAAATCCTCTAAGGTTGAGGACATTAATGATTTACATGATAAATCCCTTAAAGATGAAAATAAGAACTTGAAGAGCGAAGTTGAAAACCTCAAGAATGTTCTTGAGAAGTTTTCAACAAGCTCTAAAACATTAGATATGATACTCAACTCACAAAGGGCGATGTACAAAAAGGTTGGTTTGAGTTACCAACCTAAAGAACCTAGTGTCATATCTTTAATGTCAAGAACCCATTTTAGATCATCAAATGATTCTAAGGTTCAAAAAGTCAAAAAGAAATTGACTAAGGCATGGGTGCCAAAGTCATTCATTGTAGATTCCTTAGGTCTCAAAATTTGGATACCTAAAACCTCAATATTTAGAATTGTATAAGCATAAATTGAGAGGGAGTATCTATCAACATAGGTTGTTGATAAGTGGTGCTCCAAACCCAAGGCTAAGGTTACACTAGTTTCAAAATGAGTCAACAAGCCTTGGAAATTATTTTTATACATTGCATGAAGGGTTTAGATTCACACATAATTTGCTCTTGTCATGAATTGCTTAGATTAATTGGTTTTCTTGTAGCAATTTATGTTTTACTGCAATTTATGTTTTATGAAATTTCACTTGAGTAGTAAGGAAATTTTCATACAATGAATGATAGTATATTCATGCTTCATAATAAACCAACTAGTTTTGAAAAGGAAATATATATTGCATGAATGATTTAGGTTGAATCATGACAATGGATTGCTATAGTTCACGGTAAATCTAGAAGTTAGCCAAAATATCAAAATCGCAGTTTATTTTTGGAATAACTGATGATATATCTTTGGCTTAAGTTCTTCCTTAATGTGTTGGAGGTGAACATGATCAAGTATGCCATGATTTACTCTATGTGCTATTAACATTAGTCTATGGCATGGAAATTTTGGTTAAGAACAGTATGCTCACACAGTTATGATGTTTCAAAATTCAGCACTCAAGTTCCATGATTTGCTATAAAGTCTGATTATCAAGGTAGATTGGATTATCAAAATTGTTTGAAATAAACATGATCATAATTGGAATATTTTGATACACACATGATCATACTTTGATACTCATGTTGTATAGGTATGTTTGGAAAATCGATTATATTTTGATATTATCTTGATACAAACATGCTGGACAGAGTTGGGGATTATGAAATTGATAAATATTTTGAACAAACTTGATCATCCATTAACTTTGATACAAATTTAATATTGACTTGATACAAATCTGTTTTGAAGTATCCAACTTAGATTTTGGGAACCTGATCATGCTTTGATACAAACATGTTTTGATATTCAACTTCATGCTTAGAAAATACTGATCATGCTCTGACACAAATCATGTTGATCATTTTGGGAAATGGATTTTAGTTAAAAGAAACCCTTTAGGATCAATGGGATTGAATCTAATTGAATTAGGGTTTCTGAAATCTCGTTTCTTAAACTGTACAATGAAACAAATCTGATTTCAGAGTTTCTGAAACTCATTTTATGAAATCTGGTTCAGAAAACTTCTCTGTATTAAACCAGATCGGTCCACTGACCGATCCAGGAAAGTCTGATCGGTCTGGTGACTGATCAGATCAATACTGATTCTCAGAACATTCCAAATTGTATCAGACCACTCCTCAGACCAATCCCCCTTCATCAATTTTGATGAAGTATCGATAGAACTGAGTAGTAGGTTGATGGTTAAGATACTTGGAACAAAATCTAATACTGATTTGATACAGACCTATGTTGGAATGTTCAAATTCATAAGAAAGGGTTTGTTGAGTCATGACTCTTGGTCTTATGTCGTGTTTCAGAAATTTTTCTGAAATGACGAATATTAATGGAGTCTACATCTTTGTTTTGGAATGCAAATTGTTAATGCAGTCTGGTCAGGAACGTATCAGAGTTTCAGGAATCTTTTCGAAAACTGATCACTCTCCAGACTAATCAGAAATTTTTCTGTATCAAGTAATCAACGAACCTGATCGGTCACGGAGACCAATCAGGATTATGTGTTGGATACAGCTGCATTCCCTACTTGTTATATGAAACATATACATGGTTCACCATGATATAATTCTGTATATAGTTTCATGTGCAATTCATACTTATTGTCGTATGATGCAGTGTTGCCATGATACATTTATAGTAATGCCTCTCATATGCAATTCAAAAAAAAGAACATCCTTTGACTCACTTGTCATATGAAACATATACATGCTTGACCATGATATTATTCTGTATATGTTTTCATGTGCGATTCAAGATTATTCGTTGATTATTTTGGGTTTTGGGGAGAGACCCTTGGTTTGAGGAGGAGTTATGTTAATAACCATACCCTTTTCGATATTTGACAAAGGGGGAGAGAATGACTGATTAAGTTTATGGTTAGTATAGGAGAAGGATCATGATTCCCTTATGAGAATTGAATTGATTGATACCTAAACTTAAATCGGGTTGTCAAACAACAAAAAAGGGGAGATTGTTGAGGCAGTCTAACCCGATTGTTGTTTTGTGTTTGACGCTGATTTAAGTTTGGTTGAATTTGGATTAAGTCTAGGTGGATCTGAGAGATCGCACGCTGGCATAGGAAAAGACCTAGTGGGACTAGGCACACCTAGTGGAAGCTAGGTTAAGTGAAACCCTGGCTTGGGAAGCCAGGTCCTAGCTTGGGAAGCCAGGTCCTAGCTTGGGAAGCTAGGTTGGATGAAACCATGGCTTGGGAAGCCAGGTCCTAGCTTGGGAAGCTAGGTTGGATGAAACCTTGGCTTGGGAAGCCAGGTCCTAGCTTGGGAAGCTAGGTTTGATAAAGTCCTAACTTGGAGGGTTGGGTGAAAAGTCCTAGCTTGGAGGGCTAGGTTAAAAGTCCTAACTTGGAGGGTTGGGTGAAAAGTCCTAGCTTGGAGGGCTAGGTGAAAAGTCCTAACTTGGAGGGTTAGGTGAAAAGTCCCAACTTGGAGGGTTAGGTGAAAAGTCCCAACTTGGAGGGTTAGGTGAAAGGTCATAGCTTGAAGGGCTAGGTTGAAGTCCTAGTGAGTGAAGCTGGGCATGGAGTCTTGGTCCAAGGGATCAAGCACGAGTCGGAGATGGGCCGAAGGCTGGTTCTCTCGACTTAGAGTGGGTTTGGCCTTGCCCGGATCGGTCTGGTGACCGATCAAGGAAGTTGGCACAGAATTCCCTCGTGGATCGGTCTGGTGACCGATCAGGGAGCTTCCAGTAACTTTGGCAAACCTACTGATCGGCTCCTGATCGGTCTGGTGACCGATTAGGGAGAAACCGTGATCGATCAATCTGAACGATCAACTGTCGCGAGGTTTCTTACTCTGACCGATCAGGCTGGAGCCTGATCGGTCTCTGATCATCCTGATCGGTCTGGTGACCGATCAGCCAGTGTATTTCAGGCGGGATTGTGGCAAGCTGATTTCTGGATCGGTTTGGGGACCGATCTGGTGACCGGTCAGGGTGACCGATCATACAAGCTTGCGATCCTAGGTTTCTCACTGGGGACCGATCAGGCTGGAGCCTGATCGGTCTGGGATCATCCTGATCGGTCCAGTGACCGCTTTGATCGCGTCTGAACACATCTGTTTTCTCTGCCGATTGTCTGATACACTGATAATATGTTTTGATATGCATTGCTAAGCGGCTGTTGGAGTGTGCAGGTGATACAAGAGGATTCAAATACTCAAGGAGGGTCAATGGAGGACTTTCCATGGAACATGTTTGGATCTATTGTGTTTTCAGGTCTCAACGGCGTCTGGCGCAACTGGTAACTGACAAAGGCGCGGCTGGCAACTGACGGAGGCTCAACTGGAGGAGTGTCCAGTGGACTGAGTGCTCAGAGAGGTCAGTGGGTCAGGGTGTGGGTCAGTAGTGCTAATGGAGCTGGCGACGTTGAGCAGGAGCTTAAGTGACGAAACTGGAAGCAGAGGAGTAGCGGTGAACAAACATAAAACTTGGGAAGTTGTTGCTGGGCTGTGCTTGTGCTCTCTGTGGCTTTGTGCTTGAGCTTTGTTGTTACATCTTTGTGAGCATGTCTTCTCGAGTGTCTCGTGAGCTTAACTTGTATCCATCTGTGA
Source organism: Boesenbergia rotunda (assembly GCA_024364735.1). Classification (NCBI taxonomy): domain Eukaryota; kingdom Viridiplantae; phylum Streptophyta; class Magnoliopsida; order Zingiberales; family Zingiberaceae; genus Boesenbergia; species Boesenbergia rotunda. The sequence continues at coordinate 24,224 of JAGFNQ010001207.1, read as the reverse complement.
GACAGCTTGTGAAGAGGTTTCTCCACCGAGAAGGAGACTTCACTATATCCGGGTTCACTTGGGGCTTGATCTGCCGACGATCAAGGGATCACCCACATTACGGGCATGACAAGGAGTAGAGAGAAGTTATCCACGAACCTTGTACATCCTCGTCTTAGCAATCGGTTTGTGTGTTCTGTTTATTTCTGTTTAGTTCCTTTTTGTGTTTTGTCTCCGCTGCTAATCTGATCACAGAAAGGAAAGTTCGAAGAGGGGAGTAATTTCTGTGGCTGGCTATATTCACCTCCCTCTAGCCATCTAAGGTCTAACAATTTTAACATGTCGAAGAAGTCCAAATAAATAATCGATAACATATTTTAACTCCTTGTAACCTTAGAAATCCACGAGAACTGAAATTTTTATAATCGGAGCTCTCTAGGCCAAAACCCACTGATTGACCTAGAGAGCTCTGATTTCATAAATTTGAGTTCCCGTGGATTTCTGAGGTTACAAGGAGTTCAAATATGTTATCCATTGTTTATTTGGACATTTCCAAGATTATAAAATGTAATAACAAAAAATCGAGAAATGAAATATAATATTGTGCCCATTGAGCCTGATATAAATTATATCAGACCCACGTTGGGCCTGATATTATTCCATATCAGGGCCAATGTGGGTCTGATATGATCTTTTAGTTTTAATTTAATGAAAAATATTTTAATTAATTTAAATATTAATATTCAAATCTAGATCCAAAAAGCACGCAGGTTTCAACTCTTTTTAACTATATTATGATAAAATTTTATTTCATTTTATTTTCCTTTTAATTTTTAAATTTCTTTTCGAAAAAAACTCGAGTCAAAATTAAAAGTATGAAACTTCAAGAACAATGCAAGCATAGCATCGGTGGATTGATCTGCCGCTAGACGAAGCTGGTCGTAGATCTCCCGTAACCCCAATTGGTCGACGAACAGCTTTCATATCATACCCACGTTGGATCTGATATGAAAAATATAAGGCCCAACGCGGGCCTGATATGAAAAATATCAAGCCCAATGTTATGCATGAATTCATCTAAAAAAGAGAAGAAAGAGAAGAGGAAAGCGAAAGAAATACATAAAAAAGAGGGAGGAATGAGAAGAGAGGAGAAGAAAGAGAATATAGGTCGTGTGCATAAGAGAGAGAGAGGAAAGGAAAAGTGATTGGATGCAGTTAGATTTGACAAAAGAGTAAAATGAGAAGAGTACTGCAAAAAGTATGTCTTTTGGTAACTATCAAAGTAGCGTATATCTTTTAGTTAATTCGAAAAGTTACATGCACTCTTTGGTAAAATGCAGAATAATATTCACCAAAGATGGTGATGTACTATTCCCACACCATATTTGGTGTGGGAATTTTCTATTTTTTTTTTAAATTTTAAAAATATTATTATATTATATAATTAATAAAATCAAATATAATATATATTATTAAATATCACAAATAAAAAATAATTTGTTGTTGTTATTTTTTCCTCATTATTTATAGTAATATTAATTATTTATTATAAATTTAAATTAAGTGTATTTATAGTATATTTTAATTTTATTATGGATATTTATAAAGATTTAATTTATTTATTATATTTTAATTATAATTACATATATAAATTATATCAGTAATTCTGAATGTTAAAGTCTCATAATATTGTATTTTCAAGTAATTAATTGTTATTATTTGTTTTAAATAAAAATTAGTAATATATTTATCTTAATTATGTGTGATTTTATAATATTTTTAAAATATATTTATGCCCGAATAATTATTTAATAAATATTAAAAATGAAAGTCATATATATATATATATATAAAAGTTGGATGCAAAATTTTAAAAAAATTAACCTATTAAATATAAATAAAATATTAATTTTAAATATAATAATTATCATAAAAAGGTTAGTAAATTAAAATGTATGTTGAAAATTAAATTATAAATAAGAAAAATTAGAATATTCTAATGATTTTTTTTGGGAATGATATGGTGTGAGTGGGTCGGAGTTGAAATAGTATTTAGTTTTGAAACTATACAATTTTAATGTGAAAATTATACTAACTATAATTGTTGATGCAGTCTGACTTGATTGTTGTTTTGGTATTGACACTGATTTAAGTTTGGTTGAGTGAGATCAGATAGTTAAGTTTGGATTAAGTACTGGTCGAGGACTGGGCAGAAGTCCTGGTGAGTGAAGTTGGGCAAAAGTCCTGATAAGTGAAGTTAGACACGAAGTCCTGGTCGTGGACTGGGCACGAAGTCCTGGTGAGTGAAGCTGGGCACGAAATCCTGGTGAGTAAAGTCGGGTCCTAGCAACGGAAGCTAGGTGAAGGAAATCCTAGTGAGTGAAGCTAGGTGAAGTAAATCCTGGTGAGTGAAGCTGGGTCCTAGTGAGTGAAGTTAGGTTGGACTAACTCCCGATGAGTGAAGCTGGGCATGAAGTCTTGGTCCGGGAGACTGAGCATTAAGTGTACTGGTCAGAGAGGACTAGGTAGCTCGTTCTCTGGACCGGGTTAGGTCAGAGAGAGCTCGGTAGCTCGTTCTTGGGACCAGAATGAGCCAGAGAAGGCAAGGGAGCCTGTTCTCTGAACTCAGGGTCTAACTTGAGTTAGTCATGGTCAGGATTGGGCCATGAATTAATCAAGTAAGTTGGTTGGATCGGCCTGAGGTCCGATCAGGGAGTTGACACGAACTCTCTTGATAGTAGATCGGTCACAAGACCGATCCAGGATGTCTGATCGGTCTGGTGACCGATCAGAAACAGATCAGAAACATTCTGTGTGGTCACAGAATGTTGGCTGATCGGTCAGTTGACCGATCAGCATAGACCGGATCGATCAGGCCCTTGGTTGATCGGTCAGTGAGACCGATCAGGCCTGGGCTGATCGGTCAAGGAGACCGATCAGTGTCTTAGACTGGGAATTAAGGAATTCACAGTAGGTTTGAGGATTAGTCTGGTGACCGATCCCTAATCTTTGATCGGTCAGTAAGACCAATCAGAACATCACTGAATCGATCAGATTGAAGTCTGATTGATCAGGAGGTTGCCTGATCGGTCACCTTGACCGATCAGGTGGCTTGATAATAATTTCCAGTGAGATAAGTGATCGGTCTGGTGACCGATCCCCTGTCTCTGATCGGTCAGTGAGACCGATCAGAACTTTACTGATCGATTCGAGTCGAGTCTGATTGGTCAGGAGGGTGTCTGATCGATCAGGGTGACCGATCAGCGCCTCAGAACTTTAATTCAAATTATTGTCAGAGCTCTGATTTGCTTTGATTTTCTTCTGATTTGGTTCTGATTTGCTTCGCTAATAAGTTTGTGAGTGTGCAGATGATACAGAGACGATAGAGACCTGTAATGTTCAGATGAAGGTGCAAGGAGGGTCAATGGTGACTTTCGCTACGACTATTTTATTTGGTAACTGTTTGCAGGTTTCAACGGCTTCTGGCGTCTAGCGTCTGGGGTATGGCCTGAAGCTTTAGCTGAAAAGATTACTTCAGTGAGCTCAGAAGGAGTCAGTAGGTCAGTAGGTGACGAAGCCGTGGGTCAATGGGTGACGAAGCCTGTTGATGTGCAGAAGGAAGGCTTAAGAAGAGGTTGGCGAAGCAAAGACAAAGATCATACAACAACGAGAACAAAGAATTGAGTGAAAGGTCTTGTGTTGAGTTGTGTTGTGCTCTGTGTTAGCAATCCATGGATATGTACCCAAACGGGAACTTAGTGCCCACTCACGATCCATGTAACAAGTTACACAAAGTAAAAACTATAGAACAATTAACTCGTAACGACAAATAATCACTCATCAACTAATTTCATGATATTTGATACGTTAAAAAGACATTTTAGAATAAGATGGGAGATATGAGCAAGAGACTTCGACAAAGCTAGTGTTTTCTGAATTATATGAAGTTAGTGAGCAAACAAAAAATCCATGGGTATTTGAACCGGAATATGTGAGAAAAAAAATAGAATATTGGATGGAAGAATAAGAAATAATTTTGAACAATTTGTCTTAATAGAAAAGTCCTATTATTTAAAATTAATTCATCAACTTGATGATAAAATCCATGGATCTTTTAGTGGACATTACACACTTGTTACACAACAATCCCTTAGAGGAAAAATATCTATTTCTAATATAGGATAAATCGTTTATAAAAATTCATATGTCTTGATTCTTAAATACTTTTTCTATCTTTATCCGGAAGAATGATCAAAAAATAACTAAAATAGAATAACCCTCTATAATACTCATGAAATTCAAGATTCAATTAGGTATAAGACCATCGGAGCATTTTTTAACTTTACTATTATCACCTATCTAAGCATGAGATTAGGTCATAACCACCTCATTCCTTTTCTTAGTTGGATGGTGCGGTGATGGTGTAGAGGGGAGTCAAGGTGGTGGGGCATCGAGGAGGTCTGATTACTGCTTCGCTAACCCATGCAACTACGATTCATGGTCCATCTCGAGGATATAGGGAACTGTGAGGATGAGATGGTGCCCATGATCCACGCAACCTTTTCGGTGCTAGGAAGAAACTTCTTGGTTAGGTGGTAGTCTTGGAGGCAACGATCCTACCTCACACAGCGATTGCAAAGTCTGAGATGAAACTTGACATGCGGGAGAGCAAGCCATTATCCCTCAGGAAGTGAACTCTTTGATGGTGATGATGGAGGATGTTCCGGAAGTGAACGACGGAGATGATGAATCACTAAAGCATAACCCACGGTGATGATGACTGGAAGAGGATGTCGAAGCATGTGAGATTAACACGAGCGTAAAGGGGAAGCATCGGAAGAAGTTCCGGTGGAGTCCTCTCCGACGTTCAAGTCAAAACTCTTTTTTTAGGAGAACAACGAGAAATCAAAGTATTATAATTCTGGAAAGCAAACTCATTTTACCTGGGTGGTGAGGCATCTTATATAGCTGATGCCTTCCTCACACGTGTCCCCACGTCTTCCTTCACGTTTCTTAATCATCGGTTACTTGATAACTGTTCTCTTCTGGTAACGGCCACTGTGACTATTAAAACCCTAATTACCATGCGTTGCGAACAATAATTACCTAATGACTTTTCTATTCTAGAAGCAAGAGCGGATACTTGAAGCCTGACTTTCTTATCCCTACGCTGATCTTTGGGATCCACTCTTCCGAGTCAGTCTCGGAGTCTTATCTCCCGAGTTGACGTCGGAGCCTTCTTCCTTTTTCTCGAGATAGTCTCGGGAGCCCGATTCCTTGTCTGACTTCGGGGGCTTTCTTCTGTTCTCCCGATATAGTCTCGAGGATCCTGATTCCCAATTTGACCTTGGGGCACTGGTTCGGTGGGTCCTGCCACGTAGCTTTCCTATGCCACGTGTCCACCCCAGGTTGCTCATCCCTATCATAAGTCCCTCCCTTCAAGTCTAATCGAAGGAAGTGTGGCTGACTGATTAGGCTGGTGGCACGATGAGGGGAAGCGAAGTATTTGTCGGGCCCATATTATCATTCCTTCTCTCTTACCGATTTGTCGGGTTCTAGGAATCGAAACATTCGTCACTTAGCCCAAGGCGGTCCTTTGAGTTAATCCAAGAGTTTTTACGAGTTTCAAGGACCAGTAATGATAGCTGTTAATCACCGATTAAGAGTGCATGGGGTATCTTAATGGCGAGAGAGTGTTCCAGCGAATAGAATATTGTCATGTGGCAGAGTCTTTTCTCTGTGATTTCCCTCTGATACGCTTAGTAAGGTCATACCAACCGATGACCATAATGAACTGTGATGCCTCGAGATTTGCAGTTAACACCGTCCATGTGTCGTGCCTCTATTCTTCGCACGAGAGTGGCTCCTTCCCTGTAAAAAGGGAAGGCGAAAGTGGCCTTCCGACTTCTTGCACCGTCGACTATCAGAGTTTGCGCCTTCGATTTCTTCCTACTAAAGATTTTATTGCTAGAGTCTCCTCTTCGCGTGTAAGTCTTGTCCACCTCCATCTTCCTCTCTTCTTCATTATCTTGGGGAAGGAGAGAAAAGGAAAGAAAGGTCAGGATAGGAAGGAGAAGTATGAGGAGAAAGGGGTGTATTGTCCTGAGTGGTACGAAACCACCTCCTCGAAGGTCAAGACGAACTCTCTGAGAGCCGCCTGTGAAGCATATGACATTCTAGCGGAGTTCGAGGTCAAAGTCCCTAGGATAGACCAATCTCTAGTAGAACCTCCATTAGGGGTTTTCATCTTTTTCTTAGGGCAGGTAGAGTTTGGGCTTAGTTTTCTGATTCTTCCCATTTTCATGGCCATCTCTGAGTATTTTGACTTCCCTTTACACCAAATGGCTCCCAACGCCTTCGCCCAGGTGGGCGGAGCGTTTATCCTTTTCAAACCTTTCAACATATCCTTGACCCCTTGCTCCTTCCACTTCTTTTTCCTCCCGAACTTGGCCTCTAGAGGGGCATTTAGCTTTACCGCTGGCCCCGACCATAAGTTCATCGGAAGCCTCCCTTCCTCCCATAAGGGATGGAAGGAGCACTTCTTTTTCATTAGACTTTTCGAGCATCCTTTCTGCCCAACTCGCTGGCAAGAAGACCTACCCTCTCTTCCGGACCTGGACGACTTCCAGCAGAACCAGGGGTATCAGCGGGCCAGAAGCGTTTTAACCGGAATGGAGTTCCACGGCCCCGGCCTGGTTCAATGTGAAGAACTCCTGTATCGGGCTGAGATTAACTCCAAAGCCACCAGCCTTAGCCATAACCTTAGTAAGTTTAATATTTCATTAAACTCTCATATATTCTAATTGATGCTTCATTATTTTGGTGTTGTAGGGAACATCATGTTGTCCCGGGTCATGAGCAAGCTCCTTAAATGGGAGTTGGCAGACGAGCAGACCCTCGCTCCTCCAGTTCCTACTGCCCTGGTGGTCGAGCATTTCGAAGGCTCCGAGCAGACGCAGGATCAGGGGTCGATTACCTCCAAGATGCCAGCTGCTCAGGGGGTTGATCCCTCCCTTGTTCCCATTGGGACAGGAGGTGGTGATGCGGCTCAGGTTCTTCCGTTGGCGACAGACCCAACTGCAAAAGCGGTCTCCCTCCCCTCCGGGTGAAGACAGCTTGTCTTGCCCGAGGAGGAAGACAAGGAGAGCATGCCACCTGCCTCCCTTCCAAAGCGATCGGTTCCTCTTACCCTCCGGAAGAGGAGAACCCGCACAACCCAGGTGTCTCTAGTGATCATGGAGGAAAAGGAGGATACAATTCCCCTTTTTAAGCGCCACTGAAGGGTGTCATCTCCAACGGCGGAGCATCGGGCCGAGGTCGAATCCTCTGTCGACTCCCACATCAATCTCAGAGGCAAGCGGGTGGGATCGGAAGAGCCCCAATTTATGAGCGTACATCTGTGCCGAAAGGTCCAGGCGGCTGAGAAAGCATCCTCCTTGGGACCTCGTCCGGTGGAGTTGAAGGAACCTCAGCCAGAAAGCCATCCTCCTGGAGAAACCTCCTCCAATACTGATGAAGGCGTTCCGGGCTCCTTCGTCGTACCGTTCGAGGCGCCAAGTATCCAACCCCTCCTCCACCGCTTCGAAGATACTCCTGGTGTGCCTTCCCCAAGGAGCCGGGAGGCCATGAGAAGGAGGACCGTAGAGCGCCTTGATTCAGCTGGGACAATTGCCAGCTTATATGAATCGTATCTCCAGGTAAAATTCTTGTCTTTTCTTGTAACAATTATTTTCTCTTCTGACCGTTATTATTTGTAGTGGCAGACCACTTCCGATTGCCTCCTCCTGGGTTACCACCAACCCCCCGAGCAGGAAACTGAAGCCCTACGCCAACAAGTCACCGAACTAGAGGCCGAGGTTTACCGAGCTCGTGAGGAAGGACAGATGCAAGAAGAGGTTAGCAGGGGTCTTCGGGTTAAGGTGGAGCACTACCTGGACTGCCTGTTGGCCTCTGAGTCATCTCTGCACAACGTTCTCCATCGATAAAGTCTCCTATCGGAGAAAGCGATGACACTCTCAGCAGAGGTGAGTCACCTGACTCAGGAGAGCGGGCGGCTCAAAGATCAGGAGGCGAAGTTATTGGGCGATGTCCACCTCTTGAAGTCATTAACCGAGGCCCTCAACGGTCAGATTAAGGAGCTGGCAGACCAGCTAGAAAATCAAAAAAACAATGATACAAGCTGCAGGCAAGCACATGTCTAATCTGCAAAAGGACCTCGAGCGGGCCAAATCGCGTCCCCTAACCACTACTGAGCAGCTTGAGGAGGCCCGGACGGCTCGAGACCAAATATCCTTCGAAGTGGCCGAGTTGAAGACTACCCTGGATCATGCCTTAGAAGAACTGAAGAACTACAAGGCTAACGAGGAATCCCGGTAGGCAGAGGCAGAGGCGGCCTTCAAGGTCAAGTTCCTCCAATCTGAGGAATTTGGCGACATTTTGGTCGGTCAAGTGCTGAGGTGGCTTGAGCAGAGCTTCAATGGGGTTGTCCAGCATCTTTGGCAAGCTGAGGCGCTAAAACCGGATGCCGACCTGAGCTTCCTCAGCGTCGGCCGGGCCTGGGAGGAGCTACCGCCGGAGGAGAAGGAATTATAGTTCCTTCTGTTTGTCTTCATACTTTGTATTTTACATTTTCCTTTCTTTTTGAATGCACTCCAATGTGTAAGCTCAAATTTTGAATGAAATATCTTTATCTTTTGCACCACTTTCTTGCCTCGTTCATTATCTGCACCTTGTTCTCTGGTTTATTTGTTGTAATTACGTCGCACGTTGCCCTTCACTCTCATGTAATCAAACATTGAATGAAAATATTTTTATCTTCTGCTTCAATTTCCTACGTATTTCACCTTCTGCCCTTTATTTCCCGGCTTATGTATTTTGATTACATTGCATGTTGCTCTTCGCTGCCCCCATATAGACCTCTTTGCAACCATGAAGTCTAACGTTATGGAGGAGGCAAGAACAGGACTTAGCCTCCTTCACATCTCAGCTAAGCCTATGCATCTCGGGTATCTTTGGCACCTCAAAATAATAAGAGCACGGGTTTCTCCCGGCCGGGCATCCTCAGCACCTCGGCCAGGTCCACACACCTTGGGCATCCTCGGCACCCCGAGATGGTAGGAACTCGGACTACTACCGGTCGGACATCCTTAGCATCTCAACCAGGTCTACACATCTTGGGCATCCTTGGCACCACAAGATGGTAGGAACTCGGGCTGCTCCCGGCCGGTCATCCTCAGCACCTCAGCCAGGTCTATGCATCTTAAGCATCCTCGACACCACAAGATGGTAGGATCTTGGGCTACTCCCAGTCGGGCATCCTCAGCACCACGACCAGGTCTACACATCTCGGGCATCCTCGGCACCATGAGATGGTAGGAACTCGGACTGCTCCCGACCAGACATCCTCAACACCATAGCTAGGTCTACACATCTCGGGCATCCTCGGCACCACGAGATGGTAGGAACTCAGGCTGCTCTCAACCGGGCATCCTCAACACCACGACCAGATCTACACATCTTAGGCATCCTCGGCACCACGAGATGGTAGGAACTCAGACTGCTCTTGACCGGGCACCCTCAACACCACGAACAGGTCTACACATCTCAGACATCCTCGGCACCACGAGATGGTAGGAACTCGGGTAGCTCCCAGCCAGGCATCCTCAGCACCTCGACCGAATCTACACATCTCGAGCATCCTCGGAACCATGAGATGGTAGGAACTCGGGCTACTCCCAGCCTAATATCTTCAGCACCTCGACCAGGTCTACACATCTTGGGCATCCTCGGTACCACAAGATGGTAGGATCTTGGGCTGCTCCCGACCGGGCATTCTCAGCACCACGGCCAGGTCTACTAATCTTAGGCATCCTCGATACCACGAGATGGTAGGATCTTCGCCTGCTCCCAGCCAGGCATCCTCGGCGTCTCGGCTAGGTCTACACATCTCAGGCATCCTCGACACCACGAGATGGTAGGATATTTGGCTGTACCTGGCTGGGCATCCTCGACTCCTCGGCTAGGTCTACACATCTCGGGCATCCTCGGCACCACGAGATGGTAGGAACTTCGGCTATTGCATTTGGCCTTGGTGAGACAATTCTTCTGTTTCTTTAATTACTCAAACTGTAAAGAAGTACAAGTAGGCATACAAATTACATGTATTGCTCACATGACTCACTATGTGCGATACTACTGGAGGTGACTTGCGTTCCAAGGCCTCTCCAACCTTTTTCCTTCAACATCTTGTAACTAATAGCTCCCTCCTGCAAGCTTTTTGATAATGATGTAAGGTCCGCTCCATTGAGGCTTGAGATTTTCGGTGTCGCCAACGGGCTTGGTTCTTTTCCTGACCTTATCTCCAACTTGGAAAGTCCGAACGATCAGTCGGTGATTGTACACATGTTGCATACGTCGCTGGTACGCAGCTAGCCGAGCAACGACATTGTCTCGTACTTCAGTCACCAGATCTAGGTCGATGAGTCATTCCGGATCATTATCTTCCTTGTTGTAGTATTGTTGTCGGATTGACTCATCGCCTATTTGCACAAGAATAACCGCTTCTACTCCATATACCAAATTGAAAGTGTTAGTAATATGAGAGTAGTGTCCTAAGGCATTCGCCTTATGATTGTAATCATTTATTTTATTAAATGAAAATTCACTATTTGAGTATACATATTTGTGTATTTGATTGGGATCTTAAACTCATCTACTGAATATCCGCAATACAATTCACAGCATGAGAGAATTTGTGATGGAATCACAACTAGTGATTATCTCTACATGTGCAATTGTGAAGTATTGAAAATATCCCTAGTCGATGAATTGATAAATACGGACACTATCAATTCTGTTGAGACTAGCATTGGTTATTCTCTAATCAGCTGATTCTCACTGGCTGGTGACATTGGGATGTCCGGAGATAAACATGAATGCTAGTTAAGGGAACTAGTTCATTGGAGTGACTGGCTGTAAAACTTCACATGGTAGTCTATATATAGACATGTCAGTGAAGTTCTTACCGCAGCTTAAGTGCGATGTTCCTTTGACTTGCGGTGTTCAAGTCATCTTGGTCATGGAGACTTATACTTTAACATCTTAAGCAAGCATCTCCAAGGAGATGTGGACCCAGGATAGTTGGGTATAAGCCGAAGTGCCCGAAGATGTTTGAACAGCCTACAAAGGTTCACCACTCCTTGCGAGGAGATGTATACCCAAGACCTATCGTCGGATTGTTACTCAAAGCCTCTGGCCAGAGCATGACATGTTTAGAGTATGAGTCTCTTAAATACATGAGAGTAATTAGAAATCCAAAGGACGAGAGAACGTTACTTGGGCTAGGTGTGACGTAGTCAGCCTAGTGGGGACTGACACACACACAGACCATGTCCTGAACCAAGTGGGTATAAGATGGTGAAGGGAATGAGGCACGATTCATTAGAGCTGCTGAAGGGTTTTAGAATTATTTCTGAGGTCAACCATTGATCTTTCGATTAATTGGGGGTCATAATGTACTACTAGGTGTCACTCATGATCGTTTTATAATTAGTTGATTATAGACGGCCAACATAAATCGAAAGTCTATTTAGTCACACGCACTACGAGTAATCCAAGGGATTTAAAACGAGTTGAAAATTAGATTTTCCAATCAAAAGAAATAAGTCGAATCTGAATTTATCAGAGGCGCGTCGGAAGCTTAAAATGACTAAGTCTTTTGAAGGCTTATTGGGCGAATTAAATGAGTTTAATTCGCGAGGAGGCGGCTTGGTTTGGCCGGCCAAAGAGGGACCCCACCCTCTTTAGTTTGGCCGGCCACCACATGGAGGGAAACCAATTTATTTGGTTTAAATTATAAAATAAATCAAGCGCGATTTGTTTTATAAAATTATGGATAAATAAATTTATATAAAGAAATTTATATAAAGAAATTTATAGAAATTTATTCTTTTTATGGAAATTAAAATGAACCATGGATTGGTTTATTTTATTTTATAAAATCAATTATGAATTGATTTTTTCATGATAAGAAAAATTTATATAATAAATTTCTTGTAAATTTTATTCCATAATAAAAGGAGAGATGTGTTTGTTTTTATTATAAATTTAGTTATAATAAAACTTGGCATAACGGAATAATTCACAAGAAAATTTATAGGATAAATTTCTTATGAAAATTTATTCCGTTAAAAGGGAGACTTGGCGATGGAGAGGCTACTATATAAAGAAACCAAGGCAAGGCTTGAATTCCTAATCAAGAGATAAAGTAGCAAGCTCTCTCTCTCTCTTATTCTCTCCCTCTCTCTCCGGCGCCCCTTTCTTTCTCTAGGGCCACCGCCCCTTTATCTCACTAGGGTCGGCGCCCTCTCTCCTCCCCTAGGGTCGGCGCACCACCTAGGGTTGCCGTGAGCCTCCTCCACCAAGAAGGTGCAAAAGAAGAAGAAGAAGCGGGTCGCGACTCCCTCCTTCCTTTCCCCGGAATCTTGATTCCGTTACTTGGTGGTTAGTTTCCATCTCTCTCTTGATATTCTAGTTGTGCCTTTGGAGAATCTAGTAGTTCTCGTCGGCACTAAACTCGTGGCTTTGCGAAGTCATCCCGAAGAGAACTCGGCGTGGACGCGAATAGAGCCGGAGCTTCCAAGGGACGCTACTGTTGGATCTCGTCCCTTTCTTCGAATTACGCGAGGTACTAAGTAAATTAGTTTACTTTTTCGTAAAATTTTAATTTATGATCATGTCCACACATCATAAGGTTGTATGCTAGATACGTGGTTAAAATAATTTGAGAAATTATTTATGCTAATTCTTCCGCTGCACGTAATTAATTTTAAAAATTACGAACCCGTATCCATGTCAACATGCACCCGGTCCCAACAGTGGTATCAGAGCCGGTTAGTGTTCGACATAATCATATAATTATTTTGCGAAAAACTTTGTCATGATCTCAATTTTGGAAAAATTTTCCAATTATGGAAACTTTCCAATTATAATAAATTTTAGATTTAGGAATTTCAAAGTTTGGAAATCCTCATGAAATTTCGCAAACTTTTGAAATATCCTAGTTTCTGAAATTTTATGATAATTGTGAAAACTTCCCATCTTTGGAAACTTTCCAATTTTGGAAATTTCCTATTTTGGAAATTTTTCAATTTTGGAAATATGTAAGTTTTCTTTGTACCAGAAACTTACAATTATTCTGAAAACCTATTATGAAATCTCGCAATTTTGGGCACTTTCTTTCAAGAAAGTCTAGACAAATTTATGGATCATTAATTGACAATTAAATTCGAATTGGTTTTAAATTATTAACAAAATTCTTTATTTTCGATTGAGCCTCGGGGAGCCGTCCAATTTAAAGTTAGTTGTTGTAATTTAATTTCCCATTTTGAATAAAATTGTCATGTTTAATTTGGTTACGCCTCGGGGAGCGGACCAAATTGGATTTACGATAAATTTCTTTTCTTTGGGTATCTGAGCCTCGGGGAGCCACCCTTAGAAAATAATTTGTTGAAATTAATTAATCTATGAATAAAATATGTTATCAAATATTGGAAATTTGATTTAAGAGGTGATGCTCTTACATATTATTGTCTCCAAAATTAATTAGAAAAATGATTTCCTATAGAGTTTTCTTAAAAGAGATTTTCATGAAAATAATATGTGGTTGAATTAAGGGAATTGTCTCTTAATTTAATAAGATTTGATTTAGAGAAATCAAAGTCTTAAACATATTATTTCCGAAATTGATTATGACAATTTAGGAAATTGTTTCCCAAAACAATTCCTTGAATAAAGTATAAAATTAGAATTAGGAAATCCGATTTTTAATTCAATTAATGAGACTTGATAAATTAAGTCACATACATACTTTATTAAGGAAATCGTTAGTCATGACATAATTATATGTCATAATGTGCTTAGAAAAGAAAGGATGAGACCCAAAACCCCTTACAAAATATTAAGGCCAACATCTTCCATTAATATGGTTAGAATAGGAGTTTTGTTTCTCGTTTGGGTTGATGGACACATCCATGCCCGGCTTGAACCTCAACATGTTCAAACCATGGAATTAGTTTATGAATAATATAGTTGGAGTCAGAGGTCAATCCTTAGTTTTGGTTGTTGGACACATCCAAGCCTGACTAAACGGTTGAATGAGCTCCAACCATATTAAAACTATTTCTTGATTAATGGGTCAGCCTTAAGCTTGGAGCATCGATTTGTTGTGCCACAGCCAAGGTCGATGTAAAGAGAGGTGCAGTTGGGTGCTATGTATAATGTTGCATACTTGTTAATGAGTTAACAACCCAATGATTTATGCAAACATTCAATTAGTTGATAACATAAAGTGATAGTTACATATATGTGATATGTAATCGGTATAATTACCTACCTTCATAGCGAAGAATAACTTGATGGCCACAGCCATGGTTGTTTTTATCTATGGTTGGATATCAACCTATTTGGAGATGTTCCTACAATCTCCCGAATTGATAAAAAGGGTTATTCAATTTGAAAAATAAATAGGATTTTATTAATGTATGTTGATACATTCTTTAATCATTCTTCTCACATAAGCTCAATTTATATTTCTAGGATAATTACTCGATCATGTCTTCTCTAAATTTGCGTTCCATTTTGGACACCAATAAACTGACTGGGCCAAACTTCATGGACTGGCTTCGAAACCTGAGGATAGTCCTCAAGGCAGAGAAGCTTGCTTATGTCCTTGAAGATCAACTTTCCAACCGTCCTCCAGAAGATGCAACTCCAGACCAGCTAGTGGCCTATCAGAAACATGTGACCGATTCTGAACTTGCGAGTTGCATCATGCTAGCCTCTATGGTACCTGAGCTACAAAAGCAGCATGAGCATATGGATGCTTATACTATCATCTTCCATCTTCATGAGTTGTTTGAAGAGCAGGCGAGATCCGAAAGGTTCGAAGTCTCCAGACTCCTCTTCACCTCTAGGATGCAGGAAGGCACTTCTGCCTCGCAGTTTGTGTTAAAGATGTTGGGGTACATTGAGCGACTGAGCACACTCGGTTTTGCAATGGATCATGAACTAAGTATTGACTTAATTCTGCATTGTTTGCCCAAAAGTTATTCACAATTTGTGATGAACTATCGGATGAACAAGCTGGAGACTACCATTCCTGAGTTGCTCAACCTGCTGAAGACTATTGAGCCTTCTGTAAAGCAGGATCAGAAGACGGTACTGTTAGTTGGTTCCTCGAAGAAAGGTTCTAAGAGGAAGGCCAAAGAACAGAATAAAGGAAAGAAGAAAAAGGCCAAAAAGACTGAAAAGACACCAAAAGGCACTTGCCATCACTGTGGCAAGGAGGGTCACTGGCGAAGAAACTGCAAGGTTTATCTTGAGTCCTTGAAGAAGAAGGCATCCGATGCCCCATCCTCTTCAGGTATCTTCGTTATTGAATGTCACTCTATTTCCTCAAATACCTGGGTACTTGATACTGGGTGTAGCTCACATATATGTAATGACATACAGGGGCTAAGGAATAGAAGAAGACTCGTCAAGGGAGAAGCGAATTTGCAAGTTGGAAATGGAGCAAAGATTGCTGCTGTTGCCATCGGAACATATTTGCTAAAGCTCCCTACTGGACGTGTTTTAGAATTGGATAATTGTTATTTTGTTCCTTCGTTAATAAAGAACATTGTATCTATTTCATGTTTGAATGAAAAGGGTTATCATTTAACTTTTAGTAACAATTGTTGTTACATAACTTTAAATGACGTTCTTTATGGGAATGGAACTTTATGCAATGGTATCTACACGTTAGATTTATCCGGTGACGTTTTCAATATCGAAGTTAGCAACAAACATGCTCGAATAGATAATCGAATAGACTCCTACACGTGGCATTGTCGTCTTGGCCATGTAAGTAAGAAACGCATGACCAAATTACACCGATGTGGAATTTTGGAATCATTTGAACCCGGTTCATTTGATACATGCGAATCATGCTTAAAAGGCAAGATGACCAAATTACCCTTTTCCGGAAAAGGGTAATCCAGTGGGAGAATTGCTTGGTCTAATACATACTGATGTATGTGGACCAATGTCAACTCTTGCACAAGGAGGCTATAGCTACTTCATCACCTTTATCGATGATCACTCACGATTCGGGTATGTGTTCTTGATGAAACACAAATCTGAAGCTTTTGAGAAATTCAAAGAGTTCAGAAATGAAGTAGAGAAACAGCTTGGCAAAAGTATTAAGATACTTCGATCCGATCGGGGTGGTGAATACTTAAGTCAAGAGTTTCAAGATTATCTTAGGGACAATGGGATATTGTCCCAATGGACTCCGCCGTATACACCACAGCATAATGGTGTATCTGAGAGGCGCAACCGAACCTTGATGGACATGGTTAGGTCGATGATGAATCATGCAACTCTTCCAAAATCCTTTTGGGGCTATGCACTTAAGACAGCTGTTTACTTGCTAAACAGAGTCCCGACCAAGGTAGTCTCTACTACTCCATATGAGACATGGAATAGTAAGAAACCTCACTTAACTCACCTTAAGATATGGGGTTGTCCTGCTTATGTGAAGCGGACTATATCAGACAAATTGGATGCTAAGTCTGATAAATGTCTATTTATTGGATACCCTAAGGAAACGAAGGGTTACCAATTCTATCATCCCTTGGAACAAAAGGTGTTTGTTTCAAGGCATGCTGTATTTCTGGAAAAAGAATTTCTTTTACAAGAAAACAGTGGGAGTGGCATTGAACTTGATGAAGTTCAAGAAACTCCAATAGACATTACAGAGACACCTAGTCTAGACCCACAACCAATAACTCATAATGATGAGCTATCAGTTGAACCTAAAACAACACCACCTCTTCGTAGGTCTGATAGGACACGCAATATTCCAGAGAGATACGGATTTCTCATAAGTGAATCGAACGACGTGTTACTCATAAGCGATGACGAACCTATCAGTTATGAAGATGTTCTGAAAAATTCAGAAAGGGACAAATGGCTTGAAGCCATGAAGTCGGAAATGGATTCCATGTACGAAAATCAAGTATGGGACTTGGTTAACCCACCTGAAGGGATTAAGCCCATAGGGTGCAAGTGGGTTTTCAAGAAGAAAACCGACATGGAAGGTAATGTTGTTACCTTTAAGGCTAGATTAGTGGCAAAAGGATATCGTCAGAAACAAGGAATTGATTATGACGAAACCTATTCGCCAGTAGCTATGCTTAAATCCATTCGGATGCTCCTAGCCATAGCAGCTCATTATGATTATGAGATATGGCAAATGGATGTGAAAACAGCTTTCCTTAATGGAAACCTGCTTGAGGATGTATACATGATACAACCTGAAGGTTTCACATCGGTTGATAAAACCAAAGTATGCAAGCTTCGACGATCCATATATGGACTGAAGCAAGCATCCAGGAGCTGGAACATCCGTTTTGATGAGACAATCAAAGAGTTTGATTTCTCACAAAATCCTGACGAACCTTGTGTGTACAAGAAGGTTAGTGGGAGTGCAGTCGTATTCCTAGTATTATATGTCGATGACATATTACTTATAGGAAACGATATATCAGTCTTACAGACAGTTAAAATTTGGTTGTCCAAAACTTTCTCCATGAAAGACCTGGGAGAAGCAACCTATATCCTTGGGATTAGAATCTATAGAGATAGATCAAAACGGTTGCTTGGTCTTTCGCAGTCTACATATATAGACCGAGTGCTAAAAAGGTTTAGCATGTCGGAATCCAAGAAAGGTTACCTTCCCATCAGGCATGGGATCAACCTTTCAAAGTCTATGTGTCCGCGCACAGAAGACGAGAGGATTTGCATGAATAAGATTCCTTATGCATCCGCGATAGGATCTATCATGTATGCTATGTTATGTACTAGGCCCGATGTATCGTATGCTCTGAGCGTCACAAGCAGATACCAGTCGGATCCAGGAATGGATCATTGGGCGGCTGTCAAGACAATCCTTAAGTACTTAAGAAGAACTAAGGATGTGTTCCTAATATATGGAGAAGGAGATATGGTAATACGTGGGTATACAGATGCCAGTTTCCAGACAGATAAGGATGACTCCAAATCTCAGTCTGGATACGTATTTACTTTGAATGGAGGCGCAATAAGTTGGAAGAGTTCCAAACAAGACACCGTAGCGGATTCTACCACGGAAGCGGAATATATCGCAGCTTCGGAAGCAGCAAAGGAAGCAGTCTGGATCAAGAAGTTTGTCTCCGAACTTGGTGTGGTTCCAACCATTGATGAAGCAGTGCCGGTTTACTGCGACAACAATGGAGCTATTGCACAAGCAAAGGAACCAAGGTCTCATCAGCGATCCAAACACGTGCTTCGCCGCTATCATCTGATCAGAGAGATTATAAGTAGGAATGATATACAAATTGAGAAAATTCCCACTGAAAGGAATTTAGCGGATCCTTTAACTAAGGCCTTGCCTCAGAGCAAGTTTGAGGGTCATGTTAGAGCCTGTGGTATTGGATACCGTAGCGATTGGCATTAGGCCAAGTGGGAGTTTGTTAGTAATATGAGAGAAGTGTCCTAAGGCAATCGCCTTATGATTGTAAACATTTATTTTAATAAATGAAAATTCACTATTTGAGTATACATGTTTGTGTATTTGATTGGGATCTTAAACTCATTTACTGAATGTCCGCAATACAATTCACAGCATGAGAGAATTTGTGATGGAATCACAACTAGTGATTATCTCTACATGTGCAATTGTGAAGTATTGAAATATCCCTAGTCGATGAATTGATAAATACGGACACTATCAATTCTGTTGAGACTAGCATGGGTTATTCTCTAATCAGCTGATTCTCACTGGCTGGTGACATTGGGATGTCCGGAGATAAACATGAATGCTAGTTAAGGGAACTAGTTCATTGGAGTGACTGGCTGTAAAACTTCACATGGTAGTCTATATATAGACATGTCAGTGAAGTTCTTACTGCAGCTTAAGTGCGATGTTCCTTTGACTTGCGGTGTTCAAGTCATCTTGGTCATGGAGACTTATACTTTAACATCTTAAGCAAGCATCTCCAAGGAGGTGTGGACCCAGGATGGTTGGGTATAAGCCGAAGTGCCCGAAGATGTTTGAACAGCCTACAAAGGATTCACCACTCCTTGCGAGGAGATGTATACCCAAGGCCTATCGTCGGATTGTTACTCAAAGCCTCTGGCCAGAGCATGACATGTTTAGAGTATGAGTCTCTTAAATACATGAGAGTAATTAGAAATCCAAAGGACGAGAGAACGTTACTTGGGCTAGGTGTGACGTAGTCAGCCTAGTGGGGACTGACACACACAGACCATGTCCTGAACCAAGTGGGTATAAGATGGTGAAGGGAATGAGGCACGATTCATTAGAGCTGCTGAAGGGTTTCAGAATTATTTCTGAGGTCAACCGTTGATCTTTCGATTAATTGGGGTCATGATGTACTACTAGGTGCCACTCATGATCGTTCTATAATTGGTTGATTATAGACGGCCAACATAAATCGAAAGCCTATTTAGTCACACGCACTACGAGTAATCCGAGGGATTTAAAACGAGTTGAAAATTGGATTTTCCGATCAAGAGAAATAAGTCGAATCTGAATTTATCAGAGGCGCATCGGAAGCTTAAAATGGCTAAGTCTTTTGAAGGCTTATTGGGCGAATTAAATGAGTTTAATTCGCGAGGAGGCGGCTTGGTTTGGCCGGCCAAAGAGGGTCCCCACCCTCTTTGGTTTGGCCGGCCACCACATGGAGGGAAACCAATTTATTTGGTTTAAATTATAAAATAAATCAAGCGCGATTTGTTTTATAAAATTATGGATAAATAAATTTATATAAAGAAATTTATATAAAGAGATTTATATAAAGAAATTTATAGAAATTTATTCTTTTTATGGAAATTAAAATGAACCATGGATTGGTTTATTTTATTTTATAAAATCAATTATGAATTGATTTTTCCATGATAAGAAAAATTTATATAATAAATTTCTTGTAAATTTTATTCCATAATAAAAGGAGAGATGTGTTTGTTTTTATTATAAATTTAGTTATAATAAAACTTGGCATAACGGAATAATTCATAAGAAAATTTATAGGATAAATTTCTTATGAAAATTTATTCCGTTAAAAGGGAGACTTGGCGATGGAGAGGCTACTATATAAAGGAACCAAGGCAAGGCTTGAATTCCAATCAAGAGATAAAGTAGCAAGCTCTCTCTCTCTCTTATTCTCTCCCTCTCTCTCCGGCGCCCCTTTCTCTCTCTAGGGCCGGCGCCCCTTTCTCTCACTAGGGCCGGCGCCCTCTCTCCTCCCCTAGGGCCGGCGCACCACCTAGGGTTGCCGTGAGCCTCCTCCACCAAGAAGGTGCCAAAGAAGAAGAAGAAGCGGGTCGCGACTCCCTCCTTCCTTTCCCCGGAATCTTGATTCCGTTACTTGGTGGTTAGTTTCCATCTCTCTCTCTTGATATTCTAGTTGTGCCTTTGGAGAATCTAGTAGTTCTCGTCGGCACAAAACTCGTGGCTTTGCGAAGTCATCCCGAAGTGAACTCGGCGTGGACGCGAATAGAGGCGGAGCTTCCAAGGGACGCTACTGTTGGATCTCGTCCCTTTCTTCGAGTTACGCGAGGTACTAAGTAAATTAGTTTACTTTTCCGTAAAATTTTAATTTATGATCATATCCACACATCATAAGGTTGCATGCTAGATACGTGGTTAAAATAATTTGAGAAATTATTTATGCTAATTCTTCCGCTGCACGTAATTAATTTTAAAAATTACGAACCCGTATCCATGTCAACATGCACTCAGTCCCAACAGTGGTATCAGAGCCGGTTAGTGTTCGACATAATCATATAATTATTTTGCAGAAAACTTTGTCATGATCTCAATTTTGGAAAAATTTTCCAATTATGGAAACTTTCCAATTATAATAAATTTTAGATTTAGGAATTTCAAAGTTTGGAAATCCTCATGAAATTTCGCAAACTTTTGAAATATCCTAGTTTCTGAAATTTTATGATAATTGTGAAAACGTCCCATTTTTGGAAACTTTCCAATTTTGGAAATTTCCTATTTTGGAAATTTTCCAATTTTGGAAATATGTAAGTTTTCTTTGTACCAGAAACTTACAATTATTCTGAAAACCTATTATGAAATCTCGCAATTTTGGGCACTTTCTTTCAAGAAAGTCTAGACAAATTTATGGATCATTAATTGACAATTAAATTCGAATTGGTTTTAAATTATTAACAAAATTCTTTATTTTGGATTGAGCCTCGGGGAGCCGTCCAATTTAAAGTTAGTTGTTGTAATTTAATTTCCCATTTTGAATAAAATTGTCATGTTTAATTTGGTTACGCCTCGGGGAGCGGACCAAATTGGATTTACGACAAATTTCTTTTCTTTGGGTATCTGAGCCTCGGGGAGCCACCCTTAGAAAATAATTTGTTGTAATTAATTAATCCATGAATAAAATATGTGATCAAATCTTGGAAATTTGATTTAAGAGGTGATGCTCTTACATATTGTTGTCTCCAAAATTAATTAGAAAATGGTTTCCTATAGAGTTTTCTTAAAAGAGATTTTCATGAAAATAATATGTGGTTGAATTAAGGGAATTGTCTCTTAATTTAATAAGATTTGATTTAGAGAAATCAAAGTCTTAAACATATTATTTCCGAAATTGATTATGACAATTTAGGAAATTGTTTCCCAAAACAATTCCTTGAATAAAGTATGAAATTAGAATTAGGAAATCCGGTTCCTAATTCAATTAATGAGACTTGATAAATTAAGTCACATACATACTTTATTAAGGAAATCGTTAGTCATGACATAATTATATGTCATAATGTGCTTAGAAAAGAAAGGATGAGACCCAAAACCCCTTACAAAATATTAAGGTCAACACCTTCCATTAATATGGTTAGAATCGGAGTTTTGTTTCTCGTTTGGGTTGATGGACACATCCATGCTCGGCTTAAACCTCGACATGTTCAAACCATGGAATTAGTTTATGAATAATATAGTTGGAGTCAGAGGTCAATCCTTAGTTTTGGTTGTTGGACACATCCAAGCCTGACTAAACGGTTGAATGAGCTCCAACCATATTAAAACTATTTCTTGATTAATGGGTCAGCCTTAAGCTTGGAGCATCGATTTGTTGTGCCACAGCCAAGGTCGATGTAAAGAGAGGTGCAGATGGGTGCTATGTATAATGTTGCATACTTGTTAAAGAGTTAACAACCCAATGATTTATGCAAACATTCAATTAGTTGATAGCATAAAGTGATAGTTACATATATGTGATATGTAATCGGTATAATTACCTACCTTCATAGCGAAGAATAACTTGATGGCCACAGCCATGGTTGTTTTTATCTATGGTTGGATATCAACCTATTTGGAGATGTTCCTACAATCTCCCGAATTAACAAAAAGGGTTATTTAATTTGAAAAATAAATAGGATTTTATTAATGTATGTTGATACATTCTTTAATCATTCTTCTCACATAAGCTCAATTTGTATTTCTGGGATAATCACTCGATCATGTCTTCTCTAAATTTGCGTTCCATTTTGGACACCAATAAACTGACTGGGCCAAACTTCATGGACTGGCTTCGAAACCTGAGGATAGTCCTCAAGGCAGAGAAGCTTGCTTATGTCCTTGAAGATCAACTTCCCAACCGTCCTCCAGAAGATGCAACTCTAGACCAGCTAGTGGCCTATCAGAAACATGTGACCGATTCTGAACTTGCGAGTTGCATCATGCTAGCCTCTATGGTACCTGAGCTGCAAAAGCAGCATGAGCATATGGATGCTTATACCATCATCTTCCATCTTCATGAGTTGTTTGAAGAGCAGGCGAGATCCGAAAGGTTCGAAGTCTCCAAACTCCTCTTCACCTCTAGGATGCAGGAAGGCACTTCTGCCTCGCAGTTTGTGTTAAAGATGTTGGGGTACATTGAGCGACTGAGCACACTCGGTTTTGCAATGGATCATGAACTAAGTATTGACTTAATTCTGCATTGTTTGCCCAAAAGTTATTCACAATTTGTGATGAACTATCGGATGAACAAGCTGGAGACTACCATTCCTTAGTTGCTCAACCTGCTGAAGGCTATTGAGCCTTCTGTAAAGCAGGATCAGAATACGGTACTGTTAGTTGGTTCCTCGAAGAAAGGTTCTAAGAGGAAGGCCAAAGAACAGAATAAAGGAAAGAAGAAAAGGGCCAAAAAGATTGAAAAGACACCAAAAGGCACTTGCCATCACTGTGGCAAGGAGGGTCACTGGCGAAGAAACTGCAAGGTTTATCTTAGGTCCTTGAAGAAGAAGGCATCCGATGCCCCATCCTCTTCAGGTATCTTCGTTATTGAATGTCACTCTATTTCCTCAAATACCTGGATACTTGATACTGGGTGTAGCTCACATATATGTAATGACATACAGGGGCTAAGGAATAGAAGAAGACTCGTCAAGGGAGAAGCGAATTTGCGAGTTGGAAATGGAGCAAAGATTGCTGCTGTTGTCATCGGAACATATTTGCTAAAGCTCCCTACTGGACGTGTTTTAGAATTGGATAATTGTTATTTTGTTCCTTCGTTAATAAAGAACATTGTATCTATTTCATGTTTGAATGAAAAGGGTTATCATTTAACTTTTAGTAACAATTGTTGTTACATAACTTTAAATGCGTTCTTTATGGGAATTGAACTTTGTGCAATGGTATCTACACGATAGATTTAACCGGTGACGTTTTCAATATCGAAGTTAGCAACAAACGTGCACGAATAGATAATCGAATAGACTCCCACACGTGGCATTGTCGTCTTGGCCATGTAAGTAAGAAATGCATGACCAAATTACACCGATGTGGAATTTTGGAATCATTTGAACCCGGTTCATTTGATACATGCGAATCATGCTTAAAAGGCAAGATGACCAAATTACCCTTTTCCGGAAAAGGTAATCCAGTGGGAGAATTGCTTGGTCTAATACATACTGATGTATGTGGACCAATGTCAACTCTTGCACAAGGAGGCTATAGCTACTTCATCACCTTTATCGATGATCACTCACGATTCGGGTATGTGTTCTTGATGAAACACAAATCTGAAGCTTTTGAGAAATTCAAAGAGTTCAGAAATGAAGTAGAGAAACAGCTTGGCAAAAGTATTAAGATACTTCGATCCGATCGGGGTGGTGAATAC
>JAGFNQ010001206.1:84416-263097 GCA_024364735.1 Boesenbergia rotunda | reverse complement strand
TGACTTGCATGTTGAATTTAGAATGAGATTAAATCATTGAAACTTGAGGTTGAAAATTTGAAATCCTCTAGGGTTGAGGATGTAGATGATTTGCATGATGAATTGCTAGAGAAGAAACAATCATTAAAGAGTGAAGTTGAGAGACTCAAGAATATTCTTGAGAAGTTCTCAACTAGCTCTAAGACCCTAGACATGATCTTGAATGCCCAAAGGGCAGTCTACAATAGGGCCGGTATTGGTTACCGACCCAAAGAACCTTCATTTGTGTCTTGATGTCTAGGACTGATATGAGACAATCTAGGACACCCAAGGTTCAAAAGAAAGTTGTCAAGGCATGGGTGCCTAAGTCTTGTTTAGTTGATGCTTTAGGTCCCAAGGTTTGGGTACCTAAAACTTCTATTTTTCGAATTGTGTAGGTTATGATTGAGGGGGAGCATCTATCAACTTGGTTCGTTGATAGTGGATGCTCCAAACACATGACCGGGGATAGATCATTGTTTACCACACTTCAAAGAAAAGTAGAGGTAATGTTTCATTTGGTAACAATGGTAGTCTTAAGGTCATAGGAATAGGAGACATTCAAATATCCGAATGTCTTAGAATTTCAAATGTCCTTCTAGTCAAGGGGATGACATTTAATCTCCTAAGTGTCAGTCAATTGTGTGACACGGGTTACACAATTGATTTTCAACCAAGTCAATGTCTAGTTAGACAACATGACACCTTGGATACGGTACTAGTAGGAGCAAGAGTAGACAATATTTATCAAGTTTCATTTAAAAGTGCTACTAATGCTTTTGCTAAGTGTCTCATATCAAAAGAAGAAGAGTCCACCCTTTGGCACCGGAGGCTAGCACATGTTAACATGAAGAACATCCGGAAGTTGGCCAACAAGGGATTAGTTCGTGGCTTACCAAGCATCAAGTATGAAAAAGACAAACTTTGTGATGCATATCAAATGAGTAAGCAAACAAAATCTACACATAAAGGTAAAAGCGCTGGAAGTACATCTACCACTTTAGATTTACTTCACATGGATCTATTTGATTGTAGTACTACCATATCATTGAATGGAAGTAGATATTGCTTTGTTATCATTGATGATTTTACTAGATATACATGGACTTATTTTCTGAAATTTAAGGACCAAACCTTAGATGTTTTCATTTCTTTTTGTAGAAGAGTTGAAAATGAAAAATCATCAACTATTAAGACAATTAGAAGTGATCATGGAGGTGAATTTCAAAATCAACGGTTTTTAGAATTTTGTCAAGATAGAGGTTATAGACATGAGTTCTCCACTCCTAGAACACCACAACAAAATGGTGTTGTAGAGAGGAAGAACCGTGTTCTACAAGAGGCTGCACGAAGCATGCTTAATGAGTACTCACTACCGAGTTACTTATGGGCCGAAGCTGTAAATACAGCTTGCTATGTGCAAAACCGAGTCCTCATCCATAGGTTTTTGGGTAAGACTCCCATGAACTTTGGTTTGGGAAACCACCTAGGTTAAACACCTTAGGGTGTTTGGTTGTAAGGTGTTCATTCTAAACACCAAGGATCATCTTGGGAAGTTCACGGCAAAGGCTGATGAGGGATACTAGTCGGGTACTCCCTCGTTAGCAAAGCCTACCGAGTCTACAATAAGAAATCTAGATTAGTTGAAGAGTCTTCTGATGTTGTCTTTGAAGAAATTCCAAAAGTCAATGGTCAACCAGAAGATGAAGTCCAATTCGAACTTAGGGGACTAAGTTTGAATGAGAGTCCAAATGTTGTTGATGGTGATGAATCCGATGATGGTGAGCCTAGACAACCCATAGATCAGCCGGATCCTGAGGCTGAGCTTGTGTCTAGTGAACCCATTCAAGAAGCACCACCAACACCTAGGCAAACTAGATTAGCCTCTAGTCATCCCCAAGACCAAATTGTTGGAGACATCCACCATGGGGTTAGAACTAGATCATTCTTCCGGAATGAGGCTAATGAAGTTGCCTTAATTTCCGAGATTGAACCTAGGAAAATTGATGAAGCATTAAATGATCCCGATTGGATCATTGCAATGCAAGATGAACTAGGTCAATTCGAAAGAAGTCAAGTTTGAGACTTAGTCCCTAGACCTAGGAAGACCACCATCATTGGAACCAAATGGGTCTTCAAAAATAAGTTGAACAACAAGGGAGAAATCATTAGAAACAAGGCACGCTTAGTAGCCAAGGGCTATAGTCAAGTTGAAGGCCTTGATTATGATGAGACCTATGCTCCCGTGGCACGATTAGAGTCCATCGGATTGATGCTAGCATTTGCAGCACATCGTGGTTTCAAATTATATCAAATGGACGTCAAATCGGCTTTTCTAAATGGTTTAATTAGAGAAGAGGTCTATGTTGAACAACCACCGGGATTTGAGAGTACCAAATTTCCAAACCACGTGTTCAAACTCAAAAAGGCACTTTATGGCCTTAAACAAGCACCCCCGAGCTTGGTACGAGCGGTTGTCGACATTCCTAATTGAGAAAGGCTTTGTAAGAGGCCAAATAGACCCTACACTATTTCTACGTAGAGATGGTGACAATATTTTTGTGGCCCAAGTATATGTCGATGACATAATTTGTGGCTCAAACAACAAGGGCTATTTAAATGAATTCATTGGACACATGGAAAGTGAATTTGAAATAAGTCTAGTGGGAGAGTTGACTTTCTTCCTTGGACTTGAAATCAAGCAAACTCGCGATGGTATCCATGTGCACCAATCGAAATACACACAAGAAATGCTTCGGAAATTCAATATGAGTGATTCAAAAGAGGTAACCACTCCCATGGCCATAAACACAAGATTAGACAATGATGAGAGTGGTAAACCCGTTGATTTGACTCAATATCGAAGCATGATAGGTAATCTGCTATACCTCATAGCTAGTCGACCTGATATTCTTTTCGTTGTGGGTATGTGCGCTAGGTATCAAGTCTGTGCCAAGGAATCTCATTTAATCGCTGTTAAGCAAATTTTGAGATATCTTAAAGGCACAATAGGAGTCGGTCTTTGGTACCCCTGTACCGAATCATTTGATCTAATTGGCTATACCGATTCCGACTACGTTGGATGTAAGTTGGATCGGAAAAGCACGAGTGGGGGTTGCCAATTTCTAGGATCATCTTTAGTTAGTTGTTCAAGTCGGAAGCAACATTATGTTGCTCTCTCCACGACCGAGGTAGAATATATTGCTATGGGAGAGAGTGTATCACAATTGTTATGGATGATTCACACTCTAGAGGACTATGGATTGAGTTATAAGAGTGTGCAAGTATTGTGTGACAACATTAGCACAATTAACCTCACCAAGAATCCAGTCCATCATTCTAGGACCAAACATATTGAAGTGCGTCACCACTTCATTAGGGATCATGTTGCTAAGGGAGATATTGTACTCTCACATGTAGAGTCCAAGTCAAACCTCGCTGACATTTTCACTAAACCACTCCCCGAAAATGAGTTTAGCTTCTTAAGAAGGGAGTTGGGAATGTGTCGTGCTTCATAAATTTCAAAATGCATCCAAAACCCTTCATGATAAGTTCTAATTGTTGGGATACAATGGGTAACTTTGGGGACATCTCACACAAACTATAAGGTTTACCAAAACGTTTTTGTTTGCTAGAAATGGGGTGAGATGTTAGGATCAACTCAATTTCTCAAAATGTCATTGCATCCATTGAGACATTAAGTTGACGAGATAAAAATCACTTTGGTGACCAAGTATGGGGAAATCCAATGCATAACCTATGTGTATTTGGCTCCATGATCATACTTGGACATTCCAATCAAGGAAACTTGATTGGAAACATGAATTTCGTACAAAACTTGATTGAATTTGCTTGGATGATTGTTGATTGAGTTTGACTCCACTTGGGTGGACCAAAGTGATTGTTGAACCTATAAGGACTTTTGATCCTTGTTTAGGGATCAATTTTAGTCATGAGATCATGTCCAAGTTCGATAAACTTCATCAGATCTCATTGGAAAGATTCTGAAAATCTGAAACTGAATGTTTCAGATCGTATCAGGGAGTATCAGGAATCCTGATCGGTCTCCGGACCGATCAGGCTTAGGCCTGATCGGTCCCCGGACCGATCTGGCTCCTTTCGGTAGTGATCGGTCCACAGACCGATCAGAGGGGTCACAGAAACTTCGCGAGATTTCTTAATTCTGGCCTAGCCTGGATCGGTCGCCAGACCGATCTGGCACACTATTGTGATCGGTCCACAGACCGATCAGGGGGCTTCCAGGATTTCATCCGACGCTCGCTTCCTGATCGATCAGCCGATCGATCAGGAGCCTGCCTGATCGGTCACCCGACCAATCAGGACCAGGCCAGTTCGATCAGGCCAGAGCCTGATCGGTCTGGGCGCTATCAGATCGAATAGTGATCCGTTCAGACGCATTAAAGTTTGGTTGGTGGACCGATCCACCAACCGATTAACTCCTCCAAAACCTCTCATTGCCGAACCCTAGTGCTGAAAACTCCCACTTGCGCCTCTTCAACCTGTGCGAGAGTCTTCCTCATCTCCTTCTTCCCCTTGCGAGTGAGCGTTTGTGTGTGCGCGCGCGGTTCTGAACAGATTTCCTGCGAGGTTTCCTTGTCTTTTGCAAGTTTTCCTTGCTCATGGTGTTGCGCTCCTCTCTTGCGTCAAGGTCTTCTCCTGCGCAAGCTCATCTTCCAGACCTCGAGTTCTTCTGCACTACACCTAAATGGCACCTAAGTAAGCATTTTTGGTTTTAATCAGTTGATAGATTATGTATTTGAGACTAACTGTGTTTTGGTATTTGCTTGTTGTGCCGTGACCTCCTATTTTGGCCGTGGCCTATCTTGCCATGTCTTACCTTTGATCAAACGTCTTACCCTATGATTATCACTCGATGATCAAATCTTGGTTGTTTTTTGATTAAATTCTTATCTTGATTGTGTCGTGATTATGTTCACTGATTGGGTCTTACCTTGTCTTGATCAATTTGATCGAATCTTATTCTTGTGATTGGTGTTTTCCTCTCTTGATCAAATCTTTAGAAAGTCTTCTAAGGGAAAAGAATCTGTAGAGGGCAGTTCAAAGGGCAA
This sequence comes from Boesenbergia rotunda, assembly GCA_024364735.1. Taxonomy (NCBI): domain Eukaryota; kingdom Viridiplantae; phylum Streptophyta; class Magnoliopsida; order Zingiberales; family Zingiberaceae; genus Boesenbergia; species Boesenbergia rotunda. The sequence continues at coordinate 257,989 of JAGFNQ010001206.1, read as the reverse complement.
AGGTCCTTCAACATCTACACCTCCTTCAAGACCTCCACCACCTCCACATACTAGATTCCAAAACATTCATTATGCTCTGAACTTTCAATGGCATACCTTCAAACTTATGCCATGTCGGTCGGTGGACCAAACCTATATTTACGAACATTGTCCTACGATACGACGAATCATCGAATACTATGAGCTTCAACCCATCCTTTTCTTAGAGAGGCCAATAAACTTTGATTTGGTCTCTGAATTCTACAATAACATGGTCAGTGGAGAGGGCACGGGGTGGAGGATCCATGTTGCTAGTATTGATCTTGAGTTTGATCTGTCTGCATTCATTACTTTTCTTGGTTGTCGTCGGTCAATGAATGACTTTTCACTCTATGCCTATCTTCCGGATCCCCTACCGTTTCCCTTTGATGGGGTCACTCCTGATTCCATCTACGAGCATTTTCTAGGCCATTCCAGACCAAGGGGTTCCAGTGAGCGTTGTTGGTGCAGAAATGCACCTAAGTCAAACCTGTGTTTTGATAATGGCAACATAGGTCAAAAGTTAAGTCTTTCTTGTTGTCTAACTAGTTTCTTGAGTGTACAGGAAAAAGCCCTAGCGAAGGAATGCTAGGCTCTGGCGAAGGACTGCCAGAAAGAAAAAGCCCTAGCAAAGGAATGCTAGGCTCTGGCGAAGGACTGCCAGAAAGGAAAAGACCTAGCAAAGGAATGCTGGGCACTGGCGAAGGACTGCCAGAATGGACAAGCCCTAGTGAAGGAATGCTAGGCCCTGGCGAAGGGCTGCCAGAGGTAAAGACCTAGTGAAGGACCACTAGGCACCAAGCTAAGGGCTGCTTGGTACTCAAGACCTGGCGAAGGGCTGCCGGGCAAAAGTCCAACTGGAGGAGCCAGTTGGCACAAGGTAAATTCTCCCGAGAGGAGTAGGTGAGGACGCGTTTCCCTTGAGGGAACATTAGGCGTCGGTTCGACCTAGGGCTCCATTTTGGAGACCAAAGTCAGAACCAAGACAGCTAAGGCTGTATAAAATTATTGTTTTGTTGTGTTTTGGACTAACCCTTGATGCAGGACCAAAGGGACGTGTGTCTGCAACTCAGAGAGCCTCAAAGGAGTGAGGCAACAGCTGAGTAAGGCACCCTAAGTGTCCAGGGTGCCCTCAAGGTGAACCAGAACCAAGCGAAGCAAAATAGGCTTCAGCTGCTTACTGGGCAAGGCGCCCTCAGCAGTGAAGGCGCCTTCAGCAGCCAAGGCGCCTCCAGCTCTCTCTGCGAAGCTTCAACTCAATCCAGCCGAGAAGACCGGGTCAACCAAGGCGCCCTTAGCGACCAGGGCGCCCCAGAGGTCAAACCTCATCCCTATTCCGGTGCGATAACTCTTGACCGAGCGAAGCACGGATCGGGTGACACGTGGCAGGGCCCCCTCGACGACCAGGGCGCCCCTAGGTGCTATAAATAGCACCCCTCGACCCCGAGCTTCAACACTGCTTTCATTCAACGCTTCCAAACGCTCTGACGACTACGCTCTGCTCCAGGAACTTCCCAACTCAAGTCTGAAGCGTCGTCGACCTCCCGCTGCACCGAAACTCGATCTACACCGGGAGTTGGTAAAACAGAGTGTAACTTTCTATTTACAGTCATTTTTGTAATCTTACTATGTAACCGTTTTGCGCATTATAGAATTGCCCAAAGTAAACGGTCAACGACCGTGGGCCTTGGAGTAGGAGTCGACCCAGGCTCCGAACCAAGTAAACTACTGGTGTTTGCGTTGTTTGATTTTATTCCGCTGCGTAACTGCTCTTTCTGTTAAATCCGAACATTTTCCGATATTCACCCCCCCTCTATCGGTCTTTCTCGATCCAACAAGTGGTATCAGAGCGGGGAATTCAAACTTGGTGCAACCACCAGTTTGAAAATTTTGATTTTTAAATTTTTTTTTTTTCGTTCGAATTCTTCTTTCAAGGTTGGTGCAACACCCCTTGAAATCTGTTTTTATTTATTCTTCCCACACTACTAATCCAAGACCAAGTCTTGGAATATTTTTTTGTTGTTTTTTTTTTGTGTTATTTGCTATTTCAGAGTAACAAATGGCCATCCAAGAAGGCTTTAGCACCGCCAGACCTCCACTTTTCAGTGGAGAAGACTTTCCTTACTGGAAAAGTCGAATGGAGGTCCACCTGAAAACTCAGGTGGATATGTGGATAGTCATCCAGTCTGGACTGATGATTCCCACAAATGCTGAAGGCGTACCGCAAAACTACTCAGAGTGGGACACTGCCCTTAAACGCAAAATCGAAGCTGACGCCAAAGCAACTCAGACCCTCCAATGCGGACTAACAAAAGAGGAGCTGAACCGTGTAGGCCCTTTCAACAGTGCCAAGGAGCTATGGGGTAAACTGATCGAGCTCCACGAAGGAACTTCAGATACGAGGATCAGCAAACGGGATCTGCTACTGAACAAGCTCTTCACCATCAAGATGGCAGACAACGAGACAGCAGCCCAGCTCCATGCCAGAATCCAGGAATTGATGAATAGGTCACCAGGTTCAAAACCGTGATCTTATAAGGTATGCCCTAAACGCGTTCCCTAGGACCACCTTGTGGGCATCTATGGTAGATGCATACAAGGTCTCTAGGGATCTTTCAAAAATTAAGTTAGATGAGTTATTTTCTGAACTTGAACTTCATGAACAGACTAACTGCAATTTGGCCGAGAAAAGTATAGCTTTCTTTGCAGGGAAAACAGGAAGGACAACTAAGAAGAAAACTCAAGTTGAACCCGAGTCTACCTCAGACTCAGAAACAGAAGATCAAGAAGGAGATCAATCTGAACTGGTCCGGCTAGCTCGAAACTACTACAAAAAGTTGAAGAACCAAGCCAACACACGGAGAACAAGCCGAAGAAAGGATGAACCAGCTGAACCAGTAACTGACAAACACAAGCCCAACGTAACCTGCTACGAATGCAAGAAGAAGGGCCACTACAAGACTGAATGTCCAAGCCTAAAGGAGTCCAAAAAGACCAGAAAGAAGAAGGCACTCCAAGCAACCTGGGATGAGTCTTCCTCAGAAGAAGAAGAAGAAGCACCCCAGTCCAATCTTCTAGCCCTGACCGCTTCGGATCAAATCGATACTGACTCAGACTCGGACCAGGACGACGGCAAGCTGACCTTCTCCGACGACGGCGAAATAAGGGTAACAGGTTTCTCAAAATTGCAATTAAATTCTCTTATCTCATATCTATCCCGAGATTTGGCGAAAGCCAAACTCCGAATCGAGTCCCTCCGACAAGAAGTAAAACTCCTGAAAGAGGGAGCTGAGTCTAAATCCTTAACTGAGAAAATTCAGGAAGGAACCCCTGATCAAGTTGAAAAACTTGAATCAGAGAACTCCTCCCTGAAAACTCAAGTTAAGGACTTACGAACAGCTTTAGAACGATTCACTTCTGGTTCCAAGAATCTTGATATGGTTCTTGGAAAACAGAAGTCTGTTCTAAACCGATCTGGACTTGGTTATAGAACCAAATCTCGGCAAAGATCTTACTTTGTTGTACTGAACCAGTCAAGACCTAAAGTTCAGGCATGGGTGCCAAAACTGTGCCTGACCAAATCAAATGGTTCAAATCAATTTTGGATCCCCAAGGACAAGATTCACATCTTGCCTAACCCATACAGAGGCTTTAGTCCAGGGGGAGCCAAAATCAAAACAATTTTCATTATTAGATAATTTTTTTTGATTGCTTGTTTATTTAAATTTCTGCAAGTTGCTATGCTTAGAATTAGGAATGGTTAGACTTAAGGACTAATTTACTTGAAATTTGAAAACATAGTATTGGGAGGAGGTGAGATGATAGTACGTTGGGGAAACCAACTCTAATAAGATCAAGTCTACTTGGTCTCTTTAGACTGGTGAAACTAGCCGAAGCTACCGATCCAAGACCCAAGCTAGTTAGACCAGAAAATGACCTAATTTAATTTGAAAATGAAATTTCATTAAAAGGCTTTGTCAAAGAAAGGGTGGATGATCCCATAAGGCTACGGCCAAAGAAGGCCTAGTGTCTCGCCAAGACCTGGAAGCCAATTTTTGAAATTCAAATTCAAAGTATCTTTTGTCAAATTCGAATCTAACTCAAATTTCAAATAATTATAGATTCTAATCTGTTTTCAAAACTTCTATTTTTCAAACTTATTCTCTTTTTGAAAAACACTTAATCTGTTTTCAAAATTTCTATTTTTTCCAAAAATAAAGAACTTTTTCGAAAATAAAATGAAACTCCTTTTCAAAACTAATTCTTACCCTCAAACCTGTCTCACAAAACCTATAAGGTTAACGTGATTGAAAACCCTAGATTTGGGTGAGACAGTAAAATTAAAATGAAATTATGATTTCCTTAATATCAGTGTTGTGGTTAAAACTCAAACCATGGTCAACATAGTCAAACCACGGTCAACATAGTCAAACCACGGTCAAACCAAGGTCAACATAGTCCAACTACTGTCATTATAGTCAAACCAGGTCAAATCCGGTCAAAAACATTCAAATTTGGTCAAAACCAGATTTTAGGGCGCCCAACCGCTTTAGGGCGCCCCGAGGGTGGTCAAAAGCTGCCAAAAGGCAGCTGCAGCCTTGTTTAGGGCGCCCTTGTCATGAAGGGCGCCCTCCCACAGTCAGTCAACGGCAGAAAGCTGAACTGAACCACTGACCTGTTAAAGGCGCCCTCGTCCGGAGAGGCGCCCTTACCAGTGTCCTTCGGTGGTCAAAAGCTGCCAAAAAGGGAAGCTCAGGCTGATGAAGGCGCCCTCACTGCCAAGGGCGCCCTCACCAGTCGAGGCGCCCTCACGGGGAAGGGCGCCCAAGCTGCCTATAAAAAGGGGCTCCCCTCCCCTTCTACTCCTCACACCAAAACACTTCTCCTCCTCAACCTTCTACCTTTCAAGAGATCTTGCAACCCTCTCAAGCTCTCAAGCCCTCAACAATGCCTCCCCGAGCAAACCGGTATTTTTAGTTTTTGTCAATTTTTTTCTTTTCTTTCTTTCTTTAATACACATTTCTTTAAGTATACATTCTTTTCTCTTAGAAGACGCCGACCTAATCAGGCAGAACCCGGTACTCAACCCAGTCCTGATCCTAGGTTTCCCAATTTAGAATTGTGCAACAAGTTTGCTCGTACCACTTACAAACCTATTAAGACAAGCTACCTGAATAGACTATTCTTCACTCAATCCTGTCCCCTAGCTATGAACGTCATAAATTACTACCAACTGGACAATCTTGTATTCTGCGCCCACCCAATCAATACTTCCTTATGCGCAGAATTTTACAATAATATCATTAGACAGGATAATCTTGTATTCTCCACCATGGTTCAAGGTATTCCCCTAACAATCACTCCAACTTTACTTAACCGATTTCTAGGACTACGACCCTCGCAGTCCACCTTCTGTTGTTACCCTTCTAGGGAGCCTCCCTTTGATGCTCCCTACTCTGAGATTACCTTAGATACATTGCACTCATATTTCTTTAGGCAACCTGTAGCCAGACGATTTCAGTCTGTCGAATTAGAAGTGCAGGACTACGCCCTATATAGGGTCATAGTCCGATGTATCCTACCATTATCTACCAGGGACGTCACCACTATGCGTCCATTTCACGCCTTTCTACTGTATGCCATGATTCACCAGCTTGACATAGATATAGGGCTTCACATTTTTCAGACTATCCTACACGCCTCCAGTGTTACCACACAAGGGCAGGTCCGCACACCTTACTGCCACATTATTACATCCATATTGCATCACCACGGTAGAAACATTACCGAGGGAGAGATGGCCGCCTTAACTGACTACGATGAAATAGGCTATAGGAACTTTGCCCTAGCTGGTATAGAGGTGTCCGGTACTGGGGTCTTGTCCTGGAGACGTCGGAGAGCAGCCCCTCATATCGATTCGGACGAGGAAGTCGAGTACGATGTCGCGGATATAGCAGCAGAAGTCCGAGCCCATATAGACGAGCCTGCTCCACCGACACTTTACGAGAGAGTGACCCGTATGGAGACACAGATACAGAGTCTCCGAGAGGAGGTCGAGGCTTATCATATAGAGCAGATGGACTCTCGCCGAGCTGATAGAGAGATAGCTGATGCACGATTCTTAGAGATGATGGCCCGATTCGATTCATGGCAGCCGGGTCCATCTGATCATCCCGGTCCTTCGTCTTAGATTTACCTTGCATTATACTCGTAACTATGTGACTGCCCCTACTCAGTAGGGTTGACCTGTGTTTGACTGATTTGACTGTATTTGGAACTTGATTACCTGCTTTATTTTCTGTTGATTCAATTATGAACAGTTAGGATTATGCTTAGTAGAATAGAATCATTTGGTTTTGCCTCAATTTCAAAATATTTTAAATTGATTTTAAAATAGTGTTTATTTTAAAGCTTTTCTAATTTAAAAATTGTTAATTTTGGCTTTAAAATTTTCTTTCTTGACTTAGTTTTATTTCAAAAACTACCCCCTTCAAAGCTAGGGTTTTCTTCGAAATGGACTTAGCCTAGGCTCTAACCCTAGAATTGCATGCACCTATAGATCTAGAAGCCAGCATCTCACAAGCACCTTAGGGTACTTTGAGTGATAACCTAGAAAGGGTTGAGATGCTTAGGTCTTTGCCTTAACTCAAGATGCTTTAAGTCAGTGCATCTGCAGTAGTTGGGGCACTAAATACAACTTATACAGCAATCAAGTTAAGTGACAAGCTTAGAAAATCTAACTTGAACCGAAACACTTAACTTGACTAACCCTAGCAAAAACTACTGTTTATAACAGTTAGTAAGTAGCTAATTGGGTTAGACAGGCCCCTACAGATATAATTGATTGATTTAGTGTAAATCTAACTGATTTAGTACAGCAAATTATTTATTTTTTTTACTCATGTTATATTTATTTGTTTTGATATATGGCAAAGGGGGAGATAGAGAAAGGAAAGAAAAAATTAATTATTTTTCACATTTTTTCTACATTTTTTTTCTTTATTCAAAAAGGTTCAAAATTTTGAGTTTTTTTTTAGAAGTACTTAAGTTCTTCAAATTTCAAAATTCTGCTAAGTACTCTAGCTTAGATTTTTTTCCTTCAAAATTTTGCTAAGTACATTCAAAACTCTTTACTCAAGTTCTCAAAATTCTGCTATGTATTTTTTCTAAGTAACCAAAACTTAAGTTTTTCAAAATACAAGTAAGATTTTTTCCCCACGAACTTTTGAAAAATCTAGGGGGAGATTCCCTCCAGGGGGAGGGATCAAAACTGTCATGTTTTGCTTAAACTTAACTTTTTGAACTAGGGTTGCCATAAATCAAAAAGGGGGAGATTGTTGGTGCAGAAATGCACCTAAGTCAAACCTGTGTTTTGATAATGGCAACATAGGTCAAAAGTTAAGTCTTTCTTGTTGTCTAACAAGTTTCTTGAGTGTACAGGAAAAAGCCCTAGCGAAGGAATGCTAGGCTCTGGCGAAGGACTGCCAGAAAGAAAAAGCCCTAGCAAAGGAATGCTAGGCTCTGGCGAAGGACTGCCAGAAAGGAAAAGACCTAGCAAAGGAATGCTGGGCACTGGCGAAGGACTGCCAGAATGGACAAGCCCTAGCAGCGAAGGCGCCTTCAGCAGCCAAGGCACCTTCAGCAGCCAAGGCGCCTCCAGCTCTCTCTGCGAAGCTTCAACTCAATCCAGCCGAGAAGACCGGGTCAACCAAGGCGCCCTTAGCGACCTGGGCGCCCCAGAGGTCAAACCTCATCCCTATTCCGGTGCGATAACTCTTGACCGAGCGAAGCACGGATCGGGTGACACGTGGCAGGGTGCCCTCGACGACCAGGGCGCCCCTAGGTGCTATAAATAGCACCCCTCGACCCCGAGCTTCAACACTGCTTTCATTCAATGCTTCCAAACGCTCTGACGACTACGCTCTGCTCCAGGAACTTCCCAACTCAAGTCTGAAGCGTCGTCGACCTCCCGCTGCACCGAAACTCGATCTACACCGGGAGTTGGTAAAACAGAGTGTAACTTTCTATTTACAGTCATTTTTGTAATCTTACTCTGTAACCGTTTTACGCATTATAGAATTGCCCAAAGTAAACGGTCAACGACCGTGGGCCTTGGAGTAGGAGTCGACCCAGGCTCCGAACCAAGTAAACTACTGGTGTTTGCGTTGTTTGATTTTATTCCGCTGCGTAACTGCTCTTTCTGTTAAATCCGAACATTTTCCGATATTCACCCCCCCTCTATCGGTCTTTCTCGATCCAACAAGCGTAACCGTGACTTTCCCACATTTCCTGCTCTTCATCTTTCTCCCATTGATTATGTTTTGTTTAAGATTATCACAAATTGTCTTATTCCTACCACTACAAAGCACCTAGACGAAATTCATCCATTCCACTGCTTGATGCTCTATGGGATGCATCAGCAGTTAGACTTTGATCCAGTGACTTCTCTTTGTTTCTCCATCATCGTCCATAGCCAGATGTATGGTCAGACGGTTTACATGCCCTTTGGCCATATCATTACTGCTTGGCTGCAGTCCGTAGGTATCGATGTTTCACAGGGCCGCATTGTGCCCATGGTTCGACAGGACTGCCGCCTGGATCGTCGCATGCTCGCTCAGTCCAGCATTGTTGTCGGGCCGCAGTGGCTGGGGTGGAAGGATAGGAGACGTGCAGGGGAGTTACCAAGAGCTGTCCATGATCAGGAGTCACCCGCTGATGCTGAGGATTATGATGAGTGGGCTCCTGACCTATACTGTCAGGTTGCGGAGCTAGAGAAGATGATGGAGCGCGAGTTGCATATCTCCGAGCTCTGGCGACAGGAGGTCAGCTCAGAGTTTTAGTCTTTCGATCGCCGTCTCGATGCTCTAGCATCTGATGTCTCTGAGATGAGCTCACTACAAGACACATGGTATGAAGAGTGGTATCATCATACATTTCCTGATGGTGCGTCCCCCAGCATCCCTCCGTCAGGGGATGTTATATATATTGCTGATTCTTCAGACGATGACCACGCGGGGGATTGATGATATCTCCGAGTGCCTTATTTGATTGTGATCAGTTCTTTTGAGGTGTTTTGACTTTGGTGCACTTGACTATGTGATATTTTAGGATGTTGGCTTATATGTGTTCCCATGATTACTATCTGTCTATCTGCCTCATTCTATATCGCTATGTTCATACTTATAATGCCATGTCTACTTGATGCATATGACTGTTATGCCATGCTATGTGTGTTGTTACTCCATGTTCATATGATGCATGTGGTTGCTTCAGCTTGATCTATCCTTTTCACATGATATCATATGATTTAAAAAAAAACATTTTCAATCATACCTTTGTTATTTTGGGATACCCCTAGGGTTAAGGGGGAGTATGGTGAAACTTAACAGCCCCTCTAGACCCTTTTCGGTGTTCGACAAAGGGGGAGAGTGTGGTTGGGTAAGTTTAGGTTTGATATGCTATAGGGGGAGGATCCTGATTCCCCTATAATTCTGGATTTGAGGAAATTTATTGAGAATCCCTAAACTTAAAATCGGGTTGTCAAACAACAAAAAAGGGGAGATTGTTGATGCAGTCTGGCCCTGATTGTTGTTTTGGTGTTGACACCGATTTTAGTTTAGGTTGATTATGATTATGATTAAGACCTGATCGGGGATTAGGCATGGGATGATTGAAATCCTAACCTGGAGGGTTAGGTGTTGGAAATCCCGGTGAGTGAAGCCGTGTCCTGGTGAGTGAAGCCAAGTGTTGGAAATCCCGGTGAGTGAAGTCGGGTCCTGGTGAGTGAAGCCAGGTGGTGAAAAGTCCTAATTCGGAAGTTTGGGTGAAAAGTCCTAGCTTGGAGGGCTAGGTGAAAAGTCCTAACTTGGAGGGTTAGGTGAAAAGTCCCAACTGGAGGGTTAGGTGAAAAATCCTAGCTTGGAGGGCTAGGTTGGATGAAGTTCTAACTCGGAAGGGTTGGGTGAAAAGTCCTAGCTTGGAGGGCTAGGTGAAAAGTCCTAACTTGGAGGGTTAGGTGAAAAGTCCCAACTTGGAGGGTTAGATGAAAAAATCCTAGCTTGGAGGGCTAGGTTGAGTGAAACCCTAGCTTGGAAGGCTAGGTTTGCGTCCCTGGATCGGTCTGGTGACCAATCAGGGAGATTGGCACGCTGCTCCCTCGTGGATCGGTCTGGAGACCGATCCAGCGATGACTGATCGGTCTGGTGACCGATCAAGGAGCAGGCTGTTGCCTTGTTGTGTAACACCCCAATTTTTCCCATATGTAATGTTATGAATTCATGAAACATTATTATGAAATGTCATGATGGGCTTGGCTTAATGGGCTTTGATGTGGATTAGTGCAAAATGTGATAAAAAGAAAGTGTAGAAAGGAGGAAGCAAGGATCGAACCTTGAACCTCCTAGTTACACTAACCATGTCTTAACCAATGCACCAAGAGTGTTTCGTGTTGAGGGAATAAGAAATGTGCTAGTTAAAGCTAGGGAAGTGAAGAGACATGTCCCTTCATGAGAATAGTATAAACAAGAGAGGAGGGAGGGAGAGGGAGAAAGAACTTCCATTCTTCTTCTTCCCCACTCTCCCCACCGAAACCTAGAAGCCTCTTCTCCTTTTCATTTTTCAAAAATACACCCTAGGGTTCTAACCCTAGGGAATTGGAAGGAAGAAGACCCCATCCAAGGATCTTGCCCTCTACTAGGGCCAAGGGTCCTAGAGAAGTTCTATCAAGGGGAACTCTCACCCCTCCTTCAACCAAGGGTACCCTAAGGATTTAGAGAAGGTGAATTTCAAGCGAAAGGATGTAAGTATCCCCTCGCCTGCAGTGTAATTGTTGTTGCATGATTCCTTCTTCTTCCTTTTTTTCGAAAATGGGAGTTGTCCCTTGTGCATGTTTCGGCCACCCCCAAGGGGGAGGCCTTAGCTACTCCTTGATGCATAAGGAGACCCCTTGGGACTTAGGGTATATATATATGTTGTTTTCCCTTCATGTTGTGATGACAAAAACTAGAGTTGAACACCCTACATGTTTCGGCCATGAACAAAACCCTAGGGTTAGTGAGGGTTGAATTACTCTATGATGTATCATATGCTTAGTGTATTGCATGATAGTGTATACATGGTGTTTGTATAAATGTTTGGTTGAATTACTCTATGATGTATCCTATGCTTAGTGTATTGCATGATAGTGTATACATGGTGTTTGTATAAATGTTTGGTTGAATTACTCTATGATGTATCCTATGCTTAGTGTATTGCATGATAGTGTATACATGGTGTTTGTATAAATGTTTGGTTGAATTACTCTATGATGTATCCTATGCTTAGTGTATTGCATGATAGTGTATACATGGTGTTTGTATAAATGTTTGGTTTCAAAAACCCAACTTTTCCCTACCCTACACTTTCGGCCAAGGCATGAAGAATTAGGGTTTAGGGTTGCATGATTATCCTATGATGTATTCTATGCTTAATATGTTGCATGATATGTATGTGAGGCGTTTGTGTGAATGTTTGATTGGAAAGCTTAACTTTCCCTAGCATGTAACTTTCGGCCATGCATGAAACATTAGGGTTGGGAAGAATTAGATTAACCCATGAAGCATGCTACCACTTCCTATGATATGAATATGATTTATGTGACCAATCTTGTCATATATAAAGTATGTTTAAGTGGTTGAAATATGATGTATGTATGCGCATGTCTTGTAGCCCATGGGGCACCCTTATGAATTGCATGTGATGTGTATGTTAATATGCTTGAAAGGATACTCCACTAAGTATGGGATCAAGAGCACCCCTTATGTTGTGTGGTGTGTCCCTATGGGATCATGAGCACCCTTGAAGAGTGGTGTGTCCCTTGAGAGTGGATTTGGAGTACTCCTTAGCATATATGTAAAAGCATGATAAGTATTTTACTTTGAAAGTTGTGTACCCGACTCCGAAGGGGGTCGTTAAACAAATCCGGGGTACATGTTAACTGAAGGTCATGGCTCCGGTAGGACGGAAGGGTCCTGCTCTAATGGGTTGGTGGCTCGCTACCCCAATTCATTAGGGAACGCGCTTGATGTGGTACACAACTGGGCCCCTATATGATGTTAAAGTATTTTTAAGTAATACCTTTATAGAATTGTTTTGAAAACATTTATTATATGTGAAGGGTATGCTTAAGATACTTTATACTGCTTGCTTAGAAACTTTGATGTTTAGTATGCTATGATAAACTCATGCTTATGATTCATTATGTGTACATGTTGTATTCTTCCGTATGGATTTTGCGAGTAGGACAGGATCCTTACTAAGCATTTGTGCTTACTAGTTTATATGTTGTCTTATGCTGCAGATAAGGGTAAGGGACACTTAAACTAAAGGAAGAGACAGGAGGGCTGAAGATGTGTGGGGTGGTGGCTCGGGAAAGAAAGATTCTTATATCTACTTTACTATGCTTATGTTGATGTTTCCTTGATAATGAATGTTAGTGATTAGGGTTGGTACTCTTGAATGTTAGTGATTACACTTGGATTACTCTCATACTTGATTATGTTTGATTATGTTGTGAGTTGAACTACTTGTGAACCTATCATGTTATAGGATAACTCTTGATTAAGATATTTCACATGATGTTCTAGACTTCCTTTAGACTCAATCTTATGAACTGTTATTATGCATGGAAACCTATGACTATGCTTCTAAATGATGTTCTAGGATGTGAATTCATGATGCCTTGCAATGGAATGCATAACCTCACTATCATGATTTATGTGTTACTAAACTTGCTATGCACGTACCATGTTCTAATCATTAAAGCATGATATCTGATTGGCATGCACTGACTAGTATGCTTAGCACTTGTAAATATCACTTGATAGTTTTAAACAAGCATGCTCAGTATTTAGTCCTTGCACTTTTGCTTTTTATTTTATGTTAAAATTATATGATTGATTGTACGTAACCCCCGCCCCGAGAGTAGATATAAGGGCGGGCGTTACATGTTTCATGGCTCCTGATCGGTCCGGTGACCGATCAGGGAGCAGGCAGCTTCCTCACTGCCTTGCTCCTGATCGGTCTGGTGACCGATCAGGGAGCGAACAGTGAGTTGAGTTCCCCCGCGGATCAGCTCCTGAACGGTCCGGTGACCAATCAAAGACTTAGGATCTGATTTCCGGGATTACTGTTCATCGGACCTGATCGGTCTGAGTGACCGATCAGGCTTCACTCTGACCGATCTGGTGACCGATCAGGCTTCACTCTGATCGGTCCGGCGATCGATCAGGCTTATGTTGCCGCAAGAGCTGAGAGTCCCAGCAAAGCGGTAGATCGGTCTGGTGACCGACCCACAAGTCCTAGATCGGACCGGTGACCGATCACTTTAATTCAAATTGCATTATCAGACGCTCTGATCGCGTCTGACCGTATCTGATCTTCTGCAATTAACATCTGATGCTTGATTTTCTGGTTGATGCACTGCTCTAATGCTCTGATTAAGCTGTAGGTGATAGGGAAGGATTCAAACACTCAAGGAGAGTCAATGGAGGCCTTTCCTTGGAGCAGGTTTGTCCGTTTTCCATCTCAGGTTGCAACGGCCGGAGCTGCAGACTGGAGCTGTTGACTGGAGCTTGGATGAGGGAAGCTCAGGGAGTCCAGGGAGAGCTCAGTAGTAGCTGGCATTGGTAGGTGAGCAGCTGGAGGCTGCAGGAGATGGCGTCACCTGGTGCTGAGTGGAGAAACAAAAGGGCGCAAGAAAGCTTCGTGGAAGCAGAGTTCGCTGAATCAACTTCTGGCTAGTTCTTGCTGCGCGATTGTGTTCTCCACATCCTTGCTTGTGTGTTCTGTGATCCCATCATCTTGAGCAAGCAATTGTAATCAGTGAAGCGACCATCCCTTACTTGAGCACTTGGAGGAAGGAGCAAGAGGCTTTGAGTCCGACAGCGAAAAGACACGGGGAAAGGGTTCTTGCGTGAGATCGTCGCTGGGTGGAGCTCGGGAAAAGCTTGCTGTGTTCTTGTCCTTGCTAAGTGCTAAGTAAGGTCTTTCTTGTGTTTCATTGTGCTTAAAACTATATCCTTGATTGAAACGCTGTGGAGAGGTTTCTCCACCGAGAAGGAGGTTGCGTTCTATCCGGTGTTCACCGGGGCTTGATCTGCCGACGATCAAGGGATCGCCCACCTTACGGGCACGCCAAGGAGTAGGGGCAAGTTATCCCCGAACCTTGTAAACCCTCCTTGTTAGCGATCTTGCTAGTTGTGTTGGTTTGCTTTCGTTTTCTGTTTTTCTGCATACACTGTTCTTGCTACTTCCACTGTACTACTAACAAATCTGAGTGCAGAAATTCGATAAGTGTCAAAGTTCAAATATTTGGCTATATTCACCCCCCCTCTCTAGCCATCCGGGTTCCAACATTAGGCACTCATGCCTTAGTCCTTTTCTTTCTAACCTTTTGAACCCTAGACATATTTGATGATCCAAAATATGTTCTTGACATTAATGATACAAAGTTCGGTTCTTTAGGTCGGTAACCTATACTGACCTTATTGTAAACCGCCATTTGGGAGTTAAGAACCATATCTAGGGTTTTTGAGCCAATTGAGAATTTCTTAAGAATAGTCTTGAGATTTTCAATTTCACTCCTCAAAGTCTTATTTTCATTTTCAAGGGACTCATCATGCATAACATCAATTACCTCATCCTTAGAGGTTTTCAATTTTTCTACTTCTAATTTCAATGATTTAACTTTGGCCTTAGATTTCTTAAGCATGTTTGTCAAGCAAGCTATTGTTCTATAGTATTTATCCAATTCCGGAGAGATTACCTCTTCATCATTCGAAGATGATAAAGGCGCGGTTGAGGAGCTACTAGCTTCATCTTCACTCTCCTTGTTTGACTCTTCTAAGGTCATAAGAGCCACGTGACAGTGAGTCTTCTCCTCCTCCTTCTTCTTCTTGTCGTTACCTGCCACTAAAGCCAACCCTTTATCCTTTGAGCTTTGGTTAGAGATCTCATGTAGTTCCATTTCACAAAATAGATCTTCTAACTTAACAAAAGAAAGATCCTTGGATACCTTGTAGGCATCCACCATGGATGACCACAAAGTACTCCTCGGAAAGGCTTTGAGCACATACCTCACAAGGTCTCGGTTTTCTACCTTTTCATTTATAGAGTGTAGACCATTGAGGATATCTTTGAATCGTCCATGGAGTATACTTACAGTTTCATCTTCTTCCATGGACAAATTTTGAAGTTAGCTGAGAAGGAGGTCCTTTTTGGCTGTCCGGGTTTCATGAGTTCCTTCATGGAGCTCAATGATCTTGTTCCAGAGGTCCTTGGCAGTGGAAAAGGGGCCGACATTGATCAACTCCTCCTTGGTCATCCCACATTATAGGGTGACCACCGCTTTGGCATCGGCTTCCCCTTTTCGAATCTGTTCAGCCCACCACTTTGAAAAATCCAATTCTTTTCCCTCAGCATCTTTAGGAGTGGAAAAACCTTCCTTGATAGCAAACCACATGCTGATGTTGGTTTTGAGGTAAAACTCCATCCTTGACCTCCAATATGGAAAATCAGTGCCGTCGAGGAATGGAGGTTGGCTGGTGTTGAAGCCTTCTCCTCCCATGGCCATCTTGACTCTCGGATGTTAAGTCGTTTGAGCAGAGCCCCAAGCTCTGATACCACTTGTTGGTGTTTGGATGGCTAGAGAGGGGGGGTGAATGTAGCCAGACACTCAAATAAGCCCCTCTTGTTTGAACTTTCTTTCTGTGATCAAAGTTAGCAATGGAAACACAATACAACAGAAAGAACAAAATAGAGAAAGGAATCAAATCGACGCTAACACAGCAATGTACAAGGTTCGGGGATAACTTGCCCCTACTCCTTGGCGTGCCAGTAAGGTGGGCGATCCCTTGATCGTCGGCAGATCAAGACCCTGTGAACACCAGATTAACTGAAGCCTCCTTCTCGGTGGAGAAACCTCTCCACAAGCTATCTCACAGATTGATACAAGTTAAGCTCACGAGACACTCGAGAAGAGAACCTCACAAGAATGTAGTAAGAACGCTTAAGCACAAAGCAACAGAGAGCTCTCGACACAGCCCAGCCAAACTCCTCAAGTTTTTGTCTGTTCGCTTCTCTAGTTCCTCTGCTTCCAGCTTTGTCTTAAGCTTCCTCTCCTCGTCGCCAAGCTTCGCCAGCATCCACTGAGCACAGCCTGAACCCCTCTGACCTCCCTGAGCACTCAGTCCACTAAAGACCCTCTCCAGCTGAGCCTCCGTCAGTCGCCAGCCATACCTCAGAAGCCGTTGAAACCTGAGAAGAGAATGCGTACAAACCTTCTCAATGGAAAGTCTCCCATTGACCCTCCTTGAATGTTTGAATCCTCCTGTATCACCTGCACACTTAGCAGACCCTTAGCAAATGAATATCAAACCATATCAGCAGTGTATCAGTGAATCGGCAGAGAAAACAGATGCGATCAGAGCGTCTGACAGTGAATTTGAATTAAAGTTCAGGCCCTGCCGGACCGATCAGAGTGACCCCTGATCAGTCATCAGACCGATCAAGACAGGTCCAGTCCGATCAGGCTCCAGCCTGATCGGTCCACGATGAGAAACTAGGAATCGCGACCTTCTTGTGATCGATCACCCTGACTGATCACAGAACGTGGATCGGTCAACGGACCGATCCACAGCATTGCAGGAATTTCCCAGCTTTCTCAGCCCAAGCCTACAGATCAATCACCAGACCGATTAGGATGTGGCCTGATCGGTCTGGGGACCGATCAGAGCACCTCCTGACCGATCAGGCTCCAGCCTGATCGGTTATAGTGAGAAGCTCGCGAAATTGATCGGTCAGTCTGACCGATCTAAGTTTTTTCCCTGAAGCCTACTGACCTTTCCCTGATCATTCACCAGAATGATCTGAATAGTCTCCCTGATCGGTCATCGGCCTGATCAGGAGACGATCAGTAGCCTCACAAAGTCACTGTATACTCCCTGATCGGTCACCAGACCGATCAGACATAGCTGGATCGGTCACCAGACTGATCCACGAGGGAACACCATGCCAACTTCCCTGATCGGTCACCAGACCGATCCAGGCAAGGCCAAACCCACTCGAAGTCAAGAGAACGGGCTCCCAGCCTTCTCTGACTCGTGCTCAGTCCCCCAGACCAAGACTCCATGCCCAATCTCACTCACCGGGACTTCAACCTAGCTTCTCAAGCTAGGACCTAGCTTCACTCACCAGGATTTCACCAAACCTAGCTTCCCTAGCTAGGACCTGTCCCTCCAAGCCAGGGTTTCATCCAACCTAGCCCTCCAAGCTAGGACCTGGCCCTCCAAGCCTGGGTTTCATCCAACCTAGCAAGCCAGGGTTTCATCCAACCTAGCCCTCCAAGCTAGGACCTGGCCCTCCAAGCCAGGGTTTCATCCAACCTAGCTTCCTAAGCTAGGACCTGGCCCTCCAAGCCAAGGTTTCATCCAACCTAGCCCTCCAAGCTAGGACCTGGCCCTCCAAGCCAAGGTTTCATCCAACCTAGCCCTCCAAGCTAGGACCTGACCCTCCAAGCCAGGGTTTTCACCTAGTCCCACTAGGTATGCCTAGTCCCACTAGGTCTTTTCCACTTCACCTAGTCCCACTAGGTGTGCCTAGTCCCACTAAGTCTTTTCCAATGCCAACGTGTGATCTCCCGATCCACCTGGACTTTACCCGAATTCATTCAACCAAACTTAAATCATTGTCAACACCAAAACAACAACCGGACCAGACTGCATCAACATATAGTGCTAATTGAATATCAGATACAAAAGATTCTAAATCTACTAGTGGATATGTATTCACGATCGGTGGGAGGAGCGGTATCTTGGAAGTCCGCAAAGCAAACTTGCATTGCTCAGTCAACTATGGAATCCAAATTTATAGCACTAGACAAAGCAGCTGAAGAAGTTGAATGACTACAGAATTTCTTAGAAGATATTCCGAGTTGGACGAAACATATGCTTGCCGTACTTATACATTGTGATAGTCAATTGGCGATTGGAAGGGGACAGAGTAGTATGTATAATGCTAAGTTACGATATATACGTCATAGACACAATACCATTAGGTAGTTGATCTTGAATGAAGTGATTACAATCGAGTATGTAAAGTCCAAAGATAATTTGGCAGATTCTCTTACGAAGGGGCTAAGTCGAGATCAAGTATATTACTCATCGAGAGGAATAGGAATATAAATATACAACTGAAACAATTATAGCGGTAATCCAATCTTGTTGATTGGAGATCCTAAATTTTTAGTTCAATGGGACAACGAAGTTACAGAAGTTTTGTTATAACACACGAGATATTAGGTCTTAAAAGACCAAATACGATTTTGCAAGGAAAAATTGGGGCGTCATCATCAATGGGCATGTTGTTGTCACACTTTGCACATCGCTAGTACGCAAGTGACGTGACAGTGCCTACGTGGCACTCGGGTAACGTGTCATGTTCACATGTGATGTGGCAGTGCCTATGTGACATTCGGATAGGAAGAGAGAGATGACCGAACTACTATCTAGGCGAACGAATGGCAACCGTTAGATCGAAGAGGGGTGCCGGAACTCAAGTGACGTGATCTGGAGTGTTGATCGCGAAGAGTCGCAATCTGACCGTTGGTGATGAGACTTGATCCGAAGCGTCGGATCGAATCTGGCGGCTGAGATCAAAAGGAGATTTGAAGGGTTACAACCATCCAAATCTAGCGGCTGAGATCAAAAGGCTATCTGAAGGGTTACAACCCTCCAGATCGAATGACCCTTATAAATCCTAAACTAAAGGTCACATCCACTCACCAAAGGGTACCTCACCTCTTCTCCTTATATAAATAGAATCCTCTGAATGCTGAAAATTCATTTAATTATCCAGAATCCAAAAGCATACATCTCATCTTCTACATCTAGAGTCCAAAAAGCCTACGAAAAAGTTCGCTGGTCTCAAAATTTGAAGTGTTCCTATTTCGAGACATCGTTGTTGTATCTTGGGAAACGAATTGTTGTTATCTGTGAGCACCTGTAGTGGAGCAATATCGTTTTACGAAGATAATGTCGAATACTAGCCTCAACGATCTTATATTAGTTTGCATCCTCCCTGCGGCAACCCAACCGACTCACATTTTTAAACATCACCTTCTTGAAATGTATTTTTATACTTGTAAAATCATTCTTAAAAAATGCTTTAAATCTTTGTTGAAACAATCATGCAAAATGCTTTGATAAATAGGCAATAATTTATCCCTCTAAAAATATTTTTAAATGTACCTTTAAAAACATTATTTGAAAATTATCTATAAAAATTTTTTTGAAATTGTTTTTAGCCTTAGAAAATATTCGTTAAATAACACCTTTGGAATGTGTCTTCGAACTTAGTCATTGACTTAGTTTTTGAAAAAATTTTGAAATTTTTTTTGTTATGTTCTCCACACTTCCATCACACTATTCAAAATTTTTTTTGGGAATTTTGAAACTACTTATCTTCTTTCTTTTAACAAAAAAAATAAATCCTAGTTAATATGTATTCCTTTGATCCAATTTCTATACTTAGTCTTAATTTTTTTACTCTTGAATGTTGTTTGCACTGTTACTTATTGTTATTTTGATGAATGATAAAGGGGGAAAGTATGGGTTAAAGTCTAAAAAATATAAAACTCATTAACTCAAACTGTATTTTCTTACATATACAACATTTACTTGCATCATCATGTTAATTTATTATGTTATTATCATGTTTTTTTCTAACTTTAACCTAGGGTTGTCATTACATAAAATATGAGAGATTGTTGGTGCAGTTTGCACTAACAGTCAAACTCAGATTTTGATATATGATAAAAGGGTTAAAGTTAGGTGTATTATTTTCTAACCTTGTTACCAAGTGTGCAGGATTGAAACGTTTAGGACCTGACACCAGATTGAAGTCCAGAGTGGTTGAGTCATAGTAGGAAGTTCAGTTGGGTCCGCGGGGGCTGACTACTGGCTGAAGCCCATGTTGGTGGAGACTTGGCATAAAATCCAGCTGGGTCCACGAGACCTAACAGTTGGCTGAAAGACCTGGTGGGTTAAGGAGCTAAGTAAATCTGCATAAGATAAGTGAGGTAAATCACTGGAAGAGTGAAATTTGGTGAGAACGAGTCCCCGTTTGGACATCAGACGCGGTCTAGCTTGAAACTATTTTGGAGCTCTAACCTGAGGCCTTGACTAGATCCTGGTCTTGAGCAGACATGATCTATTTAACGCTAAGCTTATTTAGTCCATTTTTGTACTTGTGCTAACCTTGTCTTGCAGAGAATATCTTATTTTGGACTAACACATTTTACATGGTTCAAACTATAAAATTCAGCCTCGGATGAATAGCATCCGAGGCGTCTCAGTTGGGACTAGAGGCGCCTCCACGAAGTTGCCCTAAAGATAAGAGTTCGGCAATCCGATGTGCCTCAATTGGGAACTGAAGCACCTCACATCGAATCTGAGGCGCCTTCTAGAGGATAAGCAACAACGTCGATGGCTTCAGATCTGATAAGTTTTCTTTGGATCTGAGGCGCTTCAAATGTCCTATAAAAGAAGTCTTCAATCGAAGGCATGAACATATCTCTGAACACTCTGTTCTTAAGCTCTCGTGATCATTATGCTTCCTCATCTTCTTGTTACGGCCCTGCTACGACTCGATTATGACCGACCGCTATCGAACGACCGACGCCAACACACGCACCTGACTAAGATTCTCTTAAGTGTTGGGTAACGAAAATATTCATTTTGTATTTGTTTTTTATACACATATTCAAGGACAATGTAGAGTGTTACACCGTGCCTTTTCTTATATACGACTACTCTACTTGGAGTTTACCGGTAGAGTGATTAGTGGATTGTCCATCAGAAAGGTCCAAGGAGCTTGGGCCTTGGAGTAAGAGTACCGAAGGCTCCAAACCAAGTAAAATCGACTTGGTGTTTGTGTGCTTGATTTTTCTTTCATCGCTTTATTTTTTTGCTGCATTCACTTTCTTTTAAACTCCGAAAAGCGATGTTTTTTAAAAAATCACATGATTCACACTCTCCGTCTCACGTGTAATGATCCTACACATTGGTGTTGCATGAACATTTGCAGAGGACAAATGAAAGCATTACCTTTTATATCTCGATGAATCTTTTTTCCATCGCTTGGATACTCTGCAACAAATCATGCAAAATGCAAGGAGATTTCATCCAAAGGATGACTAGGTTGAATCTAGAGAAAAATTTAAGCAATACTACTTAAAATTCAGGTTTCTATATTTACTAAAGATAACTTTCTTGACCTCAGTTAACACAAAGAAGCAAAGAAGTGAATAAGAAACAAAGATGAACACCATTAAACTAAAGAAAATCTAATAACTTAGAATTATAATTGTTATGAAATACAAGAAATGCATTCTTCTGAGAGAGCAAAAATCAGAGTCACTTGTTACAACTCCAGAATTATGATTGTCATGAGCTACATACAACTAAAGAAGAGATACAGCAAAGACGAGAAACGGTATGATCTAACTCACTGGATTGTTGACTGAAATGCTAGCCATGTATTAACCTATAATTTGGCCTCGGAGATATGGTGTAGCAGAAGAATGACTAATTATCTTCTAAGTATCCACGATTCAATCCACAGTTATGGTAAATTTTGGAGAAATTTTTCCTCTAAATGATACGCATAAGTATAGGATGTTGAGCTTTTAAATTGTCTGTCGCAAGTACATCCTGATTTACCTTGACAGTCAGTAAAAAAATTTCATAAGACCGAATCATCTATATTACTTAGGATAGAGACGGTTCGTTATGGCCATCGTAATGACGACTGATCGGGATGAGTAGCCCAAGGGGAACACGTAGCGCAAGAAGGTTGTGTGCCATGACTAGGAGGGAGAGAAGTGCTCCAGAGAGCCCCCAAGACCAACTCGAAAGGAAATCATTCGAAGCCACCTCGGGTGAGGGGTGCCCGCGACCAGCTCGGGTTGGCATTCCCGAGGCCACCTCGAGAGAAGTGTGCTCGGGACCGGCTCGGGCACTAAGAGTTCCCGAGCACAACTCAGAGAGCGGAGCCCGAGACCAACTCAGGAGAGAGAGGATGGATGAGGAAAAGTTTATCGTTAATGACGATAATGACACATTTAATATAGGCAACAACCGTTTCAAATGTCCCCTCACCTAAATAAGAATATTAGCCGACAGTTATGACCTGTAACACATGATTTAATATGCGTGATTGTTGTTACTAGTAGCCGCCAGTGAACGATAGCTGGCAAGCAACCACGAATCAGGAGGCGTGGGAACAGGGGAGGTGGTTACAGCAACGTGAGAGCATTCGAAGGAGGAGAGCAGTGATTATATAAGGTGCTTAGACTCCTAGGTAAGGGGGGACTTTTCGGAACTCTACTAATTTATTTTTCTTGCTCCTTCTTTATCTTTGAGTAATTCCTGACTTGAGCGTTGAAGAGGGCTCTACCGGAACTCCTTCCGGTGTATCCCTGTAATGCTCGTGTTAACCTCGCAGGCACAGGCATCCTCCTTCATCATCGCTTAAGGCTACACCCCAGTGACCTGTCGTCCACGTCGTTCACATCCCGAACAAGTTTGGCATCGTCTGTGGAATGTAACTCTAACTACCAGAAGGAACACTGTGATGGCGAAACCAGAAGGACAACCAATAATTTTGACACGGGAGGAATTGGACCACCTAATCACCAACGTCATTCGAGGGACGCTAGAGCTAGCGCAACAGCAAATTGAGCAAGTTTCCTCTCAACGAGCGAGGCCATTACAGGCGGACGCCCAGAGAGTGTCAGCCTTATACATTCGGAATCGGAGATCCATATCGCCTCTAGGGGTGCCCGTGAACGCAACCCTAGGACATCATGGGGACTCCGCTGGAGAGCTGGAGAAAGCACATACGGTTGCTTCCAGCGTTTTACGTCGAGAAGAAGGACAATAATTGATAAGGGTTCTCCTAAAGTATACCTCTTTACCATTAGTTCGGGACATTGTGGATGATCCCATGCCCAAGCAATTCTGTAGTCTTGGAATTCTTGAGTATGACGGGAAGACAGATCCTGAGGATTATATTTGTAAGTTTGAGAACATGACCCTGTTGCACCAATATATATTGGATCGAGAAGCCCGATAGAGGGGGGGGGGGTGAATATCAGAAAACTTTCGGATTTGTATAAGAATAGATACGCAGCGGAAATTAACGAAAAGACACAGAGACGCAATCGATTTACTTGGTTCGGAGCCTGTGTCGACTCCTACTCTAAGGCCCACGGTCGTTGACCGTTTACTTTGGGCAATTCTATATTTGGCGCAAATAAGTTACACAATTTGATTTACAAAATTAAATGCAATAAAATATTAAATAAAAAATACGCTCTTCTTTTTACCGACGTCCGGAGTAGGTCGACTCTTTCGGGGCAGCAGGAGGTCGTCAGCTCGAGGTGAAGCGTTTCCGGAGCAAGGCGTGAGCACAGAAGAGCGTGGAAGCTTTGGAACGAAGTTCTTTTGAAGCTTGGGGTCGAGGGGTGCTATTTATAGCACCTAGGGCGCCCTGCCACGTGTCAGGCGATCCGCAGATTGCTCGGTCAACTTTTATCCCGCTCGAACAGGGATTAAGTTTGACCACGGGGGCGCCTTGGTCGTAGAGGGCGCCTTGGCTGACTTCTTCCGCGCAGAAATCTCGTCTGTGGATAAGGCTGGAGCTTCGCAGTCTTGGGCTGGAGGCGCCTTGGCTGCTGAGGGCGCCTTCGCTGACGAGGGCGCCTTCGCTACTGAGGGCGCCTTGCCCAGTAAGCAGCTGAAGCCCTTTTTGCTTAGCTTGGTTTTGGTTTACCTTGAGGGCGCCCTGGACACTCAGGGCGCCTTACTCAGCTGCTGCCTCACTCCTTTGAGGCTCTCTGAGTTGTAGATACACGTTCCTTCGGTCCTGCATCCAGGGTTAGTCCAAAACACAATAACACAATTAATTATTTATTTTATACAGCCTTAGCTGTCTTGGTTCTGACTTTGGTCTCCAAAATGGAGTCCTAGGTCGAACCGACGCCTACTATTCCCTCGACGGGGAACGCGTCCTCACCTACTCCTCTCGGGAGAATTTACCTGATGCCAACCGCTCCTTTGGTTGGACTTTTGCCTGGCGGTCCTTTGCCAGGGCTTGGATGCCGAGCTGTCCTTCGCCCGGTGCCTAGCAGTCCTTCGCTAGGTCTTCAGTCCCAGACTGTCCTTTGCCTGGTGCCTAGCAGTCCTTCGCTAGGGCTTTTAACTCTGGCATTCCTTCGCCAGTGCCTAGCTGTCCTTTGCTAGGGCTTTCACTGCACACTTGATTAACTTGTTAGAAAACAAGAAAGACTTAACTTTTGACCTATGTTGCCATTATCAAAACACAGGTTTGACTTGGGTGCATTCTGCACCAACAATCTCCCCCTTTTTGATTTATGGCAACCCTAGTTCAAAAAGTTAAGTTTAAGCAAGACATGAAAAAAAAGTTTTAACTTTTGTTCCCTCCCCCTGGAAGGAATCTCCCCCTATGTTTTTCAAAAATTCGTGGGGTTTAAAAACTTTACTTGTGCTTAAGTTTTAGGTACTTAGAAGTAACTTAAAAATACATAGTAGAGCATAATTTGAGTACTTAAGAAATTTTAAAGTCTTACGTTTTTAAAGTACTCAAAATGTTAGCTTAAATACTCGGTAGGATATAACCAGCTTAAGTACTTAGTAGGTTTTGAGACACTTTAGTACTTAACAATTTTGAAAAACTTTAGCTTTAGAGTAAAAATGATTTTGACAAGCTTAAGTAGAAACCTTTTGAAAGGCTAGAGTACTTTGCAAAATTTGAAAGCTTGAAGCAAAAATTTTGAAGCTAGAGTACTTTGCAAAATTTTGAAAGCTTTAAGTAAAGAATTTTGAGGCTAGAGTACTTAGCAAAATTTTGAAGGCTTTAAATAAAGAATTTTGAGGCTAGAGTACTTAGCAAAATTTTGAAAGCTTTAAGTAAAGAATTTTGAAGCTAGAGTACTTAGCAAAATTTTGAAAGCTTTAAGTAAAGAATTTTGAAACTTTTTGAATTAAGGAAAAATTTAGAAAAAAATAATTTTTCTCTTTCTTATCTCTATCTCCCCCTTTGCCATATATCAAAACAGATAAATATAGCATGAATTAAAATAAATAATAATTTGCTGTACTGAACCAGTTTGATTTACACTAGATCAATCAATTTTTGTCTGTAGGGACCTGTCTAACCCAATTAGCTACTTACTAACTGTTATATACAGTAGTTTTTGCTAGGGTTAGTCAAGTTAAGTGTTTCTGTTCAAGTTAGATTTTCTAAGCTTGACACTTAACTTGATTGCTGTATAAGTTGTATTTAGTGCCCCAATTACTGCAGATGCACTGACTTAAAGCATCTTGAATTAAGGCAAAGACCTAAGCATCTCAACCCTTTCTAGGTTATCAATCATAAGTACCCTAAGGTGCTTGTGAGATGCTGGCTTCTAAGTCTATAGGTGCATGCAGTTCTAGGGTTAGGGCCTAGCCTATGTCCATTTTCGATAAATCCCTAGTTTTGAAAGGGGGTAGTTTTTAAATAAAACTAAGTCGAAAGTGAAAAAAAACTGATTTTAAAATTAAGTAAAGCAATTTTTCAAATTCTATTTTTAGAAACAATTTTAAACAAAATAGAGCAAAAAAAATTGAGTTTCTCTATTCTACAGAGCACAATCCTAACTAATTAACAAGAAACCAATAATCATAAACTAGTCATCATAAAATAAAAGCAGGTACTCTAGGTTCAACATAGTCAACAGTCAAGCACAAGTCAACCCTACTGAGTAGGGGCAGTCAAATAGGTACAATGCCAAGTGAATCTAAGATGAAGGACCGGGGTGATCAGATGGACCCGGCTGCCACGCATCGAATCGTGCCATCATCTCTAAGAATCGTGCATCAGCTACTTCTCTATCAGCTCGGCGAGCATCCATCTGCTCTATGTGAGAGGCCTCGACCTCCTCTCGGAGACTCTGTATCTGTGTCTCCATCCGGGTCACTCTCTCGTAGAGTGTCGGTGGAGCGGGCTCGTCTATATGGGCTCGGGCTTCTGCTGCTACATCTGCGACGTCGTACTCGACCTCCTCGTCCGAATCGATCTGGGGAGCTGCTCTCCGACATCTCCAGGACAGGACCCCGGTACCGGACACCTCTATACCTGCTAGGGCGAAGTTTCTATAACCTATTTCATCGTAGTCGGTCAGATCGGCCATTTCTCCCTCGGTAATGTTCCTACCATGGTAATGTAATAGGGATGTGACAATGTGGCAGTAGGGTGTGCGCACCCGCCCTTGCGTGGTCACACTGGATGCGTGTAGGATAGTGTGAAACATATGAAGCCCTATATCAATATCTAGTTGGTGAATCAGGGCGTACAAGAGAAAGGTATGGAATGGTCGCATAGTGGTGACGTCCCTGGTGGATAATGGCAGAATACATCGGACTAAGACCCTGTATAGGGCGTAGTCCTGAACCTCTAAGTCGACTGACTGGAATCGTCTGGCCACTGGTTGCCTAAAGAAGTATGAGTGTAATGTATCTAAGGTGATGTGAGAATAGGGAGCATCAAAGGGAGGTTCCCTAGGAGGATAACAACAAAAGATGGACTGTGAGGGTCGTAGTCCTAGAAATCGGTTCAGTAGTGTTGGTGTGATGGTTAAGGGAATACCTTGAACCATGGTGGAGAACATGAGATTATCCTGTCTAATGATATTATTGTAAAATTCTGCACATAAGGAAGTATTGATTGGGTGAGTGCAGAACACGAGATTGTCCAGTTGGTAGTGGTTTATGACGTTCATAGCTAGGGGACAGGATTGGGTGAAGAATAGTCTATTCAAGTAGCTCGTTTTGATAGGTTTATAGGTGGTACGAGCGAACTTGTTACACAATTCTAAATTGGGAAACCTAGGATCAGGACTAGGTTGAGTACCGGGTTCTGCCTGATTAGGTCGGCGTCTTCTAAGAGAAAGAATATACACTTAAAGAAGGTATGCATTTAATGAAAAATTAACAACAAAATAAATTATACCGGTTTGCTCGGGGAGACATTGTTGAAGATGAGGGCTTGAGAGGGTTGCAAGATCTCTTGGTAGGTAGAAAGTTTAGGAGGAGAAGTGTATTGGGTGTGAAGAGAACAAGGGGAAGGGAGCCCCTTTTATAGGCAGTCTCGGGCGCCCTGCCTCGGGAGGGCGCCCTAACTGGCGAGGGCGCCCTGTCTGACCAGGGCGCCTTGACCAGGCTGCAGCTGCCTTTTTAGCAGCTTTTGACCACTGAAGTACACTGGCAAGGGCGCCTTTCCGGACGAGGGCGCCTTTAACAGGTCTGTACTTCCGTTTGTGCAGCTTTCTGTCGTTGAATGACTGTGGGAGGGCGCCCTGCATGACAAGGGCGCCCTAAACAGGGCTGCAGCTGCCTTTTGGCAGCTTTTGACCACACTAGGTGTATAGGTAGGCGCCCGTAGGCTAGAGGGTGCCCTGGTCAGCGTGCAGTGGAAGAGGAGCTTTTTGACAGCCCTGAGGCGCCCACACGGATTTGGGCGCCCTAAGAACTAGTTTTTGACTCAAAGGAAGTGCTTTTGACTAGATTTGACCTACTTTCACTATATTGACCGTGGTTTGACTATGTTGACCATGGTTTGACTATGTTGACCATGGTTTGACTGCTTTGACCGAAGTTTGACTCTATTGACAATGGTTTGAGATATAGAATTTAACTACAACACAGGTATTAAAGGACTCATAATTGAGTTTTAATTTTACTGTCTCACCCAAATCTAGGGTTTTCAATCACGTTAAACTTATAGGTTTTGTGAGACAGGTTTTGCTGGTTAAAAGTTATTTTGAAAAGTTTGATTAATTTTGAAAACAATTAAATTTTTAAATCTATAAATAACTGAAATTTTGTGTTAGATTCGAATTTAACCAAAAATTAATTTGAATTTGAAATTCAAAAATTGGCTTCCAGGTCTTGGCGAGGCACTAGGCCTTCT
This sequence comes from Boesenbergia rotunda, assembly GCA_024364735.1. Classification (NCBI taxonomy): domain Eukaryota; kingdom Viridiplantae; phylum Streptophyta; class Magnoliopsida; order Zingiberales; family Zingiberaceae; genus Boesenbergia; species Boesenbergia rotunda. The sequence continues at coordinate 229,903 of JAGFNQ010001206.1, read as the reverse complement.
TTGGCCGAAGCCTTATGGGATCATCCACCCTTTCCTTGACAAAGCCTTTTAATGAAATTTCATCTTCAAAATTATTTTTTGAAGAATTTCTGGTCTAACTAGTTTGGATTTTGGATCGGTAGCTTCGGCTGGTTTCACCAGTCTAAAGAGACCAAGTAAACTTGATCTTATTAGAGTTGGTTTCCCCAACGTACTATCATCTCACCTCCACCCAATACTATGTTTTCAAGTTTCAGTTAAGTTTGTTTGGTCCTTAAGCTAGCCTAAGTCTAAGCATGGTATATTGCAGAAATTAAATAACCAATCAATCAAGCAATTTAAATCAAGAATAACAAGTTTATCTAATAATAAAAATAGTTTTCAGTTTGGCTCCCCCTGGACTAAAGCCACGGTGATGATTAGGCAAGATGTGAATCTTGTCCTTGGGGATCCAATACTGATTTGATCCAGTAGGTTGGTTCAGGCACAGTTTAGGTACCCATGCCTGAATTTTTCCTCTGGACTGATTCAGTACAGTCAAATATGATCTTTGTCGGGATTTGGTTCGGTAGCCAAGTCCGGATCGATTTAGAACTGATTTCTATTTTCCAAGGATCATGTCAAGACCCTTGGAACCAGATGTAAATCGTTCTAAAGCTGTTCTAAAATCCTTAACCTGAGTTTTCAGGGAGGAGTTCTCCTTTTCAAGTTTTTCAACTTGAGTAGGAGTTCCTTCTTGAACCTTCTCGGTTAAGGGTTTAGAGTCAGCTCCCTCTTTCAGGAGGTTTACTTCCTGTCGGAGGGTTTCGACCCGGAGTTTGGCTTTTGCCAAATCTTGAGAAAGAAAAGAAATCAATTCAGTTAACTGTAATCTATTAAAACCAGTTACCTTAATTTCTCCGTCTTCTGTGAAGGTCAGCTCGCCGTCTTCTTGTTCTGATTCTGATTCTGTCTCGACTTTATCTGAGGCGGTCAGAGCTAGGAGGTTGGACTGGGGTTCCTCTTCTTCTTCTTCTGAGGAAGACTCGTCCTAGGTTGCTTGCAGTGCCTTCTTTCTTCTCGGCTTTTTAGTCTCCTTTAGGTTAGGGCACTCTGACTTGTAGTAGCCCTTTTTCTTGCACTCGTAGCAGGTCACATTGGGCTTGTTTGCTGGTTCAGTTGGTTCGTCCTTTCTTCGGCCGGTTTTTCATTTGTTGGTTCGGTTCTTCAGCTCCTTGTAGTAGCTTCGAGCGAGCCGGACCAGCTTAGTTTGATCTCTTTCTTCTTCTTCTGAATCTGAGTCTGAGTTAGATTCGATTTCAGGTTCAGGCTTCTTCTTCGTTGTTCTTCCAGTCTTGCCTGCAAGAAAAGCAACACCTTTCTCAACCATATTGGTGTTAGTTTGTTCGTGCAGTTCTAGTTCAGAAAATAATTCGTCTAATTTTATTTTAGAAAGATCCCTAGAGACCTTGTATGCATCTACCATAGATGCCCATAAGGTGTTTCTAGGGAAGGCGTTTAGAGCATACCTTATTAGGTCACGATTTTCGACCTTGTGACCTATTGTGTGAAGACCGTTCATTACCTCTTGGATCCGTGCGTGGAGTTGGGCTGTTGATTCGTTGTCCGCCATCTTGATAGTGTATAATTTGTTTAGTAGCAGATCCCGCTTGCTGATCCGAGTATCTGAAGTCCCTTCGTGCAGCTCGATCAGTTTTGTCCATAGCTCCTTTGCACTATTGAAGGGGCCCACACGGTTCAGCTCTTCCTTTGTCAACCCGCATTGTAGGGTTTGTGTCGCTTTTGCGTCGGCTTCTATCTTGCGTTTGAGGGAGTTGTCCCATTCGGAGTAGTTCTGAGGAAGTCCATCAGCGTTTCGGGGGATCTCCAGACCGGACTGGATAATGATCCACATGTCCACCTGAGTTTTCAGGTGGACCTCCATGCGGCTTTTCCAGTAGGAAAAGTCTTCTCCACTGAAGAGTGGAGGTCTTGCGGTGCTGAATCCCTCTTGCATGGCCATTTAGACTGAAAAAAAAGCTAAAAGAAATTTTCCAAGACTTGGTCTTGGATTAACAGTGCTGGATAAATTAAAGACAAGGGGTGTTGCACCAACCTTGCAAAAAAAAACGAATGAAATTTTTATCGAAAAATTCGTAAGATAAAGAAAATAGAATGATAAAATTAAAAAGAAATCCGGAAAAAAATTTCAAACTGGTGGTTGCACCAGGTTTGAACTTCCCCGCTCTGATACCACTTGTTGGATCGAGAAGCCCGATAGAGGGGGGGTGAATATCGGAAAACTTTCGGATTTGTATAAGAATAGGTACGCAGCGGAAATTAACGAAAAGACACAGAGACGTAATCGATTTACTTGGTTCGGAGCCTGTGTCGACTCCTACTCCAAGGCCCACGGTCGTTGACCGTTTACTTTGGGCAATTCTATATTTGGCGCAAATAAGTTACACAATTTGATTTACAAAATTAAATGTAATAAAATATTAAATAAAAAATACGCTCTTCTTTTTACCGACGTCCGGAGTAGGTCGACTCTTTCGGGGCAGCAGGACGTCGTCAGCTCGAGGTGAAGCGTTTCCGGAGCAAGGCGTGAGCACAGAAGAGTGTGGAAGCTTTGGAACAAAGTTCTTTTGAAGCTTGGGGTCGAGGGGTGCTATTTATAGCACCTAGGGCGCCCTGGACGTCGGGGGCGCCCTGCCACGTGTCAGGCGATCCGCAGATTGCTCGGTCAACTTCTATCCCGCTCGAACAGGGATTAAGTTTGACCACGGGGGCGCCTTGGCTGACTTCTTCCGCGCAGAAATCTCGTCTGTGGATAAGGCTGGAGCTTCGCAGTCTTGGGCTGGAGGTGCCTTGGCTGCTGAGGGCGCCTTCGCTGACGAGGGCGCCTTCGCTGCTGAGGGCGCCTTGCCCAGTAAGCAGCTGAAGCCCTTTTTGCTTAGCTTGGTTTTGGTTTACCTTGAGGGCGCCCTGGACACTCAGGGCGCCTTACTCAGCTGCTGCCTCACTCCTTTGAGGCTCTCTGAGTTGCAGACACACGTTCCTTCGGTCCTGCATCCAGGGTTAGTCCAAAACACAATAACACAATTAATTATTTATTTTATACAGCCTTAGCTGTCTTGGTTCTGACTTTGGTCTCCAAAATGGAGTCCTAGGTCGAACCGACGCCTACTGTTCCCTCGACGGGGAACGCGTCCTCACCTACTCCTCTCGGGAGAATTTACCTGATGCCAACCGCTCCTTTGGTTGGACTTTTGCCTGGCGGTCCTTTGCCAGGGCTTGGATGTCGAGCTGTCCTTCGCCCGGTGCCTAGCAGTCCTTCGCTAGGTCTTCAGTCCCAGACTGTCCTTTGCCTGGTGCCTAGCAGTCCTTCGCTAGGGCTTTTAACTCTGGCATTCCTTCGCCAGTGCCTAGCTGTCCTTTGCTAGGGCTTTCACTGCACACTTGATTAACTTGTTAGAAAACAAGAAAGACTTAACTTTTGACCTATGTTGTCATTATCAAAACACAGGTTTGACTTGGGTGCATTCTGCACCAACAATATATAGATGGTGTGAAGTGTCGAGTGTTCTTGAACACGTTGTCGGAAGCAGCGCAGAGGTGGTTTCAGAGGTTACCATAGAATTCTATACACTTATTTCTGGAGTTTAAAATTGTTTTCTTGCACCACTTCACCAGTAGCCGACGATATTAGAAGACGGTGCTGAATCTCTTTGCCCTAAAGTAGAAGCGCAAGGAACCGCTGAAGGACTACATCCAATGGTTCAATCGGGTGGCGCAGGATGTGCCGTGCGCCACTTTAGAGATTCTCGTCAGCACCTTTACGCAAGGACTTGCTGAAGGAGATTTCTTCTGGTCTTTCGTGAAGAAACCACCGACCAGATTCATTGATTTATTGGGGCGGTTAGTTAAGCACGTCAATGTTGAGGAAGTGTAGAATGCTTGTCGAAATGGTTCGGTAGGAAGCCTTGTTCAAATCTCGATACAATCCGAGAGGAAGGAACCACCTGCTTTGGCCTGGGTGCAGGATTCTTGCTCAAGAAAAAGTCACTGAGACCACAAGAAGAAACTGGCGGAAACAATGGACACTGAAGGGCCAACACCGCCTGAGAAGTATTGTGAGTTTCATGGTAGTACCACACACTCCACAGAGGAGTGCTACACTTTGAAGAAAAGGAGATTCAAGGACGCAGATGCCAAGCCCTGCAAGAAGTGAAGCAACCCGGGGTACCGACGAAGATCCACTCGCTGAAGTCGATCTCCTAGGCGACGACAATTGGGGAAGGAGGAACCCAAGAGGCGGACACGATCACTTTCAAGAGGGAGATCCAAGGAAGTCTCACCCCGCCGATCTACTTCACCAAAGCGAGACCCCGAGAAGGGTAATGCTTCAGCCCAAGGACCTCTGTCGGGTCATATCGGAATGATCTCAGGAGGCCCGACCGGTGGGGACTCACATCAGGTGAGGAAGTCTCACATGCATAGGTTGCAAAACTACTCCATCGGGATGAGTAAGGAGAAGCGCAAAGGGTCAATTGTCTCCTTCGGTTCTAACAATCTGGAGGATATTGAAGCTCCCCATAAAGATGCACTTGTAATTTTTGCTCGCATAGCTCAGTATGAGGTTAAGCGCATTTTCGTGGATACAGGAAGCTCCGTCAACATTTTGTACAAGGTGTTGGTGCCCCGGTTGGTTTTGATGCGATCAACCAAGTTAGGTTAGGTCCTCTGCTAAGTGTGCAGGAACTTAGGTACGAAGGAAGTCAAGCGTAAGACGCAGTGGATGAGAAGGATTGCGTGGGGAAGTGAGCCGACGGGCTCAGTACAATCCGAGGGACGCGGAAGCTACGGAAGAGTATACCGGTGGAGCGAGAAGGACGTGCGCAGTGTCCGAGGGACGAGAAGCCGGGAGGAAGGACGCTCGAGGGGCGAAAGGCCGGAGTCGGGTTCGGGTGAGCCTAATTCCGGTTGGTCAGAAATCACCCAGAAGATCTACTTACGAACAGTCAAGTTGCCTTTGACTTGGACTTGGATCAAGACGGGCGCGACGTCTTTTATAAAAGCTTTTAATTAAAGCTTTTATAAAATGGCTTCTTGAAAAATATTTATAAAGTCTTTTATAAAAGCTTTTATATTAAAGCTTTTAATTAAAGCTTTTAATTAAAGCTTTTAATTAAAGCTTTTAATTAAAGTTTTTTTAAATCCAGCAATCGGATTAAAGACGAACAGATGAAGCGTGCTTTCAAAGGAGCCGATTATCAAGTCTTGAAGAAGTCAAAACTTATCAAGTCTTGAAGAAGCAATCGGATCAAGATGAAGCGTGCTTTCAAAGGAGCCGATTAATAATATTTATCTCTTTTAATTAGAGTTTAAAATCTGGTTGAGATAATCTTAGATCTACGATCAAGATGAAACTCAATCTTGTATCAACGGTCAAGATCATATCACTCAACCTATAAATAGGCTTAGAGATTTAGATTCAATTCATTCAATTCTATTGTAATTCTCTAAGTTTAGTGATCTTCAGTTGTAAGGTTTCTCCGCCACAAGGAGATTTCTTTTGAGCTTTAACCGTCTTGGAAGCAACGACCAAGTTGCAACCAAGTTTTTTTTAATAGACGAGTTTCCACCACTTTTCATTTATTAGCCGTCTATTCACCCCCCTCTAGCCAGACCAACCCGATCCAACAAGTGGTATCAGAGCCAGGTCGCCGCAGAAGGACTAACCGCCAACTGCAGCAAAATTTAAGATGGTTGGACCAGCGATATACCCACCTAAGTTTGAGGGGGAGTTCGCGGCATGGAAACGGAAGATGCAGGTATTTTTTACCACAGATTATGAATTATTAATTATTATGAAAAATGGCTATGCAGCTCCCAAAGACAATGAAGGAAAGATCAAGGATCCTGATTCTTGGAACAAGAAGGAACAAGTTGATGGTGTAGCAAACGGAAAGGCAGAATTTCATCTGCTGACCGTCCTCCCAGAGCAAGATGTGAACCGGATCAGTAAGTACGAATCGGCGAAGGAACTTTGGGAAAAATTCTTGGAACTGCACGAAGGAACCTCGGAGGCAAAACTTGCGCGACGAGATGTTCTTCGAAGCCGACTGACCAATCTACAGATGGAAGACGGAGAATCTGCTGTGAGATTACATGCAAAGGTAAAAGAACTAATCACAAGCCTTGAAAATCTCGGAGAAAAGGTAACTAACCGCGATGCTCAAAGGTACGCTCTAAACGCGTTTCCGAGAACCCCGGAATGGACCTCGGTAATCGATGCGTATTATATTTCAAAAGATCTAGAAATAAGTACTTTAGAACAGTTATTTTCTACTTTGGAACTTCACGAATCTCGCTTTGTAGAAAAGAACAGGAAAGCTGACAACATTGCGCTAAACACAAGGAAGATCCAACTCGACGAAGAATCTTCAGCGGATGATGAAGAAACAGCACTAGCGGTAAGAAAATTATGTAAATTCGTAAATACTAACCGCTCAAAAAGGGTGCAGAAAAAGAAAAAACGAACGGTCCGATGCTACAACTACAATGAGGAGGGACACCTGAAAGATCAGTGCCCTAAACTCAAGAACCAGCCAAAGAAGAAAAAGGCACTAAAAGCCACCTGGGACGAGACCTTGTCAGATGAATCGGAAGCCGGAGAGTTCGTCGGACTTGCACTGATGGCAAGCCACCAGGACGAAGATGAAGAAAGCACCTCGGGAGAAAGCAGCAATGAAGAGAAAGATCCTAACTTCAAAACCGACCCGGTAAGTGAGGTATGTCTACTTCCACCTGCTCGAATCTACTCGGTAATAAAATCCATGCTTAAGTCGATGAATAAATTGGAGATAGAAAACTCTGAGTTAAAAAAAGATTTGACACTGTATGCTCATCTGTTCTATCTGACCAATTAAAAACATAAAATGAAAATTTGAAGAATCTAGTGGAGAAATTAGAAAATGATATTGCATGTTTAAGAATTAAAAAGAATTTTTATCCTGAAAATCTGAATTGGTATGTTAAAAATCATAAGGGCCAGATTAGGAAAATTCCTAGAAATTATATTCCTCCAAAGTTTTTGATTAACCCCGTAGATGAAAATTTATTTTGGGTTCCAAAATTTATTTTAAACTGATAAGTTTTTTTATGCAGAATTCTTTTACAAAAGTTATATTAATATTTTTCAAATATTTTCGATCAAAATTTAAAATTAAAATTAAAAAAAAAAGATAAATAATTTATTTTTATTGATCTAATTTTTCATGATTCAGATATAGTGGAAAAACTCATTATAATTTTTTTAAAAAAAATTCGAAGTATTTTTCGGTTTAAAAAAATATATATTCTTCAAAAACTCGTATCTGTTATTCAGACTTGATAAACAAATTTAAAGCTGAAAATTTTTGTCTAAACTCATATCCTCATCTTCGACTTTGACAAAAATATTCAGAGTTTTTTTATAAATGTTCGATTTTTTATGAATCGTTTATTGAAATCTATTTTTTCGATATAAAAAAATTGGAATTAACTTCGAAAAAAAAATTTCCAATTTAAATTTGAAAAATTTGTGGTAATGCGATTTTTTTTACTTAGAATATTTGTTATCACACTTAAAATTTTTCTTCTTCCCTAATTATATTTCCCCATTTTTTTGATGTGATCAAAGGGGGAGGAATAATATTAAGTTAAGGGGAGAGTAGTTTATGTTCGGGGGAGGTTATGTACATGATTGTAAAATTTTTTTATGCTTAATTCTGTTACAATATTATTATTGTTTGTTGTTTATCCCTAACTAAACTTGGGTTGATGCACATCAAAAAGGGGGAGATTATTGGTGCCCCGGTTGGTTTTGATGCGATCAACCAAGTTAGGTTAGGTCCTGTTGGTTTTAATCCCTCTGCTAAGTGTGCAGGAACTTAGGTACGGAGGAAGTCAAGCGTAAGACGCAGTGGATGAGAAGGATTGCATGGGGAAGTGAGCCGACGGGCTCAGTACAATCCGAGGGACGCGGAAGCTGCGGAAGAGTACACCGGTGGAGCGAGAAGGACGTGCGCGGTGTCCGAGGGACGAGAAGCCGGGAGGAAGGATGCTCGAGCGGCGAAAGGCCGGAGTCGGGTTCGGGTGAGCCTAATTCCGGTTGGTCAGAAATCATCCAGAAGATCTACTTACGAACAGTCAAGTTGCCTTTGACTTGGACTTGGATCAAGACGGGCGCGACGTCTTTTATAAAAGCTTTTAATTAAAGCTTTTATAAAATGGCTTCTTGAAAAATATTTATAAAGTCTTTTATAAAAGCTTTTATATTAAAGCTTTTATTAAAGCTTTTAATTAAAGCTTTTAATTAAAGTTTCTTTTAAATCCAGCAATCGGATTAAAGACGAACAGATGAAGCGTGCTTTCAAAGGAGCCGATTATCAAGTCTTGAAGAAGTCAAAACTTATCAAGTCTTGAAGAAGCAATTGGATCAAGATGAAGCGTGCTTTCAAAGGAGCCAATTAATAATATTTATCTCTTTTAATTAGAGTTTAAAATCTGGTTGAGATAATCTTAGATCTATGATCAAGATGAAACTCAATCTTGTATCAACGGTCAAGATCATATCACTCAACCTATAAATAGGCTTAGAGATTTAGATTCAATTCATTCAATTCTATTGTAATTCTCTAAGTTTAGTGATCTTCAGTTGTAAGGCTTCTCCGCCACAAGGAGATTTCTTTTGAGCTTTAATCATCTTGGAAGCAACGACCAAGTTGCAACTAAATTTTTTTTAATAGACGAGTTCCACCATTTTCATTTATTAGCCGTCTATTTAACCCCCTCTAGCCGGACCAACCCGATCCAACACAAGGCAGCACTAGATCAAATGCAAGTAGATGAGGGTGAGTTGTGCCCCGTCTCAACACCGCTGTTCGGTTTCACTGGGCATCGAATGCAGCTGATAGGACAGATTCGTTGTCCCTATCCCTCAGGGATGATGTCTTGCAAAGGACAAGTAGAACTCCCTTCATGGTGGTAGACACCCCGTCATCGTATAATGCCATTTTTGGGAGATTGGCCCTCAGCCTATTCCAAGCTGTGGTCTCGGTATATCACTAGAAGATCAAATTTCTGGTGGGGGACCAAGTGACTGAGGTCAAGGGGGATCAGCTAGTCTTTCGACGATGCTATAGCGGGGAGGTCAGAACAAAGTCCCGCAAGAGCCTGAAGACTCATGAGACCTTGCAGATCGATTTGGCTGATCCCGGGGGAAAGAAGAGGCCATGGAAGAACGCAGGGTGGCTGAGTGCAAAGAAGTACAGATTCATCCTCGACAGTCAGGAGGAGTTACAAGAATCACTCTGGATCTTAGCCCTAAACTCAGAAACAGGCTGATCAACTACTTGGACGGTCATTATGATGTGTTCGCATGGACTACAGATGAGATCAAAGCGGTTTCTCCCTCCCTGGCCACGCACCGACTGCACATTACTCCGGGAACCCCACCAGTAAAGCAAAGCGAAGGCACTTTGCCCCAGAACAAGACCAAATAATCAAAGAAGAAGTAGCAAAGTAGCTAAAAGCCTGTCACATTCGGGAAGTATAATCCCCGACCTGGCTTGCAAATGTTGTATTGGTTCCTAAACCCAGGGAGAAATGGAGGGTTTGTATTGATTTTCGAGATTTAAATAAAATCTGCCCTAAGCCCTAAAGACTATTATCCCTTGCCTTGCATAGATCAGTTGGTAGATTCGACCTCCGGCTGTGAGTTTATATCAATGCTGGATGCCTATCAAGGATATCATCAGGTTCCTCTGACTCGAGAAGACCAGGAGAAAGTAAGTTTTGTCACTGCTGATGGAAATACTATTTCAATTTCATGTCGTTTGGATTAGGGAACACATGAGCAACTTATCAGCGGATGATGAACAAGGTATTTCGAAATCAGATTGGTCGAAATATCAAAGTTTACATAGATCATATCCTGATCAAGACTGAGAAAGGGAAATATATGATCGACAACCTAGAGGAGACGTTTGCTACTCTAAGAGCTAATAGATTAAAGTTGAATCTAGTTAAATGTTTGTTCAGGGTAAAAGGCAGGCGTTTCCTCGGGTACATGGTGACAAAGAGAGGAATTGTGGTGAATACTGAGAAGGTGCCGGTTATCCTAAATATGTTGTCTCCAAACAATTTCAAAGAGGTTTGACGGCTTAATAGAAGGATCATAGCGCTATCCAGGTTCATATCTCAGTCAGCCAACAGAACTCTGCCTTTCTTCAAAGTTTTGAGGAAAGCAAACAAATTCGAATGGGATGATCAATACGAGAAGGTCTTCATAGAGTTCAAGCATACCTATCCGGACTTCCCATATTATAAAAGCCGCTGGAAGTGGAGACACTTTTTGTCTATCTATTTGCAACTGAGCAGGCTGTAGGTTCAACACTTATTCGTGAAGAAGGTAACATTTAATATTCTATCTATTTCTTCAGTCATTTTCTTAAAGATGTAGAGACTCGATACACCACTTTAGAGAAATTAGTGTATGCGCTAGTATTAACTACACGAAGATTGAGGTCTTACTTCTTGGTACATCCCATTGTTGTGTTCACTAATAGTCCACTCGGATGCATGCTCACAAATCCTGAGGCATCTGGGAGGTTGATTAAGTGGACCACAGAGTTAAGCGAATATGAGATCGAGTATCAGCCCCGAACGGCTATTAAAGCACATGCTCTAGCCGACTTCATGCTGGAAGCAGTTCCGGTATCTGGATCAGAGGAGGCTTAGAAGATTTACGTTGATGGCTCATCCAATCACTGGTCAAGCGGAGTCAAAATTTTAATGATCTCTTCTTGGGAGGATGTGCTATAATTATCCATCTGACTCAATTTTCGCGCTACCAACAATAAAGCCAAGTATGATGTAATACTGGCTGGGCTACTAGCAGCTAGGCAGGTCGGGGCCACTCGGGTTATATCATATTCTGACTCTCAGCTAGTGGCGCAACAGCTCGAAGGAGATTTTGAAGTTTAGAATGAACGCTTGCAGAGGTATGAAACTACATACAGACAATTGAAATTTTCTTTTGTTGAACTCTGCAGAAAATATCCCGAGCGGATAATGTCAAGGCGGATAAGATGGCCAAGTTTGCAAGCTTTTTAGTGTTATGGACATTGGATGAGCCTATCATCCAAGAGGGAGGTGTGGCTCAGATAAATGGAGAATCTGCTGATACTATACTACTTGACTGGAGAGAACATTATGTAAAGTTCCTACGTAATGGAACAATATCTGTAAGCTGTGATCAGGTTTGACTCTTTCATCGTACGACTTCTGGGTTCACATTGATTGGAGAACAGTTTTACAAGAGATAGTTTGCCAAGCCATTACATAAGTGTGTTGGCCCCGAGGACGTTGAGTATATCATGTGAGAAGTTCATGAAGGCATTTGTGGGAGTCATATCGGCGGCTAATCAATGGCTAGGAAAATTATTCTTGCCAGATATTTTGGCCCATGTTACAGGCAGACGCAAACAAGTTTGTCACCGGGTGCGAGTCTTGCCAGAAGCATCAACATATCTCGCATCACCCAACTAAACTACTTCGGGCCTCTATGGTCTCTTGTCTCTTCGATCAGTGGGGGATGGATATAGTGGGTCATTTCCAACGGGGCCATAGCAAAAGAAGTTCCTATTGGTACAGGTGGATTATTTCTCCAAATGGGTCGAAGCTGAGCCACTCGTTCAAATTACTGAGACTACCGTGATGAAAATCCTCTAGAAGGATATTGTCTGCAAGTATGAATTCCTCACAAGCTGGTATCGAACAACGACAGACAATTTTCGGGTCGTAAACTCAGAGAATGATGTGAAGGGTTGAGTATTCGTCAGGCCTTTACTTTAATCGCTTATCCATAGAGCAACGGTCAGGCTAAAGTTGCCAATCGAGAAATAATCAGAGGACTCAAGATAAAGTTGGAACATGTCAGAGGGAGTTGGGTCACTGAACTCCCGAGCGTTCTATGATCCTATCGAACAACTCCCAAAGAGGGAACCGGGCAAAGTTCTTTTAATCAGGTCTATGGCGCGGAGGTCGTGATCCCAGTTGAGATAGGCGACAAATCAACTCGGCGACAACTCTATAACAAGGAGAATAATGACGAAGAGCGACTACTCGATTTAGATTTGGTGATGGAGATGCGCGACAAAGCAGCTACCCGACTAGCTGCATACCGCCAGCGCATGCAACAAGTCTACAATCGCTGAGTTATCCCCGGACTTTCTAGGTCGAGGACCGGGTTTGAAAAAGGATCAAGCCTGTCGGCAACGTTGGAAAACTCGAACCATAATGGAGTGGGCCTTACACGATTATCGAAAAATTCACGGGTGACAGTTATTATTTACAAGATGCTAATGCCAAAAGGCTAGATACACCATAGAACGTAACTCAACTCCAACCCTACCATGCCCAGTAAGCTGGTCATTAAATACTTCTGCTTGTACATATATGTATATTTTCTTGAAGCTTGGTCAATTGAATAAATAGGAAAAATGTTTGTTGGAAACCCAATGGAAGCATGTTGTCACAGGTTCCTACCAACCTGTGATGCCGAGGATGTCAGAGTTGTGTAGACCTGGCCGTGGTGTTGAGGATGCCCGGCCGGGAGCAGCCGAAATTCCTACCAACTTGTGGTTCCGAAGATGCCCAAGTTGTGTAGACCTGGCCGTGGTGTTGAGGATGCCCGGTCGAGAGCAGCCCGAGTTCCTACCAACTTGTGGTGTCGAGGATGCCCAAGTTGTGTAGACCTGACCGTGGTGTTGAGGATGTGCAACCAGGACCATCTCGAGTTCCTACCAACTTGTGGTGCCGAGGATGCCCAAGTTATGAAAACCTGGACGTGGTGCTGACGATGCCCGGCCAGGAGCAGCCCAAGTTTTTACCAACTTGTGGTACCGAGGATGCCCAAGTTGTGTAGACCTGGTCATAGTGCTGAGAATACCCGGCTGGGAGCAATCCTAGTTGTGTAGACCTGGCCATGGTGTTGTGGATGCCTGATAACTACCATTTTGTTAATCATTTTAGGCTCTCAAATCCATATTTTGATCCACTTTTATATGCTTAAGTTTGCATTTACATTAGGTTTCATGAATTACCTCTATTTTAGCTTTTGATTCAAATCTTTGTATATTTGAGATATTTTGGGCATTAAATTTGAATCTAATTTTGTAGGCTTTGAAGGATCATGGACCTAGATTGGATTAGGTCAAACTTGAGCCAGAATTGTATCCAGATCAAGATGATCAAGCATTGGATTAATATGGGTCGTCCGATCAAGGAACGGGTAGATCTGAGCCATCTGTGAACTTCTGATCAATCCGAGCCCATGAATAGGGTTAATCATGACCACAGATCATGATCTGGAAGTTTGGGCCAAATCAGAGTCCATCTGACCGTCAGATCGAGCTTAAGAGGAGCCTAAACCGTCCATTCAAAGATCAGAGCAATCTAGCCATCTGTTGCAGATCTGAACGATCCCAGCTGAGGAAGAGTAGATCAGGACCATTGATCAAGATCTGGGAAGTTTGGTTCAGATCTGAGTTAATCCGACCGTTGGATGAGATCAGAATGATCTCAGCCGTTCAATTTCAAATGGAATTAGTTAAATTGGGAATTCCCTCCGCAGCTCTTTGTCGTCGCCAGATCGCGTTTGCTCTGTTCTTCCCAGTTTGTTCTTCGTCGTTTTCATCATCCGATCGCACGGCCACATCAAAGCGAAGATTTGTCCAAGTTTCCGAATCATCGAGATCAACTTTCCGGTGAAGTTTGCATCCATTTCGTAGCTGAAGTGAGCTCGGGTGAGGGTTTCGCCTGGAGCTTTGCCCTCACTGATCCGTCTCATCCGATTGCTGCTGTCTTCATCGATCGGGACCATCGGAGCATTCGGAGGGGTTCTATGAGGGCTGCTGAAGGAGTCTGAGCGATTTCGCCAACCAGTTCATCGAAGGAGAAGAGATCGGAGGGAAATCACAGCTACATCTCAAGCCAACGCAAATTGATCGCGGGAGCTGGTTTCTGCTGATTTCTCGAGCTAGGGGGTTCTTGGCTCAATTCTTGTGTGACGGCAGTAAGGAAGTCTTGGGGAAGTTGACTATCTGATGTTTACTTTCTGTCAATTTTGATTCTGAATTCAATTCCGTAGTCATTTCACTCTGTATCAGTTCACTTTCAGACACTGATCGGTCTGTTTGAACAATCCAGACATCATCTGATCGGTCTGGCTACTGATCAGGCTTGAATCTGATCGGTCTGCCGACCGATCAGGAAATTCTCAGCTTTGTGCAATCTTGTTCTGTTATCAATCTTCAACACAACCCTGTTCCTTTAGTGATTTCTGTTTCAAACATTACAATTCTGCAATTTAGCTTTAGCTCTTATGCTTTCATACATTTAAAGTTAGTCCTTGAATTTTCAATCTCATAGTTCAACTTGATTTGCTTAAGCATCAAATTAGTTAAGTTTAGCTTCTACAATTACCTAGTTTAATCCTGCTTTAGCTAAGTCCATTTTGTTTCCGAATTGTTATTTCATTCCTTATCGCAAAACCCCCCCCCATTTTATCTAGAAAACCCAAAACATCAAACGATAACAACCTTCAAGCTCGAATTAAACATTCACAACTAGTCCTTGGAAAAATACGACCTGAGGCCCCTATTCTACATTTAATTTGTTAGCCAAGGGTTTTCAGCTTATAAATATCTAAATTTGAGGCTCATCGTGACACTTGTATTGGGCCACATCAATGCCCGGTCGGGAGCAGCCCGAGTTCCTACCTACTTGTGGTACCGAGGATGCCCAAGTTATGTAGACCTGGCCGTGATGTTGAGGATGCTCGGCTAGGAGCAGCCCGAGTTGCTACCAACTTGTTGTGCCGAGGATGCCCAAGTTGTGTAGACCTGGCCGTGGTATTGAGGATGTTCGGCCGGGAGCAGCCCGATTTCCTACCGACTTATGCTGCTGAGAATACCCAAGTTGGGTAGACTTGGCCATGGTGCTGAGGGTGCCCGACCAGGAGAGGTCGGAATCCTTGCCAACGCATAGTAGCTAAGGATACTCCAACGATTTAACCCTCTCCAGCATGAAAAGAAATGGTCAGGCATAGGGTGGATAGCTGACAGGAAAACGGTGCTCGGCAAAGAGTGACTTGGCGTTGGTAAAAAGTAAAGCAAGTTACGATCCCATCAAATTTTATAAACAAGTAGAAGAAGTTATGCTGCCGAGGATGAAGACGAAATCCCAGTGAAGAGGATAAAGCAAGTTACGATCAGAAGACAAAGTACAAAATATAGTACACAAGTCAAATTATAGACAAAATACAAAGCATGACACATGGAGCAAAATAAATTTATTCAGATAGTCAAACAGAGACACAAGGTTTACAATTATAAATGTTTGAGAAACCTCATGGCAGCCAAATGAGAAAGTAGATTACATTAAAGTTCTTTTTCTTCTGCGGACAAATCCTCCCAGGCTTGGCCGACGCTGAAGAAGCTCAAGTCGACACCTGGCTTCAATACCTCAGCTTGCTGGATCTGCTAGATAGCTCCATTAAAGCCCTGCTTGAGCTGCTTCAGTACTTGGTGTTGGTGCCGGAAGCACCAAAGTCGAACCTATGTTTTGATAATGGCAAAGGGTTCAGAAGTTAAGATTTGGATGTGATCTAACAAGCTGATTAAGTGTGCAAGAAAGTCCTAGGTACACTAGGCACTAACTCCTGGTTCTTTGAATTGGGCACTAAGTCTTGGCCGCGGGCTGGGCAACTAAGTCCTGACGTAAAGTTGGGCAATAAGACCTGGTGAGTGAAGTTGGGCACTAAGAACTGGTGAGTGAAGCTGAGCACTAAGACCTGGTCGAGGACTGGGCACAGAAGACCTGGTGAGTGAAGCTGGGCACTAAGACCTGGTCGAGGACTGGGCACCGAAGACTTGGTGAGTGAAGCTGGGCAAAAGTCCAACCGGAGGAGCCGGTTGGCAAAAAGGTAAATTCTCCCGAGAGGAGTAGGTGAGGATGCGTTCCCCGTAGGAGGGAACATTAGGCGTCGGTTCGACCTAGGGTTCCATTTGGGAGACCCAAAGTCAGAACCAAGACAACTTAGGCTATAAATAATGTTTAATATATATTGTATATTTGCTTCTTGTGTTTGGAACTAACGCTGGATGCAGGAAACGAAGGGACGGTGTTTCTGTAACTCAGGCGCCTCATTGGAAGGAGGCGTCTCACTGGGCTAGGCGCCTGTATGGATACAGGCGCCCCAGTGCAAGGCCAAACCAAGACCATCGAAGCAAACTGTCACAAAAGCCTTTGGACCAAGTCAAGCTAGGCGCCTGTGTTAACACAGGCGCCCCAGTCAGCTCAGGCGCCTCAATGAAGGGGATAAGTGCTGACCAAGCCTGCGGATTGGAGTTCTCACAGGAAAGGCCACGTGTAGACGCTGATAACCACCATTTTTGCTGATTATTTTAGGCTCTAAAATCGATGTTTGATCCACATTTTATATGCTTAAGTTTGCATTTGTATTAGGTTTCATGTATTCCCTTCATTTTGGCTTTTAATTCTAATCTTTGTATATTTGGGATATTTTTGGCACTAAATTTGAATATTATTTTGTAGGCTTCAATTGTTCATGGACCTAGATGAAATTAGGTCAGACTTGAGTCAGGATTGGATCCAGATTAAAGGGATCAAGCATCGGATTAATAGGAGCCGTCCATTCCAGAGAACGGCTAGATCTGAGCCATCGGTCAACTTCTGGTCGATCCGAGTTCAAGATAGAATCAATCATGACCAGAGATCAAGATCTGAAAATTTCAGCCAAATCAGAAGTGATCTGACCGTTGGATCGAGCTCAAGATATTCTAGACCATCCGTTCAAGAAAAGGGAAGATCTGGACCATCCGCCACTGATCTGGTTAATCCGAGCTGGGAACAGGTAGATCAGGACCATTGATTGAGATCTGTGAAGTTTGGTTCAGATCGGAAGAGATCTAACCGTTGGATGAAGCCAAATCGATCTCAGTCGTTCGTTGTTAATCTCCTTCTAAGCTGACTTGGCTGACTGACCCAACTGTTGGACTGAACCCATTGCTTGATTGCACCCAGGGCTGGTCTGTTGGCTAAACCAAGTCTGGACTGAACCAAGAGCTGGATTGGACTGAATCAAGTGAACTGACTGGACTGAACCATTGATTGGACTCAACTGGCTTGGCTTGACTGAACCGAACCCAGGACTGAACCACTGACTGGACCGAATTCGAACTAGACTGAACCAGAGCTGAAGCTTGGCTGCTGACTGAACCGAACTGCTTGGCTTGATTGAACTCAAGCTCTGTTGACTGAACCCTTGGCCGAATCAAACACGAGTTGGCTTGGCTGACCGAACTCACGCGCAGATCAAAAAGGGGCAGACGCGGAGAAGCTAGGGTATCGACTCCACACGCAGGGCTCGCGGCGATCCTTCTCCTCCTTTCTTCATCGTCGCCGCAAGGCTAGGGCAAGGGGGTTCCGAACCCTAGCCGGCCGGAGCTCCGATCAACCGAGTCGTGGGGGTTCCCGACTCACTTCATCCGCTTCACCACCATCTTTTCTTCTCAAGGATCGCACAACTAGGGCTGCCGGGTTCGAACCCTAGCTGGTGATCTTCGATCAACCACCCTTCCTTCTTCATCCGGACGTGAAGAGAACTGCGTGAAGGGGGTTCCTTCACAGTTTCTTCTCCATCCTCGTCACCGGCGACTTCAAGCTAGGTCTTTGGGGGTTCCGAGCTCTAGCCGAACGTAGCCGTCGCAGCATCCAGCACCACCACCACAGCTAGGGCTCTGGGGGTTCCGAACCCTAGCTGACATCTCCTCCATTTCCGCAGCACGCCATCAGTTCTTCACAGATTTCCTTCAGTAGCTTTCTTCAGCATTCGTCTTCACTGCCATTTTCTTTCAATTCCAGCAGCTCTTCAGTATTTACAGCAATTTGTTTCTTCACAGCAATTTCTTGTTTCGTTTGGGTTCAATTAGGTTTAACTGTCTTTCATTTTCTGCAATGGTGATCTCCTCTTCAAATTTTCAGCAGCTAGCAGATTCTCATTCCCAGCAGATTTCACAGCAATTCCATTTCCAGCAATTTAGTTTCTTTCTTCCAGAATTCCCTTACAGCAACTCCATCACAGCAAGCCATTTCCGGCAATTCAACAGCATTCGGCAGTTCCTTCCATTAGCTTCTTAATTGATGTTTGAGTTGGTTGTGTTTGATTGTTGAATGGTTGTGTTTGATTATTGAATTTTTGTATTTGATGAATTTCCACAATTCAAATGGCACTTGCTTTTGTCATTTTTATTCATGCCTATATAGTGTTTGGTCAATTGCCTCTTAGATCAATTAGTTTTAATTGTTATGTTTCCTAGTAGTTTAACTCTTGTTTTGTGTTGTCTTCTTTCCTATTGCTTTAGGTTATATGTTTTCATTTTAATGCAATTAAGTTAGGTTAGATTCAACTTCATCAATGTTGCAGTTTGCTCTGTGTTTAGTTTCGTTAATGTTTTAGTTCAAGTTGTGCTTTCTTTACTGCAATTATAGTCAGGTTAATTTAGATTTTATTATCTGCACTGTCTTTCCTTAATTAGGCTAGATTTCATACCTACTTTGTCATTTCTTTTCGTAGTATTAACGTTCAAACCCAAACCCAATTTCATATTCAAAACCCAAAAGCAATAAGATACGATTCTGAGATTTATCTTGCACCAACTACATTCGTTGGGAGACGACTCGAGTTACTCTATGCTACATTAGTTTAGAGGAATTCGGTACTTAAATTGTATTTGAAACCGTAACGCGACGAAAGCGGTTATCAAATTTGGCGCCGTTGCCGGGGAATGTAGTGGTGTTTGATAATTATATCTTTTGATTCTATTATTGATTGCTTTACCTTTGGTATACAGTTGCTGTCATTTTGTTTGTTTTGTGACAGGGCTGCAAGATCAAAATGTTTTAATCAGAGGACTGTAAAGGGATCACAAGTGCACTGTCAGAGTTAAAGTTTTGGGTGAATCGTGTGAATCAACAAATATCCAACAGGCATTCATTTACTCATCAGCAGCCATGTCAACAGTTTCAGCAGCAAAACCAATATTTTCAGCAGCCCTATTCGAATTTCCAGAATTTTCAGAATGGGCAGCCCCAATTTTCAGTTTTTGAGCAACCAAATCAGTTTTGTCAGCCTCAATTTCTGCCACCACAACAATGCCAACAATTTCAGCAAGAATTTCAGCATTTTAACCAAAATTTCCAGCAGCCTTTTACAAATTTTCAGCATGGAAATAATCAATTTCAACCTCAATTCCAGCCATATCAACAAGGGCCGCAAGATTGTCAATTGTTTCAAACATTTCCACCTCAAAACCAACCATTTTTCCAGCCCTCACAGCCCATTAATCAGAATTTCCAACAACAAAACCAGAATTTTCAGCCCACTCACATTGAGTTTTCACCACCACAATTTCAACCTCAGATCCAAGAATTTCAGAGCTACAATTTTCAGCCATCTCCACCAAGTTGTGAGCCAAGTTTTCAGCAGTCAAATCAGTCATTTCATCCATTTGAGCAGCCCCAACAGTTTCCATTTCAGAATGCACAACCTCCTCCTGGACTTCAGCAGTCTTATGTACCATTTCAAGTCCAACAAGAATTCCATACTAACCACGGAGGTTTTGAGAATCCTGATTGGGATGAGGCTCAACAACAAAGAATGGAGGAGATGTTTCAACTAGTTGTATAATATCATCAAAAGCAGCAAAGGCTTCAAGACATCGAAAGAGGCGTTGGACAAATTGCTAGTCAAATGAATCAAATGCAAGTTCAAGGATCAAGCCAACCATCTCCTCAGGCTACTCAGGATTTTAAGGGGTATGAAGAAGAAGAAGATGATGTAATTATCAAATATTGGGCACCTACAGCATGCATCCCTCCTGAGGCTCTTGTTCAAAATTCATGTCTAAATTTTTCAGCTCAAGAAGAAGAAACTGAAGCTCCACAGGACCATTCTAGACTTTTATTTTCTGATGATAATATTATTGATGGTCCTAATTTTTCTAATGTTGTTGTTGCAGATATTACAGGAGAAACATGCACAGGAGATGATTCCATAGGTGTAGGGGATTGCACTAAGCCCCAGGGACCACCGCAGTTGACTGGTACATTAGAAGATTCAGAAGATGAATCAGAAAGTGTAGGGACTTGCATGGTGGAAGCAAGCACCCAAGGATCACCAGTTGAGTGTCCACCAGAGAGTGAAGCTGAAGAGGAGAATGTACTTGACCAGGAGGAGGCCATGGATACATCTACCTTTGTAGAGCCTCCAGGTATTCTCCAGCACGCTCAGGTAAGTATTTCTCCTTTTTCTTCAGAAAAATGCAGTGAGGTACCTAGTGCTGACTTAATTGATTCTGATGAGTTTATTGATATACCTTGTGTAGAAATTGTTTGTAAAAATCCAATAGAGGTACCAAACATTGATTTCCTTGGTCATAATGCATTACCTGATACATCTCTTGTAGATATGGGTTGTCAAATAATTTTAGAGGCACCTATAATTGATGTTGTTTTTTATGATGAATCACTTAATACATCTTTTGTGGATATGGATATTGAAAATTTTTTAGAAGTGCCTAAAATGGATGTTATTTATTTTGATGAATCTCTTGCTATATCGTATGCTGAGGTTGAATGTGAAAAACTTATGGAGATATCTAAGATTGATTTTATTAGCTGTGACACATTGCTTGATACACCCTTGATGGAAAATAATTGCGAAATTTCTATTGATGAGCCAGAAATTGATTTCTTTACTTGTGATGAGTATCTGAATGCAAATTTTATAGGAAATGATTTTGAAAATTTTATTGAGACACCAGAATTTGATATAATTGGATATGATACAGCTTTAGATTTACTTCATGCAGAGACTGATATTATTCTATTTCTTTCTGACCCTGCACGCTTGAGAGAGGTATTACATTGTTTTGCAGGGTCCAGAAGACTCCAGGAGTGGGTGCTCCAACTGAACAGACTTTAGCCTCCTGGAAGGACTTCTGAAAGGCATAAAGAAGGAGGAGATTATTTTACTTTAATTCGAAGCACTCCAGTCCTTCAATGGCTCTTGAACCTAAATCGCCTGCGGCCACCGGAGCAAATTTTTGTGAAGTTTAAGTGTGGGGGAGTCCGAATTCTCCCAGCCACCCAGACTTCTCCACTACCAAGATGGAGGCTACTTCTGGATAGGCTCCGTCCACCAGAATAAAGGGGAGTTTGTTCCTTTACTTTACTTTTCTTGTTTTTTTTTATGTTTATACTTGCATGTTTGTTTACTTTTATACTTTGCATTTATACTTTGTTTCCTCATTTTGCATTTTGTTTGACTTTGAATAAATCTTGTTTGATTTCGAGTTGTATCTCCTTACATGTTCCTTTATTATGTTTTGAGAATCATAAAAGATAGTTAAGTCTGATTATCGAGTTTTGGTTTCCTTGGTATGCTTGGGGATATTAATTGCATTTAGTCATTTGTTGTGGTGATAGACTCTATCTTGTTAGATTAAGCATGACAGTTTTATTGTTCACCTAGTGAGGATGTTGTCATGCCTATCCTTAATCCTCTTATGTGTGATAACATTTGTGATACTTGACACTCTAGAACTTGCTTTGATTCTTTTTGAAATTACAATAGCATAAGCTTACATGAATATGATGGAGGCAATCTTTCTTGTTGAACTTTTAGTTTTCCTCTCCTTTGTTATTGTCACTACTGGGCATTTC
Organism: Boesenbergia rotunda; assembly: GCA_024364735.1. Lineage (NCBI taxonomy): Eukaryota > Viridiplantae > Streptophyta > Magnoliopsida > Zingiberales > Zingiberaceae > Boesenbergia > Boesenbergia rotunda. Next base: position 208,087 of record JAGFNQ010001206.1, on the reverse strand, counting down.
ACCTATTGCTTTCATATTTCATTGTCTCTACTTTATCAGATCTTTTCATTGTCATTACATTTTCACTGCCATATCTTTATTATTTTATTCTTCCTTGGAGCATGCATGAGAGCATAAGGTGATTGCATGATGAGTTACATTTTTATTTCTCTATTATCAGCCTCTATTATTGTGAGTTTTAGATGTTATCATGCTTTACTATCTTGCCCGAGACGGTCAAATTTTAAGTGTGGGGGGGAGACAAGTGTATATGGACGAATGCTTGTGTGAAAAAAAAAATCTCTCTTTGAAAAAAAAAAAGAAAAAGAAAATCTCTCTATGTGAAAAAAAAAGAGATAGAAAAAGGAAAGTAAAGATGCAAAAAAAAAAGTGAAAGAAAAAGAGAGAAAAGAATGGAAAAAAAAATCTTCAAGCATTCGAGTTGTATTAGTGATGAACAAAAATGAATATTTTCTTGATGTGTACTCTTTTGATATTATTGTTTAGAAAAATTCAAGAGTTATGTTTTAATCCCTACATGCACTTTGAGAGATGTTATAAATTGTTGATGTGTAGTGCATTGAGAATGTGAAAGGAGAATTTTGAGTGTTGGAGGTTTGATTGAGTTATTTACTTTGGACTATTGTTTGATTCTATACATCATGTTAATTACCTCAATGCTCTCATCTTCTCTTTTATCTTCTTTCATGCTCTCTATGATCTTCTTTGTTATCTACCTTTCTTGTTCTCTTGTTAGCACTTGGTTTCATTATTATTCATTGAAAAGCCCTCTTGATTTGTGTACTTATGCTATAGTAGTGGAGAAGTAGAAGATAAGCAAGCATATGGTAGTGCAATGTCATAAATGTTTTGAGAGAACTCCATTTTCATATTTATTATTTTTGTGAGCATCAGTGCATATATCCATCTTGTGAGGTTTTTGTCATGCTTAGTTTATTCAAGTTGATGAAATTACCATGCTTTTGGCTTATGTGAGATTTGGAACCATAACAACATGGATGCTTGAGACTTGATGATCCTAAGTAACTTTCTTTTATTATTTCTTAAGGTATTGATAGGGGATGTAATGTTTGGGAGATATGCTATTTTCTTTTAGTTTTATTTACTTGTGCGAGACGCCCAAGAATAAGTGTGGGGCAGTTGATAACCACCATTTTTGCTGATTATTTTAGGCTCTAAAATCGATGTTTGATCCACATTTTATATGCTTAAGTTTGCATTTGTATTAGGTTTCATGTATTCCCTTCATTTTGGCTTTTAATTCTAATCTTTGTATATTTGGGATATTTTTGGCACTAAATTTGAATATTATTTTGTAGGCTTCAATTGTTCATGGACCTAGATGAAATTAGGTCAGACTTGAGTCAGGATTGGATCCAGATTAAAGGGATCAAGCATCGGATTAATAGGAGCCGTCCATTCCAGAGAACGGCTAGATCTGAGCCATCGGTCAACTTCTGGTCGATCCGAGTTCAAGATAGAATCAATCATGACCAGAGATCAAGATCTGAAAATTTCAGCCAAATCAGAAGTGATCTGACCGTTGGATCGAGCTCAAGATGTTCTAGACCATCCGTTCAAGAAAAGGGAAGATCTGGACCATCCGCCACTGATCTGGTTAATCCGAGCTGGGAACAGGTAGATCAGGACCATTGATTGAGATCTGTGAAGTTTGGTTCAGATCGGAAGAGATCTAACCGTTGGATGAAGCCAAATCGATCTCAGTCGTTCGTTGTTAATCTCCTTCTAAGCTGACTTGGCTGACTGACCCAACTGTTGGACTGAACCCATTGCTTGATTGCACCCAGGGCTGGTCTGTTGGCTAAACCAAGTCTGGACTGAACCAAGAGCTGGATTGGACTGAATCAAGTGAACTGACTGGACTGAACCATTGATTGGACTCAACTGGCTTGGCTTGACTGAACCGAACCCAGGACTGAACCACTGACTGGACCGAATTCGAACTAGACTGAACCAGAGCTGAAGCTTGGCTGCTGACTGAACCGAACTGCTTGGCTTGATTGAACTCAAGCTCTGTTGACTGAACCCTTGGCCGAATCAAACACGAGTTGGCTTGGCTGACCGAACTCATGCGCAGATCAAAAAGGGGCAGACGCGGAGAAGCTAGGGTATCGACTCCACACGCAGGGCTCGCGGCGATCCTTCTCCTCCTTTCTTCATCGTCGCCGCAAGGCTAGGGCAAGGGGGTTCCGAACCCTAGCCGGCCGGAGCTCCGATCAACCGAGTCGTGGGGGTTCCCGACTCACTTCATCCGCTTCACCACCATCTTTTCTTCTCAAGGATCGCACAACTAGGGCTGCGGGGTTCGAACCCTAGCTGGTGATCTTTGATCAACCACCCTTCCTTCTTCATCCGGACGCGAAGAGGACTGCGTGAAGGGGGTTCCTTCACAGTTTCTTCTCCATCCTCGTCACCGGCGACTTCAAGCTAGGTCTTTGGGGGTTCCGAGCTCTAGCCGAACGTAGCCGTCGCAGCATCCAGCACCACCACCACAGCTAGGGCTCTGGGGGTTCCGAACCCTAGCTGACATCTCCTCCATTTCCGCAGCACGCCATCAGTTCTTCACAGATTTCCTTCAGTAGCTTTCTTCAGCATTCGTCTTCACTGCCATTTTCTTTCAATTCCAGCAGCTCTTCAGTATTTACAGCAATTTGTTTCTTCACAGCAATTTCTTGTTTCGTTTGGGTTCAATTAGGTTTAACTGTCTTTCATTTTCTGCAATGGTGATCTCCTCTTCAAATTTTCAGCAGCTAGCAGATTCTCATTCCCAGCAGATTTCACAGCAATTCCATTTCCAGCAATTCAGTTTCTTTCTTCCAGAATTCCCTTACAGCAACTCCATCACAGCAAGCCATTTCCGGCAGTTCAACAGCATTCGGCAGTTCCTTCCATTAGCTTCTTAATTGATGTTTGAGTTGGTTGTGTTTGATTGTTGAATGGTTGTGTTTGATTATTGAATTTTTATATTTGATGAATTTCCACAATTCAAATGGCACTTGCTTTTGTCATTTTTATTCATGCCTATATAGTGTTTGGTCAATTGCCTCTTAGATCAATTAGTTTTAATTGTTATGTTTCCTAGTAGTTTAACTCTTGTTTTGTGTTGTCTTCTTTCCTATTGCTTTAGGTTATATGTTTTCATTTTAATGCAATTAAGTTAGGTTAGATTCAACTTCATCAATGTTGCAGTTTGCTCTGTGTTTAGTTTCGTTAATGTTTTAGTTCAAGTTGTGCTTTCTTTATTGCAATTATAGTTAGGTTAATTTAGATTTTATTATCTGCACTGTCTTTCCTTAATTAGGCTAGATTTCATACCTGCTTTGTCATTTCTTTTCGTAGTATTAACGTTCAAACCCAAACCCAATTTCATATTCAAAACCCAAAAGCAATAAGATACGATTCTGAGATTTATCTTGCACCAACTATATTCGTTGGGAGACGACTCGAGTTACTCTATGCTACATTAGTTTAGAGGAATTCGGTACTTAAATTGTATTTGAAACCGTAACACGACGAAAGCGGTTATCAGGCGCCTCCTTCAACACAGGCGCCTAGTCGACCACTATAAAAGGGGGTTCACCCCCAAGGCTTCAATAGAACTTGCAAATCTCGCTTTCAACACTTTCGTTCAAGCGCTACGCTCTGGCACACTCTGCACTCGCGATTCAAGCGCCGACGACGACCGGCTGCTCCGAAATTCCATCCACTCCGGTCGTTGGTAAAAGCTGTCATTTCTTATGTGTTGTAATTCTCTTTTTCGATTCTATATCTGTACTCGAAACTGTAATCATTTCTACGAATATAGAATTGCCCAACGTAAACGGTCAAGGACCGTGGGCCTTGGAGTAGGAGCCGACCGCGACTCCTAACCAAGTAAAACAAACTGTGTTAGCGACTTTACTTTACTATTTCCGCTGCGTATTTCTCTTTATTGTCCAAAAATTTTCTTATCGATATTCACCCCCCCTCTATCGATTTACTCCGATCCAACACTTGTTCAGCCAGGATGTCACCAAACTCCTCGGACTAGAGGAATTTGGCTTTGACTACAACCTCTGCTTCGAGCTGGCGGGATTCTTTGCTAGCTTTATAACTCTCCATCACTTTGATGACTCGATCCCGATCAGCCTTCATTCCTGCTGTGTCGGCCAGCGGCCGATCTCGGGCCACCAGAGCCTCTTCAAGCTACTCCTGAGTCATCAATAAGCGAGACTCAGCTCAGGAGATGCTCTCCTGTTGGTCAGATATATAGGCAGCAACAGCTTGTAGTTCCGCTTTATTCTTGGCTATCCTCTCTATCTGCTCCTTGATTCGGTCACTGAGTTCCTCCTTTGATGACTCAAGGAGGTGAATGTCCTCTAGTAGTTTGGTCTCCCGAGTCTAGAGTTGCTTCTTCTCCTGAGTTAGTTGAACCACCTCTGCTGAAAGAGATTTAGTTCTCTCAAATAGAAGGTGTTCCCTGTGCCAAACATTGTTCAAGTTTAACTCCAGAGCTCGAGATTTGTCCTCAGAATATTTAAATTTGGCGCGGAGGTCTCTGGTGACCTTGGCCTACATCTGGCCTTCTCGTTTGGCTCGCCAGACCTCATCTTTGAGCTCAGCCACCCGCTGCTGTCGTACTTCGATCTCTTGCTCGTGAAGCATCTGGCGATCTAAGAACAAACATTCACATGTAGCCTAACACAAGAAGTAGTAACAATTAAAAAGTTGAGATAATAAGAAAAAATGGACACAATTATACCTTTAGGAGGGACTCATATAGCCTGGTGATCACTCTAGCTGAGGTCACATCCCTGAGGGAGGTGATACACCCCTCAGCTCGCTCCCTCATCACCTCCAGGCTTCTCGGAGAGGGTATGTCGAAAGTAGCTCCAAAGTGGCAGACAGGGAGAGCCACTTGATGAGTCTCCTCGACAGGTATAACGGAGGGCTCCGAAGGGCTGCCATCTGTGCTCGAAGATATCTCCTCAGAAGGTTGACTCCCCCGAGACAGCTCTCTAATTTGTATGTGCTGGGGGCTAAGCTTAGCTGCCTTCTCAGCAGCCTGTACCATTCTACGGAGGCGGGCACTCGTAGGCTCCAGTTCTTTAAATTGGACCTTCTTGCCCTTGGGACTGAGTGCCCCTAGCGAAGGAGGAATGGATTGTGCTTCCCCGACGGATGACCCAATTTCCTCGGACTCCGTAACAGGCAATGTCGTCCCCCTTTGATGCTTGGAGAGAGGAACGAGATCCTCCTCATCCTCAAAAATGTGGTGGGGAGCTTGAGCCGATTGAGATTTCCTCTTTTGAATGGCGGGAGGGGGTGCGAGCTTCTGAAGGATAACGGTTGGCTTATTCTCCTTCTCCTCCTCGGCTAGAAGGATAAGAAGTCTTTGCCGAGGAGGCGGACGACTTACTACTCGAGTCGACTCCGCTTCTGACGCAGGGACTAGAGCTAGTTGTTTATCAGCCGCTTGTGCCACGGCAAGGGTGTGCGAAGGGTCGACCTCCTAGGTAGTGGACAACTCCACGATAAGAGACTCCTAACATTGAGTCCTCTCAAAGTCTTCAGCAAGCTTGGAGGGTGGGTTCGCAGGAACTTGAGAAGGAGTCAGTGTCTTCTCATCTGCTAGCTCCCACTTATGAAGCATGTGCATGGATCAGCCGAGCATGATGGCTTCTGCAAAACAAAGGCAAAAGAATATCAGTTAGTATAAATAGGTATTTAATAAAATAACACACTTACTGAGGTCACGGCCAAGGCAGGTGGCCTTGGGGCTAATCTCAGCCCTATGCAGAAGCCCTTCGCAATGGACCATGTCTGCGCTATGAAACTCCATTCCGGCCAAGATGCTTCTGGCTCACTGGTACCCTTGGTCTTGCTGGAAGTCACCCAGTTCCGGGGAGGGAAGCAGGTCTTCCCGCCAGTGAGTCGAGTAGAATGGGCTCTCAGGGAGTCTGATAAAAAAGAAGCGCTCTTTCCATCCCTTGTGTGAAGAAGGGAGGTCACCTATGAATTTGTGGCTAGAGCAAGTGGTAAAACTAAAAGCCCCTCTAGACGCGAGGTTTGAAAGGAAAAAATAATGAAAAAAAGAGGGGTTAAGGGTATCCCAACATCTTGAACAAAAGGAATTCCCCGCTCATCTTAGTAAAGGCATTCGGAACCATCTGCTGAAGGGGAATGTCAAAGTACTGAGATATGACCATGAAAAAAGGGAGGATTGGAAAGCGGAGACCGAATTCTACTTGACCTAGGAAAAAGTGTAAAATCCTAGCTAGAGGAAGTTGTACGGGAGATTGGTTGAGCATAGGTACCCTAACTTTAAAATTTATTGGGATACCATAGGTTTCACGGGCAGCCTGCAAAACATCGGGCTTAACTCTTGATGATGTGGCCTTGTACCACTCCGGCTGGTAAGCCTGTTCCTTCAGTTTCTCCTTGGCTTCTTCCTTTCTGCTCTTTCCTTTCTTTCTCTCTGCCTTTCCACTCTTGCCCATGGTTCTATGGAAGAGGAGTGGATGATTGAAGAGGAAGAAGAGGAGGAGAGCTTAATAAAACTTACACTGAGAGGAGAGACTTTAGCGAAAGAAAGCGGAAGTAACGAGCTCCTATGGTCGGCGGTGCAAGAAGGCAGATGGTTATCTTCGCTTCCCTTTTTATAAGGGAGGGGCATTGGCGATGTAAGCGGATGGATGTGCGATGCGTGGATGAGAGTTAGCTGCGGATCTCGAAGCATGCAGCTCATTATAGCCGTCGGTTGGTATGACTTGACTAAGCACATCGAAGGAAGGACACTTCGAGGGGATCCTGCCACATGGCAGCAGTTTGTTCACAGAAAAGATTTCTCATCATTAATACACCCTATGTGTTCTTAATGAATGATTGACAACCATTATCGTAGGGCATTGGAACTTGTGAAACTCTGGGGACCAATTCAAACGATTACTTCGGGTCCTGGTGCAAATGTTTAGATTCCTAGGATCCATACAGTCATTAAGGAATGAGAAATGCTAATTGTACATTCTATCTACACTTCTCACTTGACATGCCACGAGTCCAATCAGTTAGGAAAAATTCCTTCAATTAACTTAAAGGGGGGACTTGTGATCGGGATGAGTAGCACAAGGGGAACACGTGATGCGAGAAGACTGTGTGTCATGGCTAGGAGGGAGAGAAGTGCTCGAGAGAGTCCCTGAGACCAACTCGAGAGGAAATCACCCAAGACCACCTCGTGTGAGGGGTGCCCGAGACTAGCTCGGGTTGGCATTTCCGAGACCACCTCGGGAGAAGTGTGCCCGAGACTGGCTCGGGCACTGAGAGTTCCCGAGCTCAACTCGGAGAGCGGAGCCCGAGACCAACTTGGGAGAGAGTGGACGGATGAGGAGAAGTTTATCATTAACGATGATAATGACACATTTAATACAGGCGACAACCGTTTCAAGCGTCCCCTCCCCTAAATAAGAATTTTGGCCGGCAATTATGACCCGCAATGCATGATTTAATGTGCACGACCGCCATTACTAGTAGCCCCGATGAACGACAGTTAGCAGGTAACCATGAATCAAGAGTCGTGGGAACAAGGGAGGCGGTTATAGCAATGTGGGAGCACTCGAAGAAGGAGAGCAACGATTATATAAGGTGCTTAGACCCCTAGGTAAGGGGGGCCTTTTTGGAACTCTACTAATTTATTCTTCTTGCTTCTTTTCTAATTCCTATTTTGAGCGTCGGAGAGGGCTCCGCCGAAACTCCTTCCGGTATATCCCTGTAATGCTTGTGTTATCCTCGCAGGCATGAGCATCCTCCTTCATCATCGCTTAAGGCTACACTCCGATGACCTGTCATCTACGTCGTTCACTTCCGGAACAACGACCCTGATATTGTTTGACAGAATAAAATTGATGACAGAAAAGCAAATAGACGTGGATGATCAGGTATGGTTGAACTTTACGAATTAGATATATTCCCAACGCATATAAGCATCAAAACTCTCTGCCAACTCAATTACCATGATTAGTTGCTATCATCGCATCAGATCATTGAATACAGAATCTAATATGATACAGTAAGAATGGGAAGTTGTCAGGGGCAAAGAAAATCAAATTGACATGTTGAGCTGGGATAAAGTTAAGATGGTCAATGAGATTCAATCTTCTTAGTAGAGCCGATCAGATTCGACGGGATATTTTTTTTATTCTTCTAGGTTTGACTGTATACTTTCCTAGTTTTTTAGGTCCGATCGGATGCTTTTCTAGTAAGAGCCGATTCATCAGTTCTCTCGACAGAGCCGACCCGCAAGTTTTCTCGACAGAGCCAATCCGCTAGTTGATCCATCAGTCAGTTCGGCAAAGCCAATCTGTAGCGGACCAGCCAATTTTCTTGACAGAGCCGATCGGATGCTCCGTTTCATCTCCACTCCGACCAAACTCCTCTCTCAGGCCCATATACCTAGGTGTTCTAGCATGTGAGCTGATGTGATATGTTGAACAGTATGATGTGATAGTGGAGCATTATGGTGTGATATAGTGTGATCTCTATTAGATCTCCATAGTGTAAGATATGAATAACATATCCTTTTTCTATAAAAGACTGATCTTGTGTGTGTTGGGGGTCTTTACTTATGCATATTTCGTTATTCTTTTATACTATTTGTCTTCTTCGTATTTTCCTATCGTCGGAATCTAATTTGAGCATTGGAGTGGAAGGTTGGGGCAATTCCGGTCTCCTTGCAGGTTCTTCTGATGATGGCAATGACTCACAGATATCTCCAACACACCTCCTTCATGCTCTGAGTCCATCCAGCCCTCGAATTATATCTCCATCCCTATCCCTAGTTATGTGTGATCGGAGAATCTCCATCTCCAATCTCGTGAGAATTAAATCCCTATTTCTATTTTCATTCCCACTTTTCTATATATCCCCGAGAACCAATCTAAAAGAATAATTATTCCATTTCTTATCTAATATTTACCGAAATAATTCATACCCCTGTTTTCATCTCCACTCCTGATGGTATCATATCAAGACGGGTTCAAAAATGAGAATAGTATCCCTATCATTTAAATACGGAGATTTAAAAAATTCTCCAATGTAAATTCATATAAAAAATACTCTCAGTCTCCGTTTCATTTCCATTTTAAATTTTTCCACGGAATACCGAATCCATAGAGTCAATTCCGCACCTCAAATCTACCATATACTTACGTAAGCAATTTGACATGCTTGCACGTGAAGTGTTTGGTATCTAGTTCACTAATTCGTAGACATTCACATGTCTTGCTCCGGGCACAGTACTCTTTTCCTCGTGATCTCGTCTCTGTTAGTCAATTGCTAGCTCTGCTAGTTTCAGGCCGCTAAAAAATATTCAAAGATGTAGAGTAGAGAATTAAGTAAAGAGATGGTGATTGGAAGCGTTCGGGACTTGTGAATGAAACAAAGTGCATTGATTGACTGTTGTCCCTGTTCACCCGTTGATATGCAAGTGCCAACGTGACTCAACTAGTTAAACTCAACACTATGAATGAAAATTAATATATATATATATGTATATATATATGTGTGTGTGTGTGTGTGTGTCCTTTTTCGGTAGATTTGGGTAGCATTCGTCCTAATTTTTTTATAATCCCCCTGTGCCTCGAGCAAAGAATTAAATTATAAAAAAGGGAAGAGAGAGTAGTCATTGAGATCTAAGTTATTATGAAAATTGACGAAGATGCATTCAAATGGTAGAATTCTTTAAAAAATACATTTAATTTTTAAGATTCTTCAAAAGGCATATTTAGGTGACGTTTGGTATACATTCGGTAATAAAAATAGTAATTGATTTTGATTGAGAAGTTAATGGAATGAGAATGATTGCTGGATTGATGGTGCTTGGTATGTGATCTGTCGAAGAGTGAGGTGGATTTCCAACTTGATGACGAGTACAGCTTGTCAACGAAGACAGATGGTAGTCATGCACAGCGGTGCTGAAAACTTTTCCAACTGAGAGGCATCGGTCCTGCGAAAAAGATGACCATCAATAACCTACCGGGAGTTCCCTTGCAAGGCCCTCCAACGGTCAAGTCAAAATCCGATGGAGAAAATGGGGCTAATTAAGAAACTACTATAGTTATCAAAAATTACGCATACATGTGTGTAAGGGATGGAGGGTCTTATATAGCTGGGAGAACCGACAACTTTATATCCCCCTTCTGCCCCCTTTTGTCATATGCGGGGACAGAATCAGGGGTCACTATCAGTTAGCCGATCGACGCCACGTTGTCTGATATTTGCAGGGGTATCGTGGTACGGCGTGGCTTTTGCAGCAACGCTTGTTAGACGCCTACCATGGCAGCAAGATTCTCGCGATTCGGACACGAGTGGTGTCAGCCCGAGTCGGCGGGCGATGACACGGCTACTACCTTTATTTGCGAGGTGTCAGTGGGTCCGTATGGACAAGGGTAACTTTCGATGATAGGGAACGCCGAGCCGTAGCACACCCGGTGTATGTCGACCGGTGTGCCAGGGTCTCACACTCGGTCCTCTGTGTATGCAGTTTTCCGATCTGGGAGGACAATCGGAGGACCCCCGATTGAAATGTGCTCCTTCGTGAGGACCAGGCTTGGGACTCGGGTAGGGTAATTGCCCGACCGACATATCCGATCGGAGTGGCTAGGTGGTTGGCGTGGAGGCTGCCGCCACAGGCATTCCTACGACCAGCAGGATTGCTAACCCTTGCCCATAACCCCCCCCCCCCCGCGCGGGTTTAGAGAGTGGAGACAAGCTCTACCAGGCTCAAAGTGCCATGCAGGCCCGACCTGATTCCACGCCAGCTAGTGCGGGATCATATGCATCCCCTCTGCGTCTGGTCGAATGAGGTGTCGAGCCCCACTAACTAGAATGCTTGTTTAGAGACGAAAATGCCACAGGGTACAGGCTGACCAACCGGCTAGCAACCGACGCCAGCTGTCCCTGACTGACTCGCAGCATCCAACATCGTTCTCCCATCATCACTTCCACGTGTTACCCCTTGGTGCTCAGCAGATCGATTCATATCCCATCATTAACTGCTGGGGGCCACGTGTCCTCTACCGATTGGTTTCTCCGAGTAACGAAACGTCTAGCATCAAAGCCCACACATGCACGCTTCGCAATTTCCCAAGGTTCATTATGGCGGGAAATGCACGACTTTGATCCAATCTTGCCTTTTTACTGGATTGCCATCGGACGACTGACATCCGCCCTTCGACCCCTTAAACATCGCCTCGTTACCTTTCACTGCCCCACTTTTTACCTTGCCCCTTCCTCGTTCTTGTGCTCTGTTAGGGTTTCGGCGATCTCCTCTGGTGGACGACGGATTCTGCAACCCCCACCCTTTTTGGCAACCCACCTTCGTTTTCCTTGGGTTAGTTGCCTCTCTTGTTTCCATCATCCATTCATGGCTTCTTCTGCCTCGACCCCTGGCCCCTAGTTTACCACTGTCGTCTCCTAGCTACGTCTTCGGGACCTTGACCGCCTCCGAGCAGAATACCAAATCCCTTCTGACCATCGCTTAACGCTCCCAGGCCCTGACGACCGACCCGAGAGGCCACCTCATAATTACATAACTCTTTCCCGAGACCATCTTCAGGCCGGCCTCCGCTTTCCCCTCCATCCTTTTTCTCGGAGGTGTGTCGGTATTTCCAACTTCCCCAATCCCAACTGGCCCCGAATACTATTGGCCTTATCTGTGGGCCGATCATTATTTTTGTCCTATACAAAATTCCTCTCCGACCAGAAATCTTCCATTTCTTCTACTATCCCAAAAAATAAGAGTCAAGTGATTTCTTCTTCCAGACTCGAGCCAAAACATCTTTTCTAGCCAAACTCCCGACTTCCAACAAAGGTTGGAAGGATCGTTTCTTTTATATCAACACAACCCCGGCTCCTAATTGGCCATCAGCTTGGATAGATGACATGCCCCCATCTCCTCCTCTTCCTAAATCCTATCGCTCTCTGCCGACCTACCAGCTTGCCCTTTCGAAGATCGGTGGTCGGCACTTTCACGGGGTGAATCTCCTTCAAGAGGATATCTCTACGTATTTGGCTTAAGCCAAACACCAACTCCTCGACCTGCCTCGCTCGGTAAGCTTTCTCATCTCACTCTTGAATATTTTTAGCTAACTAAGCTTTTGCTATTTTGCAACCACTATGATGTTCGCCGCCGCCTTGGAAGATGGGTTCAGTCTTGACAATGTGGAGCTAGAGTCTAGAGTGTCCACGGAACTGGAGAAGTGCGCTGTGGATCCTCTCCATTCGGCTCCCATGCCCCTGACCATCGCCTCCCCTGTCACCATGTCAAGCCCACTCGGGGAGCCTCTCAATGAGGATGATCAACCCCTGGTGTGGAGGCGCCATCGAGCTCGCACTCTAAGCACTCCAAGCCTCTCAATGAGACAGTCCATTCTCTATCTTCCCGACTGATGGCCCGAGATCGTGCGCTGAACGTCTAGGCCGAGGAGGTCAGTTGGCTTTGCGCCCAAGTGTCCGAGTGGGAGGCCTCTCAAGTAGAGCTCGAGGAACTACAGGCTTACAAAGCGGGCGAGTCAGTGTGGCTAGATGCTCACTAGGCGTACATCAACTCGGCGGCATTCAACAAGCAGCTCACCGCTCGGGTGAACCCCCTACTCAAAATTCAACACACCTCCGTCTTTGACCAGCTTAAGCAGGGGGTCATATTCCCCCTGATCTGCTGGTCAGCACGGTGAAGCTTTCGAGCTTAACCCAGCAGCTACCAGAGGAAGCCCGCTGGCCGTTCGATTGAAGACTCGAGGATATTTTTGTCCTATTTTTCTTTTTGCAAGGGATGCTCCTCTCACTCTTGTAATGACCAAGTTGCTCAATGTATTCCATATTTTTCACAATTATGAGCATTTTGCATTGTTCCTCTGTCTTGGATAACTACTTCATGTCTTGATAAACTCAGATTACTTTCCACTCGTTTGACCCCGACAAGGTCGGCTCGGCGGCCCCTGTTACCACCTAGGGCACGAGGGCATGCCCACCCTTAGCTGCTGGCGAGGCGAGAGTCTAAACACCCGTTCGGGCTGCGTGGGCCACCACGCGCTCGATCGGGGACACCGAGCTAAGAGGTGGTGTGGGGACATGCCCACTTATAACTCGCTGGCAAGGCGAGAGTCTGGACACCCGTTCGGGCCGATACTTGGGAGCGTGGACCGCCACGAGTCTGATCGGGGACACCGAGTCAGGTGGTGGTGTGGGGGCATGCCCACTTATAAGTCGCTGGCGAGGCGAGAGTCTGGACACCCGTTCGGGCCGATACCTCAGAGCGTGGACTGCCATGCGCCCGATCGGGGACACCGAGCTAGGTGGTGGGGTGAGGGCATGCCCACTTATAACTAGCTGGTGAGGCAGAGTCTGGACACTCGTTCGGGCCGATACCTGGGAGTGTGTGTCACTGCACGCCCGATCGGGGACACTGAGCTAGGTGGTGGCGTTCGGGCATGCCCACTTATAACTTGCTAGCGAGGCGAGAGTCTGGACACCCGTTCGAGCCGATACCTGGGAGCGTGGACTACCACGAGTCCAATCGGGGACACCGAGACTGGTGGTGGTGTGGGGGCATGCCCACTTATAACTCGCTGGTGAGATGAGAGTCTGGACACCCGTTCGGGCCGATACCTAGGAGCGTAGGCCGCCGTGCACCTGATCAGGAACACCGAGCTAGATGGTGACATGGGGGCATGCCCACTTATAACTCGCTGGCGAGGTGAGAGTCTAGACACCCGTTCGGGTGGATACTTGGGAACGTGGGCCGCCACACGCCCAATCAGGGACACCGAGCTAGGTGGTGGTGTGGGGGCATGCCCACATATAACTCGCTGGCGAGGCGAGAGTCTGGACACACGTTCGGATCGATAGCTGGGAGTGTGGGCCGCCACGTGCTCGATCAGGGACACCGAGCTAGGTGGTGGTATGGAGGCATTGTTGGATCGAGAAGCCCGATAGAGGGGGGTGAATATCGGAAAACTTTCGGATTTACGTAAGAGTAAGTGCACAGCGGAAAATGAAAAGAAAACACAGCACAAAGACACAGTCGATTTACTTGGTTCGGAGCCTGTGTCGACTCCTACTCCATGGCCCACGGTCGTTGACCGTTTACTTTGGGCAATTCTATATCAGGCGCAAAAATCGTTTACAAAAGATTACAGGATTAGAATGAAGTACAGTAAACGTTAAACTAGCTCTTTTACCGACGTCCGGAGTAGATCGATTATGTCGGGGCAGCAGGACGTCGTCGGCTTGATTTGGAGAGTTTCTGGAGCAAGGCGCGAGAGCAGAAGAGCTTTGAGGCGTTGAAAGAATTGATGTTCGAAGCATGGGGTCGAGGGCCTTTTATATAGGGCCTGGGGGCGCCCGAGATGTCGGGGGCGCCCCCCATGTGGCCTCTGATCCGTAGAGCTCTCGGTCGCGTCTGATCCTCTGGATCCGCTTTGACCGGGGCGCCCGGAGCGGTCGGGGCGCCCGGGTTGACCGGGTCAATCCTTATCTTCTGGCTTCGAAGTGTTTCGGTTCGAGGTGTGCGCATGGGGGCGCCCGCAGCGCAGGGGGCGCCTGCGAGCAACGGGGGCGCCCGGAAGCACGGGGGCGCCCGCAGCTTGTACTGTCGAAGCTCACTTTTTGATTGTGTGTTTGGTGTTCACCTTGGGGGCGCCCGGGACACTCCGGGCGCCCTGGTCAGCAGTTGCCTCACTCCTTTGAGGTACTCTGAGCTGCAGACTCACGTTCCTTCGGTCCTGCATCCAGGGTTAGTCCAAAACACAATAACATAATAAATTATTAGATTTATACAGCCTTAGATGTCTTGGTTCTGACTTTGGTCTCCAAAATGGAGCCCTAGGTCGAACCGACGCCTACTGTTCCCTCGACGGGGAATGCGTCCTCACCTACTCCTCTCGGGAGAATTTACCTGATGCCAACCGTTCCTTTGGTTAGACTTTTGCCTGACGGTCCTTTGTCAGGTCTTGTAAACTGGCAGTCCTTCGCCAGTTGCCTAGCAGTCCTTTGCTAGGGCTTCGGTCCCAGACTGTCCTTCGCCTGGAGCCTAGCAGTCCTTCGCTAGGACTTTCTTTCCTGGCATTCCTTTGCCAGTGCCTAGCAGTCCTTCGCTAGGGCTTTTCCTGCACACTTGATTAACTTGTTAGAAAACAAGAAAGACTTAACTTTTGACCTATGTTGCCATTATCAAAACACAGGTTTGACTTAGGTGCATTCTGCACCAACAATCTCCCCCTTTTTGATTTATGGCAACCCTAGTTCAAAAAGTTAAGTTTAAGCAAAATATGAAAAAGGCTTTAACTTTTGTTCCCTCCCCCTGGAAGGAATCTCCCCCTAGATTTTTCAAGAATTTGTGGGGTAACAAACTTGCACTTTTGAAAACTTAAGTTTTAGGTACTTAAGTTAACAGTATATAGGAAATTTTTTGAAATATGATTTTTGAGTACTTAAAAAGTTTGAGGCTTTTAAGTTTCAAGGTACTCAAAGGTTTTGAAAGTGTTAACTTTAAAAAAAACTTGAGTACTTAGTTAACTTTGAAAGCTTAAGTAGATATTTTGAAAGACTTAAATACTTAGCAAAATTTTGAAAACTTAAGTAGAATTTTTGAAAGCTTAAGTATTTTTCAAAAAGTTAAACTTTTGAATACTTTTTGCATAAAGGATGGAGTTAAGAAAATTTTTGTTAAACTTTTGAATACTTTTTGCATAAAGGATAGAGTTAAGAAAATTTTTGAAAAGAAAATTTTACTCTCTCCTTTCCTATCTCTCCCCCTTTGCCATATATCAAAACAAATAAGTACAGTATAACTAAAGGAAATAAGTAAAATTTTTGCTGTACTGAATCAATTCATAATTAAATTTACACTAAATCAATCAATTCTCTCTGTAGGGGCCTGTCTAACCCAATTAGCTACTTACTAACTGTTATAAACAGTAATTTTTGCTAGGGTTAGTCAAGTTAAGTGTTTTTGTTCAAGTTAGATTTTCTAAACTTGACACTTAACTTGATTGCTATGTAAGTTGTGTTTAGTGCCCCAATTTCTGCAGATGCACTGACTTAAAGCATCTTGAATTGAGGCAAAGACCTAAGCATCTCACCCCTTTCTAGGTTATCAATCAAAAGTACCCTAAGGTGCTTGTGAGATGCTGGCTTCTAAGTCTATAGGTGCATGCAGTTCTAGGGTTAAAGCCTAGGCTAAGTCCATTTTCGAAAAAGCCCTAGTTTTGAAGGGGTAGTTTTAAAATAAATATAAAACTAAGTCGAAAAGTTTTTAAAATTGATTTTTGAAACAAAAGCTAAGTTAAAAATGAAAACTGATTTTGAAATTTAAATAAAACAGTTTTTCAAAATTCTAATTTTAGAAAACTTATTTTTGAAATCAAGTAGAGTAAAACAATTGAGTTAAATTATTCTACTGAACACAATTCTGTCACTAGTGAGCATGAGCTAGTCAACATAACATAAAGTAGGTACTCAAGGTTCAACACAGTCATATAGTCAAACACAAGTCAACCCTACTGAGTAGGGATAGTCAAATAGGTACAATGATAAGTCAATCTAAGACGAAGGATCAGGATGATCGGACGGGCCAGGCTGCCATGCATCAAATCGTGCCATCATCTCTAGATACTGTGCATCTCTGGCCTCCCGCTCAGCTCTAAGGGGGCTCATATACTCGGTGTAGTAGCCCCGATTTGTCTCTAAGTCTTCGGCATGATTGGCTTCGATTTCCTCTCGGAGGCTTTGGATCTGTGTTTCCAAATGTGTCACTCTCTGGTAGAGTGTCGGTGGAGCGGGCTCGTCGACGTGTGCTCGGGCGGCTGCAGCTACGTCTCCAACATCGACCTCAACCTCCTCATCTGAATCGACTCGAGCTCCGGCCTGGTGTCGTCTCCAGCTCAGAACCCCGGTGGCCGATACCTCTAGACCGGCTAATGAGAAGTTCCTAAACCCTATCTCGTCAAAGTCAGTCATAGCGGTGATTTCACCAATGGTAATGTCCCGCCCGTGGTGATGTAGAAGGGAAGTAATGATGTGGCAATATGGTGTGCGCACTCGTCCCTGGGTCGTGACACTGGACGCATGCAGAATGGTATGAAACATATGGAGTCCAATGTCTAGGTCAAGGTGATGGACTAGTGCATAAAGAAGGAAAGCATGAAAGGGTCGCATAATCCCTAGGTCTCTGGTAGAGAGTGGTAGGATACAGCGGACCAGAACTCTATACAAGGCATAGTTCTGGGCCTGAAGTTCTACAGCTTGGAAGCGTCTATTTTCGGGAAGGTCTGCCCTATAGAAATAGTTGTGAATAGTGTCTAGGGTAATGTTTGAGTAGGGAGGATCAAATGGGGGGTTCCTAGGAGGATAGCAGCAAAATGTGGACTGAGAGGGTCGCAGTCCTAGGAAGCGGTTCAACAGGGTAGGGGTTATAGATAGAGGAATCCCTTGGACAGTAGTATGAAACATAAGATTATCTTGTCGAATAATATTATTGTAAAATTCTGCGCATAAAGATTCATTAATGGTATGCGTGCAGAAGACAAGATTGTCCAATTGATAGAAGTTGATGATGTTCATGGCGACAGGGCATGATTGGGTAAAAAAGTGCCTATTGAGATAACTCGTTTTAATAGGCTTGTAGATTGTTTGTGCGAACTTATTACATAACTCTAGATTAGAAAATCTAGGGTCGGGACTAGGTTGGGCACCGGGGTTGGCCGGATTTGGTCGGCGTCTTCTAAGTTAAGAGAGTTTAAAGAATGAATAAAGATATTGCATGGAATAAATTTAAATGCAATAAAATTACTAATCATACCGGACGGCTCGAGGAGGCATAGTTGAGAGAGAGGACTTGCAAGGTCTTCTTGAAGAGTAAGAAGTGGAGAAGAATGTTGGTTTTGGTGTGGGAAGTGAAGGAGTTTCGGATGCCTTTTATAGGCAATTTCATGGGGGCGCCCGGGAGCTTCCGGGCGCCTTGGTCAGGGCTGCTGCCAAAGGCAGTTTAAAGGACTGGTTGGGGGCGCCCGGGACAGTCCGGGCGCCCTCAACAGGTTGCTTTGCAGGTTTGACTGCATTGGAGGTGATGGGGGCGCCCGCGTGGTTTCGGGCGCCCTGGTCAAGGGCAAGACAGCTTTTCTATCTTGAGGATCGAAAAAGTGAAGGGGGGGGCGCCCGTGTGGTCCCGGGCGCCCTGATCAAGGGTATGTAGAGACAAAGATTTGTCTTGTCATTGTTTAACTATGGTTTAATCAATTTGACCATGGTAGGGATTGATTTTGACTGTTTTGACCATAGTTTGGCAAGGTTGACCATGGTTTGACCATGTTGACCAAGGTTTGACTGTGTTGACCAAGGTTGACCATGATTTGACCAAGGTTTGACAAATACAAGATTATCCAAAAAAAATTATTTGAGTCTTAATTCTACTGTCTCACTCAAATCTTAGGGTTTTCAATCACATTAACCTTATAGGTTTCGTGAGACAGGTTTTGATTAGAAGTTATTTTAAAAAGTTTGATTAATTTTGAAAACAATTACATTTTAAAAACTTAATTAATTTTGAAAACAATTAAAAATGTTTAAATCTATAAATAACTGAAATTTTGTGTTAGATTCGAATTTGACAAAAATTAATTTGAATTTGAAATTCAAAAATTGGCTTCCAGGTCTTGGCGAGGCACTAGGCCTTCTTTGGCCGTAGCCTTATGGGATCATCCACCCTTTCCTTGACAAAGCCTTTTAATGAAGTTTCATTTTCAAAATTATTCTTTGAAAAATTTCTGGTCTAACTAGTTTGAGTTTTGGATCGGTAGCTTCGGCTAGTTTCACCAGTCTAAAGAGACCAAGTAAACTTGATCTTATTAGAATTGGTTTCCCCAACGTACTATCATCTCACCTCCACCCAATACTATGTTGTCAAATTTCAGCTAAGTTTGTTTAGTCCTTAAACTAACCTAAGTCTAAGCATGGTAAATTGCAGAAATTAAATAGACAATCAAACAAGCAATTTCAATCAAGAACTACAAATTTATCTAATAATGAAAATAGTTTTCAGTTTGGCTCCCCCTGGACTAAAGCCACGGTGATGGTTAGGCAAGATGTGAATCTTGTCCTTGGGGATCCAATACTGATTTGATCCAGTTGGTTTGTTCAGGCATAGTTTAGGTACCCATGCCTGAATTTTGCCTCTGGACTGATTCAGTACAGCCAAATACGATCTTTGTCGGGATTTGGTTCGGTAGCCAAGTCTAGATCGATTTAGAACGGACTTCTGTTTCCCAAGAATCATGTCAAGATTTTTGGAACCAGAAGTGAATCGTTCTAGGGCTGATCTAAGATCTTTAACCTGAGTTTTCAGGGAAGAGTTTTCCTTTTCAAGTTTTTCAACATGAGTGGGAGTTCCTTCCTGAACCTTCTCGGTTGAGGGTTTAGAGTCAGCTCCCTCTTTCAGGAGTTTTACTTCCTGTCGGAGGGATTCGACCCGGAGTTTGGCTTTTGCCAAATCACGAGAAAGAAAAGAAATCAATTCAGTTAACTGCAATCTGTTAAAACCAGTTACCTTTATTTCTCCGTCTTCTGTGAATGTCAGCTCGTCGTCCTCTTGTTCTGATTCTGACTCGGTCTCGACTGAGGCGGTCAGAGCTAGGAGATTGGACTGGGGTGCCTCTGTCTCTTCTTCTGAGGAAGACTCGTCCCAGGTTGCTTGGAGCGCCTTCTTTCTTTTCGTCTTCTTTGACTCTTTCAGATTTGGACACTCCGTCTTGTAGTGGCCCTTCTTCTTGCACTCGTAGCAGGTTACATTAGGCTTGTTCGTGGGTTCGGCTGGTTCGTCTTTTCTTCGGCCGGTTTTTCGTTTGTTGGTTCGGTTCTTCAGCTCCTTGTAGTAGCTTCGAGCAAGCCGGACCAGTTTAGTTTGATCTCCTTCTTCATCTTCTGAGTCTGTGTCAGACTCGGGTTCAGGTTCAGTTTTCTTCTTCGTTGTCTTTAAATTTTTACCTGCAATGAAAGCGATACCTTTTTCGACCGAATTGGTGTTAGTCTGTTCGTGCAGTTCTAGTTCAGAAAATAATTCATCTAGTTTTATTTTAGAAAGATCTCTAGAAACCTTGTATGCATCTACCATAGATGCCCATAAGGTGTTTCTAGGAAAGGCGTTTAGAGTATACCTTATTAGGTCACGGTTTTCAACTTTGTGACCTATTGAGTGAAGACCGTTCATTACCTCCTGGATTCGTGCGTGGAGCTGGGCTGCTGTTTCGTTGTCGGCCATCTTGATAGTGTAGAGTTTATTCAGTAGCAGATCCCTTTTGCTGATCCTGGTGTCTGAAGTCCCTTCGTGCAGCTCGATCAGTTTTGTCCATAGCTCTTTTGCACTGTTGAAGGGGCCTACTCGGTTCAGCTCTTCCTTTGTCAGCCCGCATTGTAGGATTTTGCGTTGCTTTTGCGTCGGCTTCTATCTTACGCTTTAGAGTGTTGTCCCACTCCGAGTAGCTTTGTGGAAGTCCTTCTGCATTTCGGGGGATCTCCAGACCGGACTGGATAATGATCCACATGTCCATCTGAGTTTTCAGGTGGACCTCCTGCGACTTTTCCAGTAGGAAAAGTCTTCTCCACTGAAGAGTGGAGGTCTAGCGGTGCTGAATCCCTCTTGCATAGACATTTGTTCTGTAAAAGGAAATTTTACAAAAAAAAAGGTGTCCCAAGACTTGGTCTTGGATTAGCAGTGTGGGATAAAGATAATTAAAAAAAATTAATTAAATTCGAAAAAAAATCCGAAAAAAAATATTTCAAACTGGTGGTTGCACCAAGTTTGAATTCCCCGCTCTGATACCACTTGTTGGATCGAGAAGCCCGATAGAGGGGGGGTGAATATCGGAAAACTTTCGGATTTACGTAAGAGTAAGTGCACAGCGAAAAATGAAAAGAAAACACAGCACAAAGACACAGTCGATTTACTTGGTTCGGAGCCTGTGTCGACTCCTACTCCAAGGCCCACGGTCGTTGACCGTTTACTTTGGGCAATTCTATATCAGGCGCAAAAATCGTTTACAAAAGATTACAGGATTAGAATGAAGTACAGTAAACGTTAAACTAGCTCTTTTACCAACGTCCGGAGTAGATCGATTATGTCGAGGCAGCAGGACGTCGTCGGCTTGATTTGGAGAGTTTCCGGAGCAAGGCGCGAGAGCAGAAGAGCTTTGAGGCGTTGAAAGAATTAATGTTCGAAGCATGGGGTCGAGGGCCCTTTATATAGGGCCTGGGGGCGCCCGGGATGTCGGGGGCGCCCCCCACGTGGCCTCTGATCCGCAGAGCTCTTGGTCGCGTCTGATCCTCTGGATCCGCTTTGACCGGGGCACCCGGAGCGGTCGGGGCGCCCGGAGCGGTCGGGGCGCCCGGGTTGACCGGGTCAATCCTTATCTTCTGGCTTCGAAGTGTTTCGGTTCGAGGTGTGCGCATGGGGGCGCCCGCAGCGCAGGGGGCGCCTGCGAGCAACGGGGGCGCCCGGAAGCACGGGGGCGCCCGCAGCTTGTACTGTCGAAGCGCACTTTTTGATTGTGTGTTTGGTGTTCACCTTGGGGGCGCCCGGGACACTCCGGGTGCCCTGGTCAGCAGTTGCCTCACTCCTTTGAGGCACTCTGAGCTGCAGACTCACGTTCCTTTGGTCCTGCATCCAGGGTTAGTCCAAAACACAATAACATAATAAATTATTAGATTTATATAGCCTTAGCTGTCTTGGTTCTGACTTTGGTCTCCAAAATGGAGCCCTAGGTCGAACCGACGCCTACTGTTCCCTCGACGGGGAACGCGTCCTCACCTACTCCTCTCGGGAGAATTTACCTGATGCCAACCGTTCCTTTGGTTGGACTTTTGTCTGACGGTCCTTTGTCAGGTCTTGTAAACTGGCAGTCCTTCGCCAGTTGCCTAGGAGTCCTTTGCTAGGGCTTCGGTCCCAGACTGTCCTTCGCCTGGAGCCTAGCAGTCCTTCGCTAGGACTTTCTTTTCCTGGCATTCCTTTGCCAGTGCCTAGCAGTCCTTCGCTAGGGCTTTTCCTGCACACTTGATTAACTTGTTAGAAAACAAGAAAAACTTAACTTTTGACCTATGTTGCCATTATCAAAACACAGGTTTGACTTAGGTGCATTCTGCACCAACAGGCATGCCCACTTATAACTCGCTGGTGAGGCGAGAGTCTGGCATGCTTGTTTGCGCACTTGAAAACCCTAGCAATTTAATAAACAACCCAAAGTCGGGCGAACATTGTGTTTACACAGCTTTACTGAGGCTCTCTATAGAGTTGTAGATGAACCGCACTCCAGGGTCGATCCAATTTCTTACGTAGCTCATCTTCCAAGTAGTAAGCCCCCGAGGCTAACTTCGAGATCACCTTGAAGGGACCTCCCCATTGGGGCTCTAACTTGTTAACATCGTCGATCGGCTTTATCCTCTTCCATACGAGATCCCCTATCTAGAATTTCCAGGCTAGCACCCTTTGATTGTACCGCTGCCGCATCCTTTGCCTATAGGCGAACATCTGTGCTGCGACCTTCTCCCGGATTTCCTCGACCAGGTCTAGTTCTAAGCGCCTCCTTTCCACATTTTCTTGGTTATACGCTTTGCGCCGATCAGATTCTCATCCGACTTCCACTGGCACCACTTTCGCTTCAATACACTAATTGGAAAGGCATGGGACATGTTCCCTCCCTCAGTGTGGTCCGCTGGGCCCACAGGACGCTGGGCAACTCATCAACCCAGGTTTTCCCGCGTGATCCAACTTTGTCTTTAGTCCTCTTAGTATCTCCCAATTGGTGACCTCGGCCTGCTCGTTACTCTGTGGGTATGCGACGGAGATGAAAAACTGCTGAATGTCGTAAGCCGAGCACCATTCTTTAATTCTCCTACCCTGGAACTGTCACCCATTGTCTGAGACTAATTTATGAGGGATTCCGTGTCGACAGAGTATGTTTTGCCACAAGAACTTTATCACCGCTTGTTTGGTGATCCGCGACAACGCTTCCGCTTCTATCCACTTGGAGAAGTAATCCACTGTCACTAATAGAATTTTTTCTGAGCGGGGGCTACGAGGAAAGACCCTACTATATCCATCCCCCACTAATCGAAGGAGCAGGATACCACCGATGCTTTCATCGTCTCGATAGGCCAATGAGGGAGGTTTTGATGCTTCTGACATGACAAACAGGTAGAAACCAGCTGATCAGCGCCCTTTTGCAGAGTTGGTCAATAATAACCCAAGAGCAATGCTTTCCGAGCCACGACCCTCCCCTAGCGTGGCTATCACAGATTCCCATGTGTATCTCTCGGATCACGTAATCGGCATCCTCACTGCCTAGACACTTGAGCAGCAGTCGGGTGAAGGCTCTCTTGTACAGTACATCCCCGACCAAGGAATATTGAACTGCTCGCTTTCTTAAGAGTCTTGCATGCTCCTGGTTGGACGGGAGTGTCACGTGCATCAGGTAGGCGACCAGAGGCGCCCTCCAGTCAGTCCCGAGCTCTAATTCCGCTTGCTGCTTTATGAGCATCACCAGCATTGTTTGGTCCATTGGATGAGGGAGCACCCAAGAGCCTACCGCACTGGCCAATTTTGTAAGTTCCTCTGCCTGGAGGTTACTTTCCCTGGGGATCTTCTGCAACTGGACCTCCTGAAATCCAACCTTCAACTTCTCGTATGCCTCGATGTATACTTGCGGCCGGTCACTGTTGACCTGGAAACGACCTGTGAGCTGCTGTGTGGCCAGCTGCGAATCTGAATGCAATATCACCTGAGTCGCACCCACATGCTTGGCGCCTGCAATCCGACGATAAGGGTCTCATATTCCGCTTCATTATTAGTGACCCGATATTCCAGTCGCACGGATAAATGAAGTTGCTTCTTCTTGGGAGAGATCATTAGAATGCCAATACCACTTCCCTGCCTAGCCGATGACTCGCCTACATAAATCCGCCAGACGCCCTCTGTCTCTTCCGAGCGCAACTTGCTGAGAAAATCAGCCAATGCCTGTGCTTTAATAGTCGGGCGAGCTTGATACTGTATGTCATATTCACTCAACTCCGTTGTTCATTTGATCAGTTGCCCCGAAGCCTCCAGATTCGTCAACACCTAACCCAAGCTACTTTTGGTCAAGACAACGATCGGATGTGCTAAGAAATAAGGTCGAAGCCGCTGAGCGATTAAGAGCAATACGTAAGTCAACTTCTCAAGCGCCGTGTAATGGCACTTGGCACCCTACAATAAATGTGCAAAAAAGTACACCGGTTGCTATTCAGTCTCTCTTTGTTTCACCAGCACCATACTAATTGCTTCGGCTGAGGTCGCTAAGTAGACATACAAAGGCTCCCCCAGCTCCGGCCGAGCCAACACAGGTAATTCCGCCAGATAGGTCTTCAACTCCTCAAAAGCTTTATCACAGTCTGCGTCCTATTGAAACTTAGTGGCTCGATGCAAAGTTTTGAAGAAAGGTAACCCCCTCTCGGCGGCTCGGGAAATAAAGCAAGATAAAGTCGTGATCCTTCCTATGAGTCTTTGTGCTTCCCTCAGGCTCCGCGGCGGTGGCATGTCGAGTATCGTCTTGACTTTGCTAGGATTGGCCTCAATGCCCCTCTCGGTCATAAAGTAGCCGAGGAATTTTCCGCTCCGTGTTCCAAAAAGGCACTTGGTTGAGTTCAACTTCAGCCCATATCTACACAAGGTGTGGTAGGTTTCTTCCACATCCTGCACCAAATCAGTCGCTCGAGCGGTTTTGACTAGGATGTCATCCACGTAGACCTCAATGTTTCACCGAACTTGTGCTCGGAAGACCATGTTCATCATGCGCTGGTAAGTAGCACCTGACTTTCACCTAATCGATGTCTGCCAGAGGTACTTGATGATAGCCTTGGTACACATCCAATATGGAGATGAGCTCGCTATCGACTGTCGAGTCAACCATTTGATTGATCTGTGATAAAGGGTAACAGTCCTTCGCCCAAGATCGATTGAGATCATGGAAATCAATACAGACGCGCAATTTGTTATCATGTTTGGCCACAAGGACCACATTGGCTAACCAGGCCGGGAATTGCACCTCCTTGATATGTCCGACCTCCAAAAGCTTCTCGATTTCTGCTCGGATGACTTCGTTCTATGTTGCGCTGAAATCCCTCTTGCGCTGCTTAACGGGTCGGGCGTTTGGATAAACATGCACATGGTGCTCATCCATTTCTGGTCGGACCCCTTTGAGATCCTTTACCGACCAAGTGAACATATCTTGATTCCACGCTAGGCAATCCACCAGAGGTTGCCTTAACTCTTCAGGGAGGCCTTCTGCTATCTTGATTTTGGTTTCAACCCAGTCGGGGAGTAGTTGGGCCTCCTCCCTGACTTTCTGACCGAACGTCATCCACATAGCATCGGCACGCCATTCTCTGATCCCTTTTAACCTCCCCAACCCTTTCGCCGACTGGGAACTTTATCTTGAGGTAAAAAGTTATGACCACTGTGTTGGATCGAGAAAGACCGATAGAGGGGGGGTGAATATCGAAAAATGTTCGGATTTAACAGAAAGAGTAAGTGCGCGGCGGAATAAAAACAAACAACGCAAACACCAAGGTTTTTACTTGGTTCGGAGCCTGGGTCGACTCCTACTCCAAGGCCCACGGTCGTTGACCGTTTACTTTGGGCAATTCTATAGTGCGCAAAACGGTTACAGAGTGAGATTACAAAATTACTGTAAATAGAAATATACACTTTGTTTTACCAACTCCCGGTGTAGATCGAGTTTCGGTGCAGTGGGAGGTTGACGGCGCTTCGTTCTTGAGTCGGGAAGTTTCCGGAGCAGAGCGCGGTCGTCAGAGCGTTTGGATGCGTTGAATGAAAGCAGTGTGTTGAAGAAGAGGGTCGAGGGCCCTTTTTATAGTGCCTGGGGGCGCCCTGGTCGACGGGGGCGCCCCCCCCCCCCCCCACGTGGCTTTTGATCCGCAAGAGGCGCGGTCAAGGTCTTAGCCCTTAATCCTCGGGATAAGGCCTTGACTGGGGCGCCCTGGACGCTGGGGGCGCCCTGGTTGACCCAGCCAAACCTTATCCGCAGCGCTGAGCTCTCCTTGGTAAGGCTGGGGGCGCCCTGTGCACTGGGGGCGCCCGGGACAGCGGGGGCGCCCTGGGTGCGCAGTGCAGACGCGGCAGCAGCTTAACTCTCTTCAGTTGGTTTGCCATGGGGGCGCCCGGGACAGCGGGGGCGCCCTCAGAATGTATTGTCGAGGTTCATTTGCTTTCTTTGTGTTTTGTGTTCACCTTGGGGGCGCCCGGGACACTCCGGGCGCCCTGGTCAGCAGTTGCCTCTTTCCTTTGAGGCATTCTGAGCTGCAGACACACGTTCCTTCGGTCCTGCTTCCAGGGTTAGTCCAAAACACAATAAAACAAATATTTAATTTAATTTCTACAGCTTCAGCTGTCTTGGTTCTGACTTTGGTCTCCAAAATGGAGCCCTAGGTCGAACCGACGCCTAATGTTCCCTCGGAGGGGAACGCGTCCTCACCTACTCCTCTCGGGAGAGTTTACCTGGTGCCAACCGGATCCTCCAGTTGGACTTTTGCCCAGCAGCCCTTCGCCAGGTCTTAAGTTTCACCCAGCAGCCCTTCGCCAGGACTTGGTTTTTGCCCAGCAGCCCTTCGCCAGGTCTTGAGTTTCGCCCAGCAGCCCTTCGCCGGGACTTGGTTTTCGCCTAGCAGCCCTTCGCCAGGACTTGGTTTTCGCCCAGCAACCCTTCGCCAGGACTTGGTTTCCTGACAGCCCATCGTCAAGTGCCTAGCAGCCCTTCGCTAGGACTTTGTTTCCTGCACTCTCAAGCAGCATTGTTAGACAACAAATAACCCTTAACTTTGAATCCTTTGCCAATATCAAAACAAGGTTCGATCTAGTGCTTCCTGCACCAACACACTGCTCGAAACTCGTTGAGGGCACGGCACCCTAGGATGGCGTTGTAGGCGGAGGGGGCATCCACTATTAGGAAAGTGGACCACCTGGTCCTTTTTAGGTGTTCTTCGCTGAGGGACACGGCCAACTGTATCTGGTTGATCGGTTGCACCTGGTTCCCAGTGAACGCGAACAATGGCGTAGCCACCAACTCCAACTGGGATGACTCAATTTGCAGTTGGTCGAAGGCACTTTTGTATAATATATTTACCGAGTTGCCCGTGTCCACGATAGTGCGGTGAACCTGGTAGTTGGCAATCACAGCAGTGATGACCAGGGCATCGTCATGGGGGACCTCCAACCCTTGCAAATCCTGTGGCCCGAAACTGATCTGAGGGTCTTGTGCTTGGGCGACGCTCGCCCCATTTGGTGAATTTCTAGCCGGCGTACCTGGGCTTTCCTAGCTTGGTTAGAATCTCCTCCTGTTGGTCCCCTCGAGATTACATGAACCACTCCTCGGATGGGGTTCTGTTGATTGACTCGGTCTTCATCCACATCCTCTGGCTTAGCCTGGCCATCCAAGGGAAATAAATGTCGAGCGACAGGTGTATTCCCCATGGGTTCCTCCACCGCCGGGATAGCCGTGGGTCCTCCCTGACCCTGGCCTCTCGGGGAGACCTGACGCCCTCGTCCCCTGGCAGTCAGGGCTTGACCCCTCCCGGCCTGTCGGCAATCCTCAGTGCTATGGGTGTTGCTTTGGTGGAAAGCGCAATAGGGCATCCACCGGATCAGCAAGCATTCCTGCGCCACTTGCTGTACGTGTCTCCGTTCCATCCCTAATCGGTCGATCGCCCCTCTAGGGCTACGGATGGGCCTGCCTGGCGAGCGACTATTCTGTGGGGGACTAGGCACTGGGGTAGTGCCTGCTTCCTTTTTCTGAGCGGCTTGGGCTTCCTCCACGTTGATGTATATAACAACTTTTTCCAAAAGACTGTCGAAATCCTTTGGGGGCTTCCTAATCAGCGATCGGAAGAAATCTCCTTCCTGTAACCATTGGGAGAAAGTGCTGATGAGGACCTCAGGGGTAGCGATCAATATGTCCATGGCCACACCATTGAACCTCTTGATGTAGGCTCGAAGTGATTCCTTCGAACCTTGTTTTAATGCGAACAAGTTGAGACTGGTCTTATGATGCCTTTGACTACTCGCGAAATGTTGTATAAACAGCCTCTTGAGTTCCACGAAACTTGACACAGACCCACTCGGGAGCTGATCAAACCAACACTGAGCCGGTCCCGATAGGGTTGTCAAAAACGTCCGACACTTGACACCCTCGGGGTATTGATGAAGCAGGGCGGTGCTTTCAAACTTCATAATATGCTCTTCGGGATCACTGGCTCCCGTATACTTCGGGATTGTGAAGAACTGGAGATGCTTGGGGATAGGATCTTCGAGAACCTGCAGGGAAAACGGGCTGCGCATCGGGGGGGGGGGGGGGGGGGGGGTCGGCCAGGCCCTTTCCCTTGTCGGGACGTTGCTGGTGCATCTGACTGGATGTGGACACTTCCGCAGGACCCAAGTGGGCTTCATCTCCTCTAGTTCGGAAGAAGGCAGGGGGAAGGGAATCGGGATGCCTTCCAGCCTAGTGGCATTTCCCTGACCCATCGGTTGCCCACGACCGGTGGCTCGGGGCACCGGGCCGTGGGGCTGCCAGCAGGCAGGGGCAGTTGGGGGGCCTTCTGGGCTGGAGCAGCCATTAGGAACTCATACTCCTCTGGCGTGATGGTAACCGTCACTTTATTGGGGTCTTCCATCTTCTACTCCCGATCAGGCGGATTGCCTTCTTCTAGCGCCAAATATGATCCTGTCGGAGAGTGAGGTAGACTTCCAACTTGATGACAAGTACAACTTGTCGATGGAGAAGGATGGTGGTCACGTACAGCGGTGTTGAAAACTTTTCTGACTGAGGGGCATCTGTCCTGCGAAAAAGATGACCGTCAGTAACACACCGGGAGTTCCCCGATAAGACCATCCAATGGTCAAGTCAAAATCCGGTGGAGAAAAGGGGGCTAATTAAGAAACTACTGTAGCTATCAAAAATTACGAATACCTGTGTGTGATGGATGGAGGGTCTTATATAGCCGTAGGAACCGACAACTTTATGTCCCCCTTATACCCCCTTTTGTCCTATACGGGGACAGAATCAGGAGTCATTGTCAATTAACCGACCGATGCCGCATTGTCTGACATTTGTAGGGGGTGTCGTGGTACGGCGTGGCCTTTGCATCAGCGCTTGTCAGACGTCGTACCACGGCAGCGAGATTCTCGCAATTCGGACACAAGTGGTGTTAGACCCGAGTCGGCAAGCACTGACACGACTACTGCCTTTATCTGCGAGGTGTCAGCGGGTTCGTACGGACAGGGGAAACTTTCAATGATAGGGAACGTCAAGCAGTAGCACACTCGGGGTATTCCGATCAGCAAGCCGGGGTCTCACACTCGATCCTCCGTGTATGCAGTTTTCCCGTCTGGAAGGGAAATCGGAGGACTCCCAATTGAAATGTGCTCCTCTGTGAGGACCAGGCTTGGGACTCGAGTCGGGTAATTGCCCGACCGGCATATCCAATCGGAGTGGCTAGAGTGGGGACAAGTTGTACCATACTAGGCTCAAAGTGTCACGCAGGCCGACCTGACTCTACATCAGCTAGGCCATGATTAGTATAGATACTATAATGGATATAATTACCATTGATGCTACTTGATATGAATAAAAAAGCAATGGGAATCAAGAAAAATTTTCAATTTTACCCTTACTAAAAATACATGAAATTTTTTTGAAAATTATTTTAAAGTGTTCAATTGATCGGTCAATCAATTTGACAGATTTCTGTTTCTCACAACAAGCATGTCAATCAATTGACCGATCGATTGATAGTATTCAATCAATCGGATATCAATCGGATAATCGATTAGGAAAGCTTCTGTTTGTCGTGAAATGTCAATCGAATAAAGTGTTCAATTGATCGACCAATTGATTTAGTAGACTTCTATTTCTCGCAAAAAGCATGTCACTTGATTGCCCGATCAATTGACAGTGTTCAATCGACCGACCAATCGATTTGGAAAATTTCTATTTCTCGCGAAAAGCATGTCATCGATTGATAGTGTTCAATTGATCGGATAATGGAGAGGAAGAGAGGTTGAGAGAAAAGGAGGAGACGAGGTGGGCGCAGGTTGGTGGGGAAGATGACGGAAAAAAATTGATGAGAAAAAAAAGGAGGCGACACGGGGGGGGGGGGGGGGGGGGGCGGGGAAGAAAGGGAGGTGGCTGAGAGGTAGAGAGGAAGAGAAGTAACGGAGGAGAAAAGAAAAAAAGGAAGAGGAGAAGCGGGAGGAGAAGAGGTGGACACAGGTTTGCGGGGAGAAGAAAGGGGAGTGGCTGAGAGGAAGATGACGTGAATTTGGAAGAGGAGGAGGAGGAGAAGTGGGGAGGGGGAGACGACGCGAATAAGGGGGCAGCACATGGGGCTTTGATGTTTAGCAATAAAAAGAAAAAAAGACGAGGAATGAGAAGGAATGAGTTTAGCAATAACCTAGAGGGATTGTTAGAGGTTGCAAGGTGCAAACTTAGTCCCACATTGATAAACACATGGGAAAATCATTGGTTTATAAGGAATATGATATCTCCATTGGCATGAGGCTTTTGGGGAGAGCCCAAGAGCCCAACTATGAGGGCTTAGGCCCAAAGTGGACAATATCATGCCATTGTGGAGATATCTAAATTCCTTTTGGTCATAACAAATCGTATCAGAGCCAGGTTGCTCATTCAAATCTAACCATGTGCGTTAAGCCTTAAATAAAAGATATGTGGGCTCCCATGTCTTGATCAAAGAGGACCAGTTCTAGTTGCGGCTAGGTGGTCCTAGTAGGTCAGGTTGACCAAGGGGCAGAAAGTCCTGGTGGATCAGACATCTAAACGGAAAGTGTTTCTGTTTGTGGTGGGGGCATGTAATCCTTTGTTTGAGAGGGGGTTTGTTAGAGGTTGCAAGGTGCAAACTTAATCCCACATTGATAAACACATGGGAAGATCAT
Organism: Boesenbergia rotunda; assembly: GCA_024364735.1. Lineage (NCBI taxonomy): Eukaryota > Viridiplantae > Streptophyta > Magnoliopsida > Zingiberales > Zingiberaceae > Boesenbergia > Boesenbergia rotunda. Next base: position 177,048 of record JAGFNQ010001206.1, on the reverse strand, counting down.
TGGTTTATAAGGAATATGGTATCTCCATTGGCATGAGAACGGAAAGTGTTTCTGTTTGTGGTGGGGGCATGTAATCCTTTGTTTGAGAGGGGGTTTGTTAGAGGTTGCAAGGTGCAAACTTAATCCCACATTGATAAACACATGGGAAGATCATTGGTTTATAAGGAATATGGTATCTCCATTGGCATGAGACCTTTTGGGGAGAGCCCAAGAGCAAAACCATGAGGGCTTAGGTCCAAAGTGGATAATATCATGTCATTATGGAGATATCCTAATTTCTTTTGATCCTAACAGGGATGGATTATAAAATTAAGGGTATCAAATCTATATATTAATTTCCATTTCCGTCTATCAAGCACCAAGTATGAAAATGAAATAGATTGTATTTACATTTCAACCTCTTACACCAGTCTCTCAAGCACCCCTTATTTCTCAATTTACTCCTCCCACTAATCACTTCGCTATGATATGCATTTAAAAAATATCATTGTTGAGTTTTAAAGAATAACATATCAATACCATCATAGTGATTTTAATTTTTAAAATATAACACAAGTTATTTTTTAAAATTTAATATATAATGGTGTGGTTTTTGAATGTAATGTTACAGTGGTTGGGTGGAAGGGCCTTCTAAAATATAAAATTTAGATTTTTTTTTTTCCGTTTAAGTAACCTTAAGTAGTCTTTCCATCGATTACTGACATAATTATAATTTTACAGTCAAGAAATAATATTGTACTATTTTGCTTATTTTATCTATTTGGATGGTAAAAATTAAGGAAAAATTTTCATAAACTCTCCACATGCCAATTCAACTTTGCATGCAATCCCCACATAAATTTTTCTTTACATGCAGTCCCTGATGGGATTGACAAGACAGTTTTGTGAGTATTATTTGAAGAAAGTTACGTATAAAAGTTAGAAAATTGAGTATGTAAGGTTGCATCCACCACATCAAAAACCTGTGTACTCAATTTTCACTCTTTTATACTCAAGTTTCACTCTTTTATACTCAATTTTTACTGATGTATACTCAATTTTTATTCTTTTATACTCAATTTTTATTCTTTTATACTTAATCTATCATGGAGTAAATGCAAAGAAAATCTCAAATGGGGAGTGCATGCAAAGATCAAAGGGCTATTGGGAAGTTTTCTGCAATTTACCGAAAAATTAATTCGTTCATCACTTATTTTTATAAATTTATTTTAGAATTAAATCGGAATTCATAAATTATGATGATTATTAGTCTTGATCTTCGTTAACCCGTTTCAAGGTCAACCATATAAAAAATAAATTATGAAAATTATTAGTTTGGATATTATGATTAAAGCGTGAGAAAAACAGATGATACTGATTTTATCCTATTTTAATTCCCAAATTTCGATAGGACGACATCCATACTTTTAATCGTCAGTACGTTCAGTGAAGACTTGTTTTATCTATTCTTGACCTCTGCATTGTTATCTTTCTCTTGTGCCTGACATTGAAAACCACAGTTCCAACAGTGCATGCATCTGCTCTGTTGCCCCGTCCCTTTTGAGACGAACAATTGATCAATACATAACATATATCATAATGAATTTGAGATGGACAATGGACTAATACGATAATTTCATAATAAAATTTAAGAGTTAATCCTGATTAATGATAAGTTTTTATTCTCTCATATATTCATCATCGCTCAGCTCAGGTTAATAGTTACTCAAGATTTATCTTCTTTTATAATAATCTAGAGATAAGATTATAAGAAATATTTGAGATTATCGTTATCTTCTTTCGTCGCCCTGGGAAAGCGGTAAACAAAACTGTTTGGACTAACTTTCCTCAAATACAACGACCTACATGATTTGATATCTTCAATTTATATCTATTATTTTCGGATAGATGAATTTGGCCTATAAAATTTTGTCATCAACTCGTAAAATAATTTGGAAAGTGCAACGAATGATGCATTGATCTCAATTATCCATTAACAAAAATTCATTCGTTATTCACCAAAATTGAAATAAGTTTACCTTTTTTATTTTTTAAAAATTTTTATTTTTTTAATTGGTATTAAATATCTAATTTATGTCAATTTTAGAGGTACCAATTTCATAATAATTTTCCACCGACCACCAAAATAAATCAAGAAGCATTCACAATAGACTAAAATGTATGAAAAATTATGAAAATATTTTATTGCGATTGCAACATTATTCCGAGAGTTAAAATGAGTATATATACTTTTTAATTGGACTGGGTATTTAGTTTTTACTGACTAACAGGATGATGGATTCAATACCATATAAATTTGTATCAATTATCAAAATAAATTGAAAAGAACTAAAGTCATCCAAATATTTAAGATCCAAATTTTTATTAGATTGATTCTTCTGTGAATCAAGCTCGATCTGTTCGGTATTGCCTAGCTCTTCATCAAGCTCGATCTGTTCTTGTACTTTGTATGGTCCTAGGACCATGATACTTGCAAATTCTGCACCAGTTATCAACGGCAAGCAGGGGCACGCTGTCTCCTTCATCCCTGACAATCCTACTTACGGAGCTGAATATCTACAAACATCATGCAGTCATGGCACGTCGACGGATATTCTGTTTGGGTCATCGATAGAACACCATCTCCTTTCAGGTTCCTCTTTTTTTCATCTATTAGATGATTTGTTGAAGATATTCAGGACTTAGTTGAATTGAAATGATGATTTGAATTTATAATTTCAAGTTGCTTAGCGGGGGCTGATTTTGCCTAGTTTTTTGTGGTTGGAGCTCTTCCAGTTCAAGTCTGGATGCCACCCGAATGCCTAATCAGCGACTTGTCCGAGTTGGTCCTGAGTAGATCTCTTGGGTTTAATTGGTCCGTGTTGGAGCGCATGTCATAATTAATGAGTTTAATGTCGTCATTAATTTAACTTCAACTCTAAATGTGTGAGAGATTACATATCATATATGTGTAACAATATAAATTAATCATAAAATCATAAAACTCCTAATGTGAAACTAAACTAAATGTACAATGGAGTCTCAATCTTTTTTTTTTTCCATTCACATATATTCAACTCCATCTACTGCAAGATGTAACTGGAAATTCATGCATTTGCAGAATGGATGGAGGACGATGGTCACCTGGAAGCAGGAACAGCTACAATTTGAGAGATGATGTGGCCCGTTCCACTGTTCAAGTATGATCATGCTAGTTTAGCAACAAACATCGATCTCAAGCTTGATTAATACCTTAAGTCTTGGTCTGCCTTAAGTCTTGGTCTGCCATTTACATGCATGCCTCTGGACGATGTGGGCATGTGGAACGTCAGGTCAGAGAGCTGGGCTCGGCAGTACCTGGGACAGCAGTTCTGCCTCCGTGTCTACTCTCCGGCCAATTCCTGGAGGGATGAGAATCCAATTCCAAGGAATGCTCTTTTCTGCGGCCGGGTATCCGGCCGCTGGACAAGGCCGCTGTAGTAATCCAGTGGAACAATGATATCTAATTTAATCACCGTCTTGCACCAACCTTGATTTGGTTGAAAATTTTCCCATCTGAGCGGAACAGGAGATCATGAAAAGTTCTCTATGGGTCAAATCCAGTCGAAGTGTCTATCCTCTTTTATTTATTAATTATTATTCGAATTAATAATTTTTATAATATCTTTTAATCTTGAGCTGAATTGACAAAGATACTGAAGTTAGCGAACCATCTTATATCACCACCGACTGCACTAAATACTAAATGATTATTTCGAGGTGTCTTCCATGGACATTGATGAGTCTGTTTGAATGCGATGGAGCATGGGACCGACTGAAAGTTAATGAACTGGATTTTAGTTTTTATTGGAAAATGCGTGAGCGTAAATTTCTTCTAAATATTGATGTATAAAATAACTCGTTGAGATTTATTGGAATAATTAAAGGAGTGTTTCTTTTTATTTATTTATTTTTTATGACATGAGCATCTCCATCTTAATTGCTCCCTATAAAATGACATGTATTAAATATTGAATTATCGGATGTGATACAATCAGTGTTCTGAAAATTGAACCGGACTGATCGATCGGACCGGTCGAATCAGAAACCGGTCAAATTTTCGGTCCGAGTTGACTTTGAAAATTGGCTACTCAAGAATCGGATGCGAACCATTCTGAATCGGCCAGGAACCGGTGAACCGGACAAACCGAAAAAACCGATCAAACCGGCTTGATTTATTTTATTTTTTATTTTTTTTCCCTTTTGCAGTTTTGCTTTCTTACTGAAAATGAAAATTGAAAAATAAAATATCAAAAACCTAATTTGGTTTCACCCAAAGTCCCAAACGAACAAACCTGCTGTTTGCTTGCAAGAGAGTCACCGCCGCTAACCTCTCGCCGCGTCGCCCTGCCTCTACCAGCCTCGCCGTGCCGCCCTACCTCCGCTAGCCTCGCCTCGCCACCGCTAGCCTCGTCCCGTCTCCAGCCTCGTTGCGTCGTCGTGCTGGCATATGAAGGCAACAATATACGACATATTTGGAAGTGTAATTTTGCATGTGGTTTACTAGTGTCCCCTGTTTAAGTGTTTATGGACAACAAATGCTATTGTGATAAAGTTTTAACTTCTAATAAGATTCTTCAATTCGTATCCAGATTTCTTGAATCTAATAGTTTTAAACTTGAATTTTTCTTTGAAACTAATCTTTTTTTTCAAGAATACTGTACTGAGTTGCTGACAAAAGCATATCACATGCCTGACCTAATTGATTTAATCTTGAAGAAAGTAATTGGATAAGTTGTTAGTTTTATATCCAAGGCTGTCACTTAGTAGTAGTCTAATCATTTCTCTCCTCCTACCTGAGTGTCAGGTAGACATTGCCACATCATATGACATGTCATCCGAGTGTCACGTCACCTGGAGCATAAATTTGTGCTCGTGCAAAGTGCATTAACAAAACACCCATTACGCGCATGATGAGTGGCAGGCTTCCAAATGCGAGCACTTGTTCGCCTATAAGAAGAGACTACCTATATTTTTATTTTTTTTATCTCAATTAACACAGGAACACATATAAGGAAATAAACACCTTTGAAAATTTCAGATGTGGGACTATTTTCATCTACTTTCTTCTATGTCAATTTTAGGCTGACTTTAAACAATTAATTTCTCATTTATCTGTAATCGGGTTTAAGCAAATTAATAGTCTAGATTCATTTACGCAAAACGTAGATTTCATTTTTAAAGTTAATTTTGACTTTTCTCGATTGAAAATACCTCGATTTTTTTTTGTAAAATCGTATTTAATGTTTTTAAGATTCAAATATCCAACGGGATATTATTAAGTTGATGAATAATATTCGAATAATTTATTATAACGTTATAATCGATTAAAAATTGAGATTAAGAATAATATTTTTTAATAAGAATTAATTTTTTAATCAATTATTATAATGTAGATTATGGATTTAGGATATTATTATGTTGTTGAATAATATTCGAATAAATTATTATAATGTAATAATCGATAAAAAATAAGATTAGATATATAATTTTAACTACGAATTCCGTAGCAGTTGGCCAGTAATAATTTAGTTTCATATTATTCTTTTCTAGATGTATCAATCAATTTTTGATCGACTAATAAATTTAGAAAATTTGAAATAGTATAAAAATATATCATATGTACTTGTCTAAAACTCTTAATTATATTTATGATATTAAAATTTTTGTTTTCTATCATATTGAGAGCAATATTATTTGTTAATCAATTGTTACACGTAACAATCCATTCAGGAAATTATTTTATTGAAGAATAATATTTGAATAAATTATTACACTTTGATTCAAGGAGAAAAAAAAAGAAATTGGATATGTGATTTTATTATTTTAGATATTCAAAATTTTGAAAAAAATGATAACGATCATTCAAATACTCCTACACTTCATAACCTATCTCTAATTTATATAAACAAAGATAAATCATGGATAATATTAATCCAAACAATAACCAACATATGAAAAGAATAGAAACCTGGCTGTTACTCAAAAATTAACCTCATATTTCATAACGAATAACATGCTAGTAACCTAATTGTGAGGCCTCCCGGGTTATAATACAACGGTAAGGTGATTAGTCATTATCTAGTTTGATCCCTAGCTATAGCGTATTTGTAAGAATTTTTTTTTTAAATGGGGCTCGATCCCCAGCTACGACATATTTATAGGATTTTTTTCCAAATAGGGTACGAATCTTGGGACGCTGAGTTTCTAGACCATCCATCATGAGTACTTTTCTATTTATCCTAACGACCGGTAAAAAATTTTCATAAGATTAAATTAGTCACCTGAGATTAAAAAAAATTTTATTAATCATTTTATTTTTTTTAGTAACGTAATTCTGAGACAAAAGCAACAGAATTACCCAGAATTTTAACTACATGATCCAGAACTAGTTGGTCGGTCCAATTTTCGACGCTGCGGCCGAACTACCTAGAAATTTATGCGAAAGTCGCCGTTCATTTGTGCGTCTAGACTCGCTTGCCAGTTTTTTTTTCTCGCTTTGACGGCCTCCTTTCCATCCAAGACCTCTTTTTTTTTAATTATCGTTCTTCTTCCCTGCTCCTTGACAACTACGCGCTGTCCAACCATCTCAATAAGAAGAGGTCCTCCCTCTTGCTGGACGGAATGCGCTGATCCGGGCTGCTAGTCCTCGGAGTTGGTGGAAGGGGATGGCTTCCACGTCTTTGGGGGCGGCTTGGGTTAGTTATGGAGGCGCTCGCCGTCGTGGCGGGCGGCCAGTTCTCTCGGCCCTGGCGGCGCCTGATTGGCTTCGGAAGCGGGGAGAATGTGGCAGATTGGGCTGTGTCGGTGTCTGCGTGACGCCCGTGGAAGACGAGAATCTGTCGCCGCCGGCGGAACACGTGCCGGAGGTTGCTTCCCGGCTGTCCGCGGAGCGGGCGCTGGAGGAATCGAAGAAACGGGGTCGGGATTCGATCTCGCTTCCCAGTGAGTTCTTTATCTTATTTTTACATTCAGTTGAAGGGGGAAAAAACTTCTTTTTTTCGTCCAAAAGATTTCAAATTTCGCACAAAATCCTTTCCCTTATTTTATTTTTGGATAAAATTACTCAGAAATTTTTGCGCAATATAAGATTTCAGATTTTATATGAATTAAAGGAACCTTTTTTTTGTTGGGATCTAAAGTATTTATGAATGAGGCATCATAGTATAAAGTGATGAAGACAGGTGAGAGTTGGTTTCAACTACAAGCTACCAACCAACTCAGTCTTCCAAAGAGCCTTACTTATCGCAGTGATGAAAACAGATGAGAGTTTGTTTCAACTAACACTTGCAAACAAATAGGGTACCAAAACCTTAACAGCCAGCCCAGTTACCTCTGTTTCAAAGAGCAGATATCTGAGCTTTAAGAAGTCTTAAATTGAGCAGTACATTTTTTATAATGAATATGCTATTTTTGATTTGCAGAAGCTTTGTCATTGTCTGATCTCTCTGTTTCGGGGCATGGATCTAAAGTACGTGTAGCATATCAGGTATATCACAGGACTTAAGCTGTAAAATGTTTGCTAAGGATGCTGCCTTCAGAGATCAGACTCAAACTTTTGTCCTCATTTTTCTATTGAATAGGGTGCAGCTGGTGCATTCAGTGAGATTGCTGCGCTAAAAGCATACCCACAGTGTGAAGCCGTTCCATGTGAACAGTCTGAGGTTGCCTTTAAGGTTTGATACGATATCATCTTAGATGTAATAAAATCGGTACGTCCAAAGATTTTGATCTTTGGAATTCTTTTCCAATACAGGCTGTTGAACTTTGGTTAGTTGATAAAGCTGTTCTTCCAATTGAGAATTCAATTGATGGAAGCATTCATCGGAATTATGACTTGCTTTTGTGCCACAATTTGCACATTGTGGGTGAGGTGCAATTGCCTATTAACCACTGTCTTTTAGCTCTGCCAGGCGTTGTAAAGGAGGATTTGAAACGTGTTCTAAGCCACCCACTGGTCGTTCTATATCTTTGTACATATAGTTTATTCCAAATGATTTCTCTTTTATCAATAATTTCACCACCTGCAGGCACTTGACCAGTGTGAAAAGGCCTTGAATGAGCTAGGTGTTATTCGAGAAAGTATAGATGACACTGCTGGTTCTGCTCAGGTATCTCATATTATTTGCATCAGTTGCGCGTACCATAATTTGTCTTTTGAGCAATTATGTGCCACTATAGTTGGCCTTTTAATCTTTTTGAATGTTTGCAGTTGATAGCTACGAAAGGTTTAAGGGATGCTGGAGCAATCGCAAGTGCTCGAGCTGCAGAGATTTATGGGCTTAACATACTTGATGACAACATGCAGGCAATGGGTTATTTTGCCATCGTTAGTGTGATAGATTGGTTTCTCATGACATGCAATTTTAGACTACATCAGAGTTTAATTCTGTTAACATATACTGGCGAATATCAGTGATGGTTGACTTGGGAATATTTTTCTTTCGAAACGGAAAACTTAGAAATGAAGGAAAAAATAAAGCAAATTTCTCATTGCCATTTTTTACTTCTCAGTACCATAAAGAAATTAGAATACTAGGAAACTTATTCCATACAAATGCAATAGATATTTGATCTCACAGTCCTGCACAAAGACACATTATGAGTGCCTTTTTCTTGTCTCCTTCATATTCATTCAATATTGATGCATGAAGAAAAACCCTGATTTTTATTTAAGTCTCGGACATTGGTCACTTCAGAATAACGTCTTGGAGCCATACATGTTTGGCAAACTCACTCTATTGAGAGTCTGAGAACATGTTGGTACTAATTAGAAAATTTGGTGATTATTTATTGGACATAAACATCTTAAAGTTTACATGTTCTGCGGTATGGTCACAAAATCATGGCAAGAGTTTTGGATCATGGAGCATGATAAATCAACTGAAGGACATGATAAATCAACTGAAGGACAATGTTAAGAAACAGGTAAATATTTTGGGGTACAAGCCATCACTGTATTGTTTAGTACAAGAACATTGTTTGCATTGGTTATGCTTCAACTCTAATCTTTAAAAATCTATTCCCTTTAATTTTCTAAGGAGCATTAGTGTTCTAGTATGTAACTGATATATGGAGAAAATTTTACTTTAGTTTGATTTGATGGTGAATTATATTCTCTATAAGGTCTTAATTAGTTTTTACTTAGTTATTCTAGTATCACAGGATGGTAACTGAAGAAGATTATTTTGTTCATGTGAGACAACACAGCATTTGATATATTTCAGTGCTGAAATCCATCATTTTCTTTAGCTTCTCTATGTTCTTTTAGTACAGCATTGCCAATTTTTGTTCAAATATGCTAATCACAGGATGTGTCCAAGAACATCCTGCGATTTCTTGTGCTTGCTCGGGAACCAATAATTCCAAGAACTAATAGGGCCTTTAAGGTATCAAACTGACACGGTTAATTTGTTGTGTGCAATTTAATTAAGAAATCTGAAGAGAGGGATGTTGGTTAATTTTACTTTTCAGACCAGCATAGTATTCACTCTTGAAGAAGGTCCTGGTGTCTTGTTCAAAGCATTGGGAGTTTTTGCGATGAGAAATATAAATTTGACAAAGGTATATACATTGGCAGAGTCATCTACATAAAGTATTTTTTAGCTCTGAAGCCACAGTAACAGCTTACTTTTTGGATTATTTTAGATTGAAAGCAGGCCTCAAAGGAATCGCCCTCTTAGGGCTGTTGATAACTCAAGCTATGGTACAACCAAGTAAGGGACTCATTCTTCTTCCAGATTGCTCTCATCTACTTAACATGGATTGATTGCCTGCTCGTGTTACGGTTATATGGTTCTTACCAGGTTGCGTGTGCCAAACTTTGATGGTTTAGCCGTCACATTTGGAAACTTTTATTGTCCTTAATTCTGAAGTATTTTTCACGTTGATGATAATTTTGCTTCGGTGTTTGAGCTTTACTACCCCAAGGTTCTTAAGTGTTCTTTTCTTAGGTACTTTGATTATCTTTTCTTCATTGATATTGAAGCATCTATGGCTGAGCCTCGTGCACAAAGTGCTCTGTCCAACCTTCAGGTTAGCTTTGTATGATTATATCCTCTTAAAAACATTTTAATTGTTAATGTGTGTTAATACAGAGTGATCATAAGATCTATATTTAATTCTTAATTCCATTTTGTTTGATTTATTACTTATTAGGAACAAATTACCATAATGAAGATGTACAAACATCAATAAAAATTGAACAGGATTCAGACAAACAAAGATCAAACAAAAAACAATTGTGTTGTCCAACTATCACCCTTATATTATGAATATGAGGTACAACTCTAGTCTGCCAGCTATTGCAAATGATATTCAACAGTGCTTTCACTGTTTATCGCCGTGGCTTAAACGTCATTCAATCAGTGGGATCAGGGATACTAGATTGTTTGGGACGAATGATATCACCTTTTGCTCCAATTAAACGTCATTCTACATTATCATCAAACTTTCATGATTTATTAAGTTTCTTCCATAACTGCATTCGACCTAATTTGTTTAGGTTGTTTTGATTCATACAGCAGGTTGGATTTACCATGAAATGCAATCCATAAGAGATATGTAGTTTGTTTTCATGCTACAATTTGGTCCCTATAACTGAATGATGCATTTGTGCAGGAATTCGCGACATTCCTTCGCGTGCTCGGATCTTATCCAATGGATACAACTCTGTGAAAGATCTGCAATATACTCCTCGCCACTTCAACCTTCTTGGTGGTCGAAAAAGCCTAGTATGCCAATGTTTTTGTTCGAAAATTCTTTTAGCTCTTTGCTTAAGATTCGACGACACTGCAGGTTCTCATTTATTCAACCAGTTGGTTGGAAATGTATAGTTTTCCATTATTTAGTCGTGTGTTCAAACAGTAAGGATGTTTAGTTGTCAAGGGCTTGGAGTGCATCTTTAGTACTTATTTTGTGAAATCTATAATATTTGCCCTGAAAATGGATGAGGATTTGTGCTTCATAAATATGTCGATAAGCAACGAACCTTATTAACGGTAGAAGTTTTTAAGTGACAAAATATATGAATTTTTTTTCCACACAGGAGGGATTTTCATGTAAAAATTTAATTCTTTATTTTTAATTTGCATTGATATTAATTATTGGCGGCACCCAAATTCAACGGATCATCAAAATAATGCCCTTTTTTTTAAAAAAAATAATAAATAAAAACATTCAAAAAGTCATCCCATCAAATATCTTATGCCACTGAAAGAATATTTTCAAATAATTATGAAATTAACGATAAAATTTAATTTAGTTGCTAAATAATAGGATTTTAGCGTTGTTGGTGAAATATCGAGTGAACAACAATCACAATATTAATATTATTAACAATATAGACAAATATAAATATATATAATATGAAAATGTGATTTATATATATTCATTTTCAAGATTCCTCTTCATAATTCAAATAGGGTTCGAATCATATTTATCAATACTTTATACTAAACGGTAACGATAAATCATGATTCAACTTTACGACTTAAAATTGATTAATTGAGTCTCTGATCATATTTACAAAATCATATACAAAGTTATAATAATAAATCATGATGTCCATGAGAGTTAAAAAAATAAATACACATGTAAAAAAATGTAATACTTACAAAAGTCAAACATATATGTGTTTGTTAATATAAAGCATGAGTACTTCATCAAAAGGAAGAACCCCCATATTTATAATGTGCTGATGAAATACCTTAGGTGATAAGTCCTTGGTGAGTGAATCTGTTAACATAGAATCCGTTCTTATATGTTCTATCATAATTTGACTACTCTGAGCTTTTTTCTTAACTGTCAAAAACTTTATATAGATGTGTTTAGACTTTAAGGAACTGCGATTATTCTTGGAATATAATTCTATAGCTTTATTATCACAGTTAATCCTCAATGACCCGTGAATGCTCCCAATGATTTGTAACCCTGTGATAAGGTTCTGTATCCATGTTCTGTGATTGGAAACTTCATAGCAGACTATAAATTCTGCCTCTATAGTGAAAGTGGCTATTAGCGTCTATTTGACACTTTTACCTGATATAGCCGCTCCCGCTATCATGAAGACATTGTTAGGATGTATACTATAAGCCTAGCTTTTGTATGAACATCTATTTTGGAATAAGAATCACAGTAGTCATGTGTTTATATTTTTATATTTGTTATATATATGCAGTTGTCCATTACTTCACATTGTAGATAACATGGTGTGTGGTGTCACACAGAAGATTATATTATCGGTTCCTTGTAAAGTATAAATAGTAGCTCGCAACCAAGATGAATTTGGACAAATCATTGGAACGATTGTAGTGTAATTTGGTATTAGTCTATCTTGACTATAGAATTACACTAGTGCACTTTGTGTGTATTGAGCAGGACCGTTTTGAGGTTGTTCGATTTATACTGACTATATAATCGAACAAGACTTCGATTATTATGGATGTACATGCTCTTAATCCCGATATAATAATAGACACATATACTTAGTATTTATTTCTTTAATTTACCAATGGGTGAGATTTATTCGCTAAGTCAATAAAGCCTGGTAAATTGAAAAATAATATTATTTATATGGTGTGTCGTTGATTATAAAAGGAAACAGTGTCCTAATTATTTAGGTTGATGATGTCCCTTTGAGGAGCTCATAAGGATTATTATGTAAACCCTGCAGGTGGATTTGGTCCGACATGATAATAAAGTTGAGTGATACTACTCTTGGAGTTATATGTTAATTAATTGAATTGTCAGTAATTCAATTAATTAATGGACATACGATATCTTAAACACGGAGAGATAATGTACTCATAATATGAAGGAGCCTATATTTTAATGTGGGGTCGATGCGGTAGTTCAATAACAACCGGATCGAGTTATTATTAACAGATTTAAGTTGGTTTTCGGGTTGAAAACAGGAAACTTAAATCCATTAGGAGGCCATAGCCGACTCCTCCTTTTGGTCCCTATTGTAGACTATATAAACTCTCTTAAGCCGTGATTTAGAAACATTCTTCTCTCCTTTGGTTTGGGCGTGCGGCGCAAGGCGGCTAGGGCCGGCACACCTTGAAGGAGCTAGGACCGGCGTACCTAAAAGGAAAGGAGGAAGAAGAAGGGTGAGCGGCGGCTGCAATTCTTAGAAGATCGTCGCCCACACAACGTCCAAGAAGAGGATAGGAATACAATAGAAGATCGACAGGTATATCTAGTGTCTCGTTTTTATTTCGCAGTAGTTGTATTCGTATTCTTCCTGGATCCTAAACTAAACACAAGAATCGACGATCAAAAGGTCGTTTGGGAAGTTTTCTGTCCCTGTGCGGATCAATTCTGCCCATGGAATTAAATCCGGAGAAATAGGGTGGAATCCCAACGCCATCAAATGGTATCAGAGCGAATTTTCCGGCTCTGTGTGTTTTGGATTCGGTTACTTTTATACTATTCATATATAATTTAGGCCAGATAATAGTAGGATATGCAAAAGGCTAACTTTGTGGTTGTAGACATTAGTTCCAACTATTATGACTGTGTGTTATGTGTGATTGTGTATGATTGTTTATTTGAACCCTCAGGGTTGACGAGGTTATTTGTATTTAATTGTAATTAAATACGACAATGTTAGCCGTCTAGTTTTAATTTGTTGTTCGATCTAGATTTTATGTAAACTCCTTCGTGGAGTATAGGATCGATGGATGTAAATTAAAATTTGTTACGACTTGTATCCTTGTTTGCGTGGCGTTATTTGATGACCGGAGGCGGGCTAAGAAGGAGGCGAGATGGCATGATCGACTGGAGGCGTATTGGAGAACAGCGGAACCTATAAAGCCATAATAGTTGGAAATTTTATATTTTCATATTTATTGATGTACTGTTTGATATGCTTGTTGTGATTGCATGCTTGAAAATTCCTCATTTTTAATAATTAAGTAGGAGAGGGAATCTTTGAGTCCCGTGACCTCCATTACTGGTTTGAAAGTGAAGCATTCAAACTTGCGCGTTGGCTCTGAGTGCCTTCCTCCACATTGGATGAGTTTGTTTTGTGGATCACTAGATCAAACTTCCTTACGGATGATTTTAGGAAATTATTTAGGAGCATATGATCTTCTCCATTTGAAGGGACATAATCCTAGATAATAGACTTAGTATCAAGTAATGGTATACACTTAGATGCAATTAATAGTATCCTCCCCATCGGAGTCACTGCTATTATTTGTATGGCTGAAGATAAACCAACTATTAATTTTATTTATCAAAAAGTAAGGTTGACAAGATAATAAAATTAATAGGCAAAACCTCCTCTTACAAATGTTTGAATTAGTATACGTCCACACTATCGTGACATACGAAATTCACGGTGTTTGAGGTGATGGTGAGTTTAAAATTTTATTTTTTGAGGAATCAATATTATTTTAAATTCTAAATGTTTTGACCAATGTGATTCTCAGGATTTCATTATGGCTTTCAATCCTCTTGCTGTGATTTTAAAAGAAAATAAACTTACTGGTCTGAACTACATTGATTGGAAACGAAATCTAGATATTGTCTTGACTACTGAGGAGTATAAATTTGTACTCTTTGAGTTCTGTCCTGCTAAGCCCAGTGATGATTCTAGTAAAGAGGAGAAAGCAACTTATAGGAAGTGGGTAAAGATAGATGAGATGGCGCGGTGTTACATTTTGGCTTCAATGTCAAATGTGCTGCAACATCAACATCAGGTCTTCACTACTGCCTATGACATGATGTTCAATCTCAAGGAACTCTTCGGACACCAGAATCGGGCTGCCAGGCAAGAGATCATGAAAACTTGATGACGACCACCATGGCCGAGGGGACACCCGTGAGGGATCATATCCTCAAGATGATGACTCATTTAAATGAAATGGAAGTCCTTGAAGCTGAAATCGACGGGGAAACCCAGGTCGATATCATTCTCCAGACGCTACCCAAGAGTTTTAAGTAGTTCTGCCTGAACTACAACATGAACAAAAGGACATATTCGTTGGCGGAACTTTTGACAGAACTCCAGGCGGCAGAAGGGTTGTTTCGTCAAAGTTCTCAAGCTTATGTTGCTGAAAACGTTTCTGCTTCTAAGCCGAAAGGCAGAAAGAAGAAGAAGAAACAAGTTGGTTCGGCAAAGAAAGCGGTTGGATCTCAAGGACCATAAGGTGGAGTGAAGAAGCCGAAAGGTAAGTGTTTCACATGCAAGCAGACTGGATATTGGAAAGTGGACTGTCCCCGCCGAAAGGAGAATAATGGAGGTATATCTTTTTCATAGTTGTTGAAACATGTTTAGCGGTGTTATCACCGATGCCGGTGTGTAGATACAGGAGCTACTGATCATGTCTGCAATTCATTATAGGGGTTCCAGGAGACTAGACTACTAAGTGAGGGCGAGATTACCATCTACATGGGCAATGCTACGAAGGTGGCAGCTATTGCAGTGGGAGATGTTCATTTATTTTTTGCTAAGAATAAATCTTTGATTTTGAAAAATTGTCTTTACGTATCTTGTTTTAGACAGAACTTGATTTCAGTTTCTAAATTATTCATGGATGGATATTCTGTTTCTTTTGATAACAGAGTTGTTATAAAAAAGAATAGGGTGATTATCTGTTCTGGTGCGTTGGTTGATAATTTATATACTCTTTATCCAATAACTCCCACGATACAAATGGAAATTAATAACACATCTTCTAATCCTAATAAGAGAAAAGAACCTTCAGAAATGAACCAAACATATCTTTGACATCTAAGGTTGGGTCATATTAACTTGAGTAGAATTCAAAGGTTGATAGCCGATGGACCTTTGGGTTCATTGGTGGTGGAAAATTTCCCAACCTGCGAATCTTTCTTGGAAGGAAAAATGACCAAGAGACCTTTTAAAGCCAAGGGGTATAGAGCCAAATATGTGTTGGAATTGATTCATTCTGTTTTGTGCAGTCCTATGTCTATCCAGGCTAGAGGTGGCTTTGAATATTTCGTCTGATTTATAGAGGACTATTCGAGATATGAATACATTTACTTGATGCACCGCAAATCTGAGTACTTTGATAGGTTCAAAGAGTATAAGGCTGATGTGGAGAAACGTCATGGTAAAAGTATCAAGACACTACAGTCTTATCGTGGTGGTGAGTACCTCTTGGGAGAGTTTAGGAGTTACTTATTAGAGGATGTGATTCAATCTCAATTATCCGCACCTGATACACCCCAACATAATGGTGTGGTGGAACGAAAGAATATGACTCTTATGTAAATGGTTAGATCGATGATGAGTTATTCTGAATTACCAAATTCGTTTTAGGGGTATGCTCTGGAAACGACAGTGTATATTTTGAACTTGGTCCCTTCTAAATTAGTACCCTCTACTCCCATAGAATTGTGGAATGGACGTAAGCCTAGTCTAAAACATATTTGGATTTGGGGTAGTCTAGCACATGTGCTGAAGGGAGACGCTGATAAGTTGGAATCTCATACAGAAGTTCGCTTGTTTGTGGGCTATCCTAGAGGAACGAAAGGTGGTTTGTTTTATAGTCCTAAAGATCAGAAGGTCATTGTTAGCACGAATGCCCGATTTTTAGAAGATGACTATGTAATGAACCACAAGCCCATGAGTAAGATTATTTTAGAGGAAATAAGAGAAGAAATTCCTACTTCAGTACCAACAGTACAGGATGATATACCACAAGTGATTGCACCGCGTGTCACAGATGATACACAAGTTGTACCTCATCATAGTGGGAGGGTTGTTAGGCAACTTGACAAATTCATATTTTTGGGAGAGTCTTCGGACTTGGTTCCTGGGGAGCATGAACCTGATCCTTGGACCTATGACGAAACACTCCAAGATAAAGATGTGATATCTTGGCAAAAGGCGATGAACTCTGAGATAGAATCTATGGATTCTAATCGAGTCTGGGAACTTGTAGAACCACCGGATGGTGTAAAAGCCATTGGATGTAAATGAGTCTACAAAAGGAAGAGAGGATCAGACGGAAAGGTGGAAACCTTTAAAGCGAGGCTTGTTGCGAAGGGGTATACTCAGAAAGAGGGGATCGATCATGAGGAAACTTTTTCATCGGTGGCCATGCTTAAGTCTATCCAGATTCTCTTGTCTATTGCTACTCATATGGATTATGAGGTTTGACAAATGGAAGTCAAGACAGCTTTCCTTAATGGAAGTCTTGAAAAAAACATCTATATGAAGCAACCAGAGGGATTCATTGCAAAGGGCAAAGAGCATCTTGTGTGCAAGCTTAATCAGTCCATTTATGGATTGAAACAAGCTTTAAGATCTTGGAACATCCAGTTTGATGAGGTAATCCAGTCTTATGGATTCATACAATGTCCGGATGAGTCTTGCGTATACAAGAGGAGTGACAGAAACGTAGTGGTATTTCTTGTAGTATACGTAGATGACATTTTGCTCATTGGCAACAATGTCAAAGTGTTGTCAGACGTAAGGGTATAGTTGTCCAAGCAGTTTGATATGAAGGACTTGAGAGAAGCTGGACATATCCTTGGGATCAATGTTATAAGGGATCGCAAGAAAGGATGTTGTTCTTATCTCAAGCTTCGTATATTGATACTATTCTAGCTCGTTTTAGCATGCAAAACTTGAAGAAAGGTTTTCTACCTTTTCGGCATGAAGTATCTTTATCTAAGGAGATGTGTCCTAAGACACCAAAGGAGATAGAGGAGATGAAGGCAGTTCCTTATGCTTCGGCTGTAGGAAGCCTAATGTATGCTATGTTATGTACGAGACCGGATATCTGCTTTGCCGTGGGCATGGTTAATAGATATCAAAGTAATCCAGGACAAGGACAT
Source organism: Boesenbergia rotunda (assembly GCA_024364735.1). Classification (NCBI taxonomy): domain Eukaryota; kingdom Viridiplantae; phylum Streptophyta; class Magnoliopsida; order Zingiberales; family Zingiberaceae; genus Boesenbergia; species Boesenbergia rotunda. Next base: position 159,213 of record JAGFNQ010001206.1, on the reverse strand, counting down.
TGGACTGCGGTAAAGCATATATTAAAGTACCTGAAAAGGACTAAAAATTATATGCTGATTTACCAAGCAGATCATTTACTCCTTGTGGGTTACATGGATTTTGATTTCCAATCAGATAGGAATAACAGTAAGTCTACCTCGAGTTATGTGTTTACTTTGGGAGGTGGAACTATAGTATAGAGGAGTATTAAGCATAAATACGTTTCGGACTCCACCATGGAAGTTAACTATGTAGTAGCCTCTGAGGCAGCCAAAGAAGTTGTATGACTCAGAAACTTCTTGATGGACTTAGAGGTGATTCCTAGTTTGCCCAAAGCTATCACAATTTATTGTGATAATAGTGGTGCAGTAGCAAACTCGAAGGAACCACGAGCCCATAAGGTAAGTAAACACATTGAGTGCAAGTACCACCTGATACGAGACATCGTAAAGCAAAGAGAAGTTATTGTCGCCAAGATTGCATCAGCAGATAACCTGGCAGATTCTTTCACTAAGGTCCTTCCAGCGAAAGCTTATGATAGGCATGTTGAGGGGTTGGGAATCAGATGTATGGCAGTATTATTGGCAGCATAGTCTTTTAGTATAAGTGGGAGATTGTTAGGATGTATACTATAAGCCTAGCTTTTGTATGAACATCTATTTTGGAATAAGAATCACAGTGGTCATGTGTTTGCATTTTTATATTTGTTATATATATGCAGTTATCCATTACTTCACATTATAGATAACATGATGTGTGGTGTCATATAGAAGATCATATTATTGGTTCCTTGTAAAATATAAGTAGTAGCTCACAACCAAGATGGATTTGGACAAACTATTGGAACGGTTGTAATGTAATTTGGTATTAGTCTATCTTGACTATAGAATTACACTAGTGCACTTTGTGTATTGAGCAGGACCATTTTGAGGTTATTCGATTTATACTGACTATATAATCGAATAAGACCTTGGTTATTATGGATGTACATGCTCTTAATCTTGATATAATAATGGGGACATATACTTCGTATTTATTTCTTTAATTTACCAATGGGTGAGATTTATTCGCTAAGTCAATAAAGTCCGGTAAATTGGGAAATAATATTATTTATATGGTATGCCGTTGATTATAGAAGGAAACCGTATCCTAATTATTTAGGTTGATGATGTCCCCTTGAGGAGCTCATAAGAATTATCATATAAACCCTGCAGGTGGACTTGGTTCGACTTGATAATAAAGTTGAGTGGTACTACTCTTGGAGTTATATGTTAATTAATTGAATTGTCAGTAATTCAATTAATTAATGGACATACGATATCTTAAACACGGAGAGATAATGTACTCATAGTATGAAGGAGTCCATATTTTAATGAGGAGTCGATACGGTAGTGTTGGAACCGGGTATGGCTTGGCCGGGTTTCCTAAACGAACACGGGGTCGAACATGAGAGACTTCTCCATGTCTACGGATTAAAAATTTAATCCGAATGGAGACCCGTCTCCCAAACGACCGTCTTGTCATCGTATTAATTGATTCAAGTCACAACTTAGCCAAACTCAAGAGTAAGGCCTTGTGACTTTCTGAATCAATTGACCGTGAAAAAGACGACGAATGGATCGTCGATTTTTGTATTTATCTTCGGGGTCCATGACACAATTAATTATCAATATTAATTAACAATTAATTAAACTATGATAATTAATTAAAACACATGTGATAACAAAATAACTACATGAAATAACAAAGAAAACAAAGAGGAGCCAAAGAGAGATATACCTCGTCTTTTACCTCGCAGTCTTCTACCGTATGACCCTCCCTTCTTGGACGTCGTGTGGGCGATGATCTACCAAGATCCCGGAGTCACCAAGGCACGAACTTCTCCTTCCTAGCTTGGCCGAAACCCTAGGGAAGAGAATAGGGTTCTTCTTCTTCTTCCTTCCTTGATCCCGCCGGATACCTAGCTTCCAAGGAAGTCACCGCCGGCAATCTTTCTTCTTTTCTTCCCTTGCTTGTGTCGCCACCAAGGGAGGATGAAGAAGAAGTGAAGGAAGCGAAAAGAACCGAACCCTAAACCCTCTTCCTTGCTCTTCCTTGCGCCGGCCAACACCTCACCAAGAGATGGGCAGCGACTACCTCCTTCCTTTCACCGTGCGCCGCCAACCCTCATTCCATCTTCATGGAAAGGTTAGCCACAAGAAAAAGGAGAGACCGAAGAGGATGAAGAGGAATCCAACCGCAAAGCCTTCTCCTTCTCTTGCTTATTGCCGGCGCCGAGCAACTCTTCTTGCATCACCGGCGACACCTCCTCCTCCTCTCCTTTCTTGATACCGAGCCTTGAGGGAAGAAGAGAGGGCGAGGACCTAGGGAAGAAGATGAATAAACTTCCCTCTCCTACCCTTACCAAGCTCTTCCTCCTCCTCCTCGCATCGGCGCCTTCAAAAACCTAGGAGAGAGAGAGAGGTGGAGAGGGGGAGAAATTAGGTTATTGCTTGGATGATTAATTGGAATAAGTCTAGATCCATTAGCCCTGGTATCATGACTCCCATGGGGTATATATATAGGGCTACAATAGGGACCATGAGGAGGAGTTGTGTCTTGGCCTGCTAATGGATCCAAATCCGATTCATTAATAGAGATCCATTCCATTAAAGGATCCCCATTGAACTTCCTCACCAACCCCCATATTTTCATATGGGCTCCACCTATTATGAGCACATCCATCTCCCCGTGTTTAAGATATCGAATGCCCGTCGATTCATTTAAATTACTGACAATTTTAATTAATCAACCTCTTGATCCTTGACTAGTACCACTCAACCTTTTCATCATGTTGGACCATAGTCCACTTGCAAGATTTAACATGATGATTTTTATGAGCTCATCAAGGGGGCATCATCATCCCGACTCACCAGGACACGGATTCCGTCAATAATCAATAGCACACCATGCAGATAATATTATTTCCTAACTTACCGGGTCTATCGATCTAGCAGAATAGATCTCGCCCATTGGTAAATCAAAGAAATAATAATTAAATACACGTGCCCGTTATTATATCGGGATTTAGAGATTGTACTCCATAATAAAACCGAGGTTTAATCCAATTATAGAGTTAGTATAAATTGGATGACCTCTATTTTGGTCCTACTCAATCCACACAAAGCGCACTAGTATAATTCTATAGTTAAGACAAACCACACCTAATTACACTACAACCATCCCGATGGTTTGTCCAACTCCATCTTGGTTGTGAGCCTCTTACTTATACTCTGTAAGGAACTGATAACATGATCTTCTATGTGTCACCACACACCATGTTATCTACAATGTAAAGTATCAGACATTTTGTGCATATACTAATATAAATATGCAACCTGTGATTATGTGATTCTCTTTCAAAACGTAAATGTTCTTAAACTAAAAGCAAGATTTTTAGTATACATCCTAACAGGTAGTTCAATAATAACCTTTTAGTGGATCGAGTTATTATTAACGGATTTAAGTTGGTTTTCGGGTTGAAAATAGGAAACTTAAATCCGTTAGGAGGCCATAACCGACTCCTCCTTTTGGTCCCTATTGTAGCCTATATAAACACTCTTAAGCCGTGATTTAGAAACATTCTTCTCTCCTTTGGTTTGGGTGTGCGGCGCAAGGCGGCTAGGGCCGACACACCTTGAAGGAGCTAGGGCCGACACACCTTGAAGGAAAGGAGGAACTCTTATATACACATGATTCATCCGGGCATTGAATAAATCCATATGACTGGATTACCTCATCAAAGCGGATGTTCCAAGATCTCGAAGCTTGCTTCAATCCATAAATGGATCGATTAAGCTTACACACTAGATGCTCTTTGCCCTTCAAAATGAATCCCTCTGGTTGCTTCATGTAGATGGTCTCCTCAAGACTTCCATTAAGGAAAGTTATCTTGACGTTCATCTGCCATACCTCATAGTCTATATGAGCAGCAATAGATAAGAGAATCTGGATAGACTTAAGCATGACTACCGATGAAAAGGACCCCTCATAATCGATACTCTCTTTCTGAGTATACCCTTTCGCAACAAGCCTAGCTTTAAAGGTCTCAACCTTCCCGTCTAATCTTCTCTTTCTCTTGTAGATCCACTTGCATCCAATGACTTTTACACCATTGGGTGGTTCTACTAGCTCCAAGACGTGATTAGAATCTATAAATTCTATCTCAGAATTCATTGCCCTTTGCCAAGATTCCGCATCCTTATCTTGGAGTGCCTCGTCATAGATCCAGGGATTCGGTTCATGTTCGCCAGGGACCAAGTCCGAAGACTCTCCCAAGAACATGAATCTTTCAGGTTGTCTAACAACCCTCCCACTACGACGAGGTACCACCTGTGTATCTTCTGTGACACGCAGTTCAGTGACTTGTGGTGTATCCTCTTGTACAGTTTGTACTAAGGTTGAAACGTCCCCTTTTAATTCCTCAAGAACTAGTCTACTCATGGGCTTGTAGTTCATCACATAGTCTTCTTCTAAGAATCTGGCATTCATGCTAACGATTACCTTATGATTCTTAGGACTATAGAACAGACCACCCTTCATCCCTTTAGGATAGTCTACGAACAAGCGCACTTTTGTACAAGATTCCAACTTATCAGTATCTCCCTTTAGCACATGTGCTGGACTACCCCATATCTGAATATGTCCTAGACGAGGCTTTCGCCTAGTCCACAATTCTATGGGAGTAGAAGGGACTAACTTAGATGGTACCATGTTCAGAATATACGCTGCCGTATCCGGAGCATATCCCTAGAACGAATCCGGACAACTAAGAGTAGTTCATCATTGACCTAGCAATCTCCATAAGAGTCTTATTCCTTCTTTCTGCTACACCGTTCTATTGGGGCGTAGCGGGTGCAGACAATTGGGACTGAATCCCAACCTCTGATAAATAGGTCCTAAACTCTCCTAAGTGGTACTCTCCACCACGATCTGATCGCAGTGTTTTGATACTTTTACCTTGACGTTTCTCCACATCAGCCTTGAATTCTTTGAACTTATCAAAACATTCAAACTTGTGGCGCATCAGGTAAATGTATCCATACCTTGAATAATTGTCTATAAAAGTGACAAAGTATTCAAAGCCGTCTCTGGCCTGGATAGACATAGGACCGCACAAATCAGAATGAACCAATTCTAACACATCTTTGGCTCTATACCCCTTAGCCTTGAAAGGCCTCTGGTCATCTTACCTTCTAAGCAAGATTCACAGGTTGGGAAATCTTCCACCACCAATGAACCCAAGGGCCTATCGGCTATTAACCTCTGAATCCTACTAAGGTTAATATGACCAAGTCTAAGATGCCAAAGATATGTCTGGTTCATTTTAGAAGGTTCCTTTCTCTTATTTTGGTTAGATGATGAACTATTGGCCTCTATTTGCATCATGGGAGCTTTTGGTTCTAGAGTATGCAAATTTCCAACCATAGTACCTGAATAGATAATCTCTCTATTTCTCTTTATAACAACTTTGTTATTAAAAGTAATAGAATATCCATCCTTTATTAATCTAGAAACTGAAACCAAGTTCTTTCTAAAAGAGGGTACATATAAGTAATTTCTCAAAACCAAAACTTTATTTCTATCAAACGATAAATAAATGTCTCCCACTGCAACAACCGCCACCTCTGTAGCATTGTCCATGTAGACGATGATTTCTCTATTAGCTAGTCGTCGGGTTTCCTGGAACCCCTGCAAAGAGTTGCAGACATGATCAGTGGCTCCCGTATCTAGGCACCAGGTACCGGTAGATAACACTGTTAAACATGTTTCAATGACTAAACATGAAGAAATACCTTTGTCTTGACGACGGGGACAATTCGCCTTCCAATGCCCAGTTTGCTTACACATGAAGCACTTGCCTCTCGGCTTCTTCACGCCAGTCCGAGGTCCTTGCGATCCAACTGCCTTCTTGGACCCACCTTGTTTCTTCTTCTTCCTTCCTTTCGGCACAGAAGTAGAAACCCTCTGAGTAACCAAGGCCTAAGAACTCAGACAAAAAAGATCCTCTGCTGCCTGGAGTTCTGCCAGCAGTTCCCCCAACGTATATGTACGTTTGTTCATATTGTAGTTGAGCCGAAACTGCTCAAAACTCCTAGGCAGAGACTGGAGTATGATATCGACCTGGGTTTCACCGTCGATCTCTGCTCCAAGTACCTCAATCTCATTGAGGTGAGCCATCATCTTAAGAACATGATCCCTTACGGGTGTCCCTTCGACCATGGTAGTCGTCATCAAGTTCTTTATCGCAACCTGCCTAGCGGCCCGATTCTGGTGTCCGAGGAGCTCCTTGAGGTTCAGCATCATATCATAAGCAGTGGGCATGGCTTGATGTTGATGTTACAATACATTTGACATAGATGCCAAAATGTAGCACCGCGTCATCTCATCTACCTTGACCCACTTCTTATAATGCTCCCTCTGCTCTTCACCAGAATTCTCGCCAGGCTTTTTAGGACACTCCTCAAAGAGTACATATTTGTACTCTTCAGCAGTAAGGACAATGTCCAAGTTTCTTTTCCAATCTATATAATTAGAGCCAGTAAGTTTATTCTCCTTGAGTATGGTTGCTAGTGGGTTAAAGGCCATTTTGAAACTACCTGAGAATCATAACAATCACAACTTTAGATTTCGAAAATAAATTGATTCCTCAAACAATAAATTTCGAAATCAACCAACACCTCAAAACACCGAGAATATCATATGCCACGTTAGTGTGGACGTATACGAATTCTACATTTATAAGAGGAGGTTTTACCCATTAATTGTATTATCTTGTCAACCTAACTTTTTAACAAATAAAATTAATAGTTGGTTCACTTCGACCCTACAAATAATAGCAGTGACTCTGTTGGGGAGAATACTATTATTTGCATCTAAGTGTTTATCATTACACGATACTAAGAAAATTACCTCGAATTATGTGTCTTCCGTTGGGGAAAATCATACGCTCCTAAATAATTTCCTATAATCATGTCTGAACCGGTGATCCGCAGAACAAGCCCATCCGTTGTGGAGGAAGGCACTCAGAGCCGACGCGCAAGCTTGTTCACATCACTTGTCATATTAGTAATGGAGGCCACGGGACCCTTAGGGTCCCTCTCCCACTTAGTTATTTATTATGAGGAATTTTCATGCACACACACAACAAGCACACAACCAAAGCAATAAATAAGAAAAATCATAGATTTTTTCCATCTATCATGGCCTTGGTCTCCAATGCGCCTCCAGTTATGTTGCCACCTCGTCCGCTCCTCCCTACACCATGCGCAAGCCACCATTGAAGGGATCTCCGAGCCGAGATGACTAGCTACTTATTTACATCCATCGATCTTATACTCCACAAAGGAGTGTACATATAATCTAGATCGAAAGTAAATAAAAGCTCGGCTAAACATGTGTCGTATTTAATTACAAAAACTAAATACCTATCTAGTCTCACCAACCACGAGGATTCAATTAATTACAATAATGCACAATCAATCACATACAACCATTATTTAAACCATGATAAGTTTAAATCTAGTGCCTACAACAAAGAGTTAGCCTACGCACATCCACATATTATCCAGCAAAAATAAAATATATGACAATGTGCAAAAATTAACAATTAACCAAATCCTAAACACACAAAACTGAAAACCTCAGCTCTGATACCAATTGTTGGTTGCGGTATGGCTTGGCGGGTTTCCTAACCGAATAATTGGTCGTCCTTGAGAGACCTCTCCATGTCTACGGATTAAAATTAATCCGAATGGAGTCCTATCTCGCAAACGACCGTCTCGTCATCGTATCAATCGATTTGAGTTACAACTTGACCAATCTCAAAGATCGAGCCTTGTAACTCGCCTAACCGATTGACCGCGGAAAAGACGATGAGCGGATCGCCAGTTTTTGTGTTTATTTTCGGGGTCCAATAATTAATTATCAAACATTAATTAAACAATTAATTAAACATGATAACTAATTAATACTTCACATGAAATGATAGAAATAAAGAAGGAGCCAAGAGAGAAATATACCTCTCTTTACCTTACGGTCCTCTACCAAGATCTAGAATCACCGAGGCCTTCCAATCGATCCCTTTCCTTCTCCTTCCCTTGCGCCAAACAAACCCTAACAATAAGGGTCATCGCCGGCCACCCTTCCACCTCTTCCTCGCGTCGTCAGCCACCTCCAAGATCCAAAGTGCGCCGGCCACAAGGTGACTGAGGTGATGAGGTAAAGGATGATGAAGAAACCAAAGAAGAAGAGAAGAAGAAACTCTTCTTCTTCCCTCTCAAAGTTGCCGCCGCCGCCCCTCTAAACCCTACCATTGGCGCCCAAAAACACCACCCTCCTTGCTGTCGGTTGCCTCTTCTCCTCCTTCTCTGATTTCCACCGGTCACAGCTGGAAGAGGAGATCTTCCTTCCGCCAAGAATCAAGAGAAGAGAAGGTGAAAGAAAGAAGAAAAAACATTCTTCTTTCACCTTGCCGTCGGGTGCCCTAGGAGAGAGAAGGTGAGGGAGAGGAGAGAAAAGCCAAGCCTTGATGATCAATTAGATGCCTTGGTTTCATGATACCATGGGGTATATATATGGTTATGATAGGGACCATGAGGAGGAGTTGGGTCTTGACCCGCTAATGGATCAAAATTCGATCTATTAATAAAGATCTATTCCACTAAAGGATCTCCATTGAACTTCCTCACCAACCCCCATATTTTCATATGAGTTCCACCTATTATGAGTACATCCATCTCCCCGTGTTTAAGATATCGAATGCCCGTCGATTAATTTAAAGTACTGATAATTTTAATTAATCAACCTCTAACTCCTTGACTAGTACCACTCATCCTTATCATCATGTTGGATCAAATCCACCTGCAGGTTTAACATAGTGAACCTTATGAGCTCATCAAGAGGGTATCATCATCCTGACTCACCAGGACACGAATTCTGTCAATAATCAACGGTACACCATGTACATAATATTATTTCCCAACTTACCGGGCTTATCGATTTAACAGAATAAATCTCGCCCATTGGTAAATCAAAGAAATAAAATACTAAGTACACGTGTACGTTATTATATCGGGATTTAGAGATTATACTCTATAATAAACCGAGGTCCGATCCAATTATAAAGTTAGTACAAATTGGATCACCTCTATTTTGGTCCTACTCAATGCACACAAAGCACACTAGTGTAATTCTATGGTTAAGATAAACCACATTTAATTACACTACAACGATCCCGATGATTTGCCCAACTTCATCTCGGTTGTGAGCCTCTACTTATACTATGCAAGGGACTGATAACATGATCTTCTGTGTGTCACCACACACCATATTATCTACAATGCAAAGTATCAGACGGTTATGCATATACTAATATAAACATGCAACTGTGTTGTTGTGATTCTCTTTCAAAATGTAGATGTTCATAGAAAAAGATAAGTCTTTTAGTATACATCCTAACACTTAGGAGCGTAGGAAGTTGAACCAAAGATGAAGCAGATGAGAAGGATAGCACGGGGAAGGGAGCTGACGGGCTCGGTGTATCCAAGGGACGTAAAGACTACGGAAGAGTACACCAGTGGAGCGAGAAGGGCGTGTGCTGCGTCTAAGGGACAAAAAGGCGGGGAGGAAGCTTATTCGAGGCGAAAGGTCAGAATTGCGTTCGAGTGAGCTAACTCTGTATTGGCCGAAAATCACCCAAGCGGAAGAATGACATATAGTAAAAGTCAATGCGAATATTGACTTTGACCCGTCAGAGGTGCCTTAGTTGCTCAGTGAGGTGCCTCAGCTGCAAAGCAACAACTTTGCGTAAATGCAGAGCTGAGGTGCCTCAATTTGAACCCGAGGTGCCTCAAATCAGAACTGAAGCCCCTCAAGTTTGAACTATGACACATCAAGTCAAGTTTTATCGCACAATGACCGTTGGCACATGATAAAGCTTTATCCCATCTAAGGCACCTCAGATCACATCTGAGGCATCTCAGATCCACGTTAGCCCAATGGTAACTTTAGTTTTTGAGCTATAAATAGCCCCTAGACCTAGGAGAAAAACACAACAATTGTAACTTATTTTCCTAGTCGTGAGTTGTTCAAAGTTTGTAATAGGCTGCTCCGCTTATAACAAAGGAGATCTTGATAGTAGAGCTTTCAACTGCCTTGGATTAGCAACCACCTTGATTACAACCAATTAACCCTTTTTGTCTCTTACTAATTTCTTTAGTTGTTTATGATTTTATTTATTTTAACTGCATAAACTAAATTTCCATATTTGTAAGAAGTTGCAAAAGATCAAGGTTTTATTTGCAGGACAAATCATCCCCCTCATGTCGGCCCGCCAATGGTCCTACAAGTGGTATCAGAGCAAGGTTCACTTTTGAAGGACTAACTGCCTACAAAAGCAAGAGAAATGGATGGAACCAGCATTCATCCACCTAAATTCGAAGGAAACTTTGTCATATGGTAGAAAAAGATGGAGGTATTTTTTCATACCGATTTCAAAATTTTATTAACGATTAAATATGGTTTTGAAGCTCTCAAAGATGCAAACGGGGATGAAAAAGAGGAGCATATATGGAATAAGAAAGAGCAAGCTGAGTCAGTAGCAAATGGTAAGGTTGAGTTTCACCTACAGACGATTCTACCTCCTCAAGAAGTCAACCGGATCGGCAGCTACCAGTCCACAAAAGAGCTCTGGGAGAAGTTCCTTGAACTTCACTAGGGCACGTCAGAAGCCAAGTCAGCAATAAAATTCTTCAGAACCAGCTGACAAATCTTCAAATCAAGGAAAGAGAGACGATGGTCGAGCTTCATGCGAAGATCAAAGAATTGGTCTCCGGACTCACCCACCTCGGTGAATCGGTATCAAATCACGATTCAATCCGGTACACCCTCAATGCCTTCTCAAGAACCTAGAAGTGGAGTTCAATAGTAGATACCTACTATATCTCAAAGGACTTAGAGATAAGTACCCATGACTAGATGTTTTTCATTTTCGAATTACATGAATCTTGATGTACAAGATCAATAAAGGAAATGACGGACAACATTGCCCTGAATGCGAGAATAACTAATCCAGATTCGCAGTCTACAACAGATGACGAAGAAACGACTTTTGTGGTAAGAAGGCTAAAGAAGTTATTTAAGTACAAGTTCTCTAAGATACAGGGAATGAAACGGTCACTAAGAAAAAGACAAGTTAGGGGCTACTAACGTGACGAAGAAGGTCACATTAAAGAGCATTGTCCAATGCTGAAGAACAAGAAGAAAGAGAATAAGTCCAAGCATAAAAATCTGAAAGTGACATGGGATGACTCTTCTTCCAATGAATCCGAAATTGAAGCATATGACGGACTTGCACTCATGGAAAGTCATTAAGAAGAGGATGATGAAGTAAACACCTTCTACATGAGCATCGATGAAGGGGAAGACTCAACAGAAGAAAGCAATAGTGAAGGGGGAGCATCTAGTTTCAAATACGACGAAATGATAAGTGAGGATGCAAGTTTCCTCCATATAAACTGCACTGTATTATTAGATCATTGCTTAAATTTTTATGTAAGGAGAAAAGAACAATGATTTAAAAAAGAAATTAGTAAATTCATGTCCTTTAAATCTGTATGATCATGCAAAAAGTGAAAATAAAAAATTAAGGGCAAAACTAGCAAAATTAGAAAATGACTATGCATGTGTTAATTTAAAATTTTCTCATAAAAAGAATTTTTATAATGGAGGTCTTAATTGGTATATTAGGAACTACAAGGGTTAAATTATAAAAGTACCTAAGAATTATATTCCTCTAAAATTCTTGAATAACCGTGTAGATAGGAGTTTATATTGGATTCCAAAATCAATTTTAAACTATTAAAATATTTTTTTTGTTGTTGAATAAATTACCTTTGAATCTCTTGGATATTAGAAAATTCAAATCGACTGATAATTTTTGGAATAAATTCATTTTCAAATTTTTTTAGGATGCATAGAGACTTTATCTTGTTATTGTAATTTTTTAGAATTTTTTAAATATTCAATGAATTTTCATGATTTTATTTATGAAAATTGACTTTTTAATTATAAAAATAATTAGAAAATTATTTTTCGAATGTCTGATATTTTGATATTTGAACGTTATATTTTGACCATTTCAAAAAATTAGCAGAATTTTTTGAGGTCAATATCTAATTTTAAAATTATTTTGTGTCGAAAATTATTTTCTATGATTAAAATCATTATTTTCAAACTTAGAAAAATTTATTTTAATCTAAAATTGTTTGTTCCATTGAATTCATTGATTTCACACTTTAACAAAAATTTTCAAAATTTTCTACTGGTTAAATAATTTTTTAATAAATTTTTATATGAAAATAATATTTTTAAATTTATAAATACTTTCAAAATTAATGTTCATAATTTCAATTTTTCTGGATCTGCGCATTATAGTTTAGATGTTTATAAAAATTATCAAAATTTTCTGAAGTTAAATGAGAATTTTTAAAATATTTCAAAATTTATCAAGTTTTTTACAATATTCTAAATTATGTTTTTCCCCTTAATGAGTTTTGTTTTCTTAAAAATGCCTTAGACCCAATTTTTTGATGTGATCAAAGGGAGTGAGTAAATAATGTTAAGTTAAGGGGAGGTAAAATTAAAATTTACTTGCATTATTCATTGCACTAAATTACCATATTTTGTTTTTTTGAATAAACAAATTATTATTTTTTTATTTGGTTAACTCTAACTTAACTTGGGTTGATATACATCAAAAAGGGAGAGATTGTAAGTACCTCGGGGATAGTTTTGATGTGATCAACCAAGTCAAGTTAGATCATGGTCGTGTTTGATCCCTGTGTCTAAGTCTGTAGGAGCTTATGAGCATAGGAAGTCGAACAAAAGGCGCAACAGATGAGAAGGATAGCATGGGGAAGGAAGTTGACGGACTCGGTGCATCTAAGGGACGCAAAGACTGTAGAAGAGTACATGGTGGAGCGAGAAGGGCGTATGTGGCATTCGAGGGATGAGAAACCAGGGAGGCAGCTCGTTCGAGGCGAAAATCCATAATCGAGTTCGGGTGAGCTTAACTCTGGTTAGCCGGAAATCACCCAAGTGAAAGAAGGATGGAAAAGTCATCATCAATATGGATGTTGACTTTGACTAGTCGGAGGCACCTCAGTTGCCGAGTGAGGTGTCTCAGCTGCAAAGCAACAGCTTTGCACAAATGCAAAGCTGAGGTGTCTCAGTTTGAACCCGAGGTGCCTCAGTTTCAAACTAAGGCACCTCAGATTAGAACTGAGGCACCTCAAGTTGGAACTGAGATGTCTCGAGTCAAGTTTTATCGCACAGTGACCGTTGGCACGTGGATAAAGCTTTATCCCATTTGAGGTGCCTCAGATCACATCTAAGGCACCTCAGGTCCACGTCAGCCCAATGATAACTTCAGTTTTCGGGCTATAAATAACCCCTAGACCTAGGAATAAAACACAACAATTGTAACTTATTTTCCTAGTCATTCTGTGAGTTGTTCAAAGTTTGTAAGAGACTACTCTACCTATAACAAAGGAGATCTTGATAGTGTAGCTTTCAACTGTCTTGGATTAGCAATCACCTTGGTTGCAACCAAGTAACCCTGTTTGTCTCTTACTAGTTTCTTTAGTTGTTTATGATTTTATTTATTTTAACTGCATAAACTAATTTTCCATATTTGTAAGAATTTGTAAAAGATCATGTTGGATACGATTTTGCAAAGCAAAATTTTGATGCCATTGATCGTTGAAAGTCAAGTTTTACTTCAAAATCGAAATCTACGTTTCATGTAGATAAATCTAGACTATTTATTTGCTCAAAACCGATTAAGGGTGAATGATAAATTAATTATTCAAGATACGCTCAAATGAACATTAAGGAAAAAGATGGGGCTTTTAGTCCCACATTGCTAACTGGCGAGAGCCAATGTTTCCTTATATGTGTTCTTATGCTAATGTTGTTAATACAAAAGTACAGGAGGTCTCTATCGTTGGGAGAGTAGGTGCTCGCACCTGCAAGCCCGCCACGTGCGCAATGGGCACTTTGTTGGCGCACTTTGCACTTTGCACGTACGCATCGTCGCGAGGAGCATTAATTTATGCTCCACGTGGCGATGACGTGTCATGATTAGGTGACGCCATGTGGCATGTCGGTGACGAGGCAGTGCCTATGTGGCACGTGACTGTGTAGAGAATGATGACTGGATTGGGCGAACAGATGGTGGCCGTCGGATCAAAGATCTGGACAGATCGCAGGAAGGTACGATCTGGAGCGTCGGATCAAAGATCTGGAGAGATCGCAGGCTCGTGCGATCTGGAGCATCAAATTTGAATCTGACTGTGAAGAGGGAGGATGGATCTGAGGCGTCGGATTAAATGTTCTAATCTGACGGCTGAGATCAAGATGGGATCTGAAGAGTTATAACTCTTTAGATCAACGGACAAGATTAAAAGACCTTTAAAGGGTTGTACCCTTTCGTTATGAACGGTCCAGATCTGTCCGAACCAAAGGGTACTTACCTCTTCACTCAATATAAATAGATCCCTCCACTTGATCATTTAATTCATTCAAGTATTGCAATCTAAAAGCATTTGCTCTAATCCATCTTCTGCATCGAGAGTCCAAAAAGCCTACGGAAAGGTTCGTCGGTCTCGTAATTTAAAGTGCTACTATTTCGAGACGACGTCGTTGTATCTTGGAAATGAATTGTTGCTATCCGTGAGCACCAGCAGCGGAGCAATATCATTTTACGGAGATAGTGTCGAACACTAGCCTCGACGTAAACCAATCAGTTTGCTTCTTCCAAAAGCAACCTCCCGGAAGATCCGACGGTCGTAAATTGACTAAGTCAAATACCGAGGAGATACAAGTCAAAAACCAACAATCAACAACCAATAGATCAAGGTTTTATTTGCAGGGCAATTCACCCCCCCTCCCCCCTCTTGTTGGCCTGCCAACGGTCCTACACATTCAACTCTTAAAGCAATCCTATATAGATACACTTATGTGAGTAGTTGCACCCATATCTATCTATCAAATGTTATTAGGTACAGTAGTTAGGTTGACTTTTGAACTGACAAAGTTGAGATGTATACATTTCTTGACATGCCAATTGACGTATGTGGGGCATTCCTTCTTCAAATAACCTTTCTTTTTATAAAAGAAATAAGTTGGGTCCAAATTTTGTTGCTTTTGTACCTTATGCCCTGAAACCCTAGTCACTGCAATTTGTTTACCCTTACTCTTATTTTTATCCTTTCTCTTCTTCGTGTTTGCATATTGAGATAAGGATGCAAAGTGAGTATTGTGTGATGTGTCACTCAATCTCTTTTCATCTTGTACACACTTAGATATGACCTCATTTAATGTCCATTTTCCCTCTTGAGTATTATAGCTAATGATAAAAGGAATGAACTATGTAGGCAGAGAGATTAGGATTAGGTTCACACGGACGCTTTCAAACATTTACAACTTTAGTATCCTTAACCTTATAACCAAGTTTTCCATCTCCATGATGTACTCTCTAATGCTATCCTTCTCGATGTACCACATGTACACTAACTTCATGAGAAGTATAGTAATCTGAACCTTTTTGTTTGAGGTAAATCAATCTGTTAATTCCTTAAGGAAAGTTTTAGCATCTTCCTTCTCAGTTATTGAACCCCTAAGTGATTCTAGAATAAATATCCTCGTGATCATCATACTCATGCGATTTGATCGCTCACACTTGTCAAAGATCACCTTTTGATCCGTAGTGGGATCACTAGATAAAGGTGCAAGGTGATCATATCTAAATGCAAAGTTTAGATCCATACAACCTAACAAAATTGTAATATGCTCATTCCATTGGCCAAAGTTCGTACCATTAAACACGGGGATGTTGTTTAGATTGGCAGACATTGAGAGCACTACATAAATAAAATCAAAAAAATATAGTTCAATTAAACAAAACAAGACATGTGTCTTTATAGTTTGCTTTAACAAAATGCAACAAACTAACATTCCACTTTGTGGACATTAAATGAGATACCTAGTGCAATATTATATTAAGTCTTTGGACTAAATTGTAACTTGCTAGTAGTACTCTCTAAACAACTCATAATTACCTTCATCTGCCACATAACTCGTCTTCCTTTAGGCAAACACATTATGCACATGATACTTTATTTATGAGTTTCCTTAGTTAGCTTATATTTTCAACATCACTCAAACCACATCTAATTGGCTACATAGTACCCCTTCCTTTGGGCTGACATACTATGCACATGAGTTATAAGCCAATCTAAATTTGGGAGCTTCCTTAAACATACATCTGACATAAAAAAATGGCTTTCCTTTGGGCCAACCATCTTTAGGATGGATATACATCCATCTACGTAAATACATCTAGCCTCCCTAATAGTTCTCGCTATGGCGATAGTATTAGTTTGACTAAGTAGCAAGTGTGAAGATGAATCCAAAGAAAAATTATTGAAACTGAGCTAAAGTCATATATCAATCGATTGATATTAGTTATCAATCAATTAATGCACTGCTTAATTGATTGCCTTCAAACAACAATTGATTGACACACTTTACGAGTAATTTTCAGGACACGCTAATTGATTGCCCACTAATGGCAATCAATTCTGAAGACTTCTGTTCACAAGTTCATCCACTCCAATCAATTGGTGAACATCAATCAATCTACTGATACATTCGGAAACCTACTATGGACAACCCAAATAATCGTAATTGATTGCTCAATCGATTGATGAACACTAATTGATCAGCCGATCTATTCAAAAACCTTCCGTGGACAACTCAAATAATTGTAATCGATTGGCTCAATCGATTTGAAAACCTTATATGGGCAACCTCAAATTCAGTAATCGATTGCCTCTTTATGATAATCGATTGATGAACACCAATTGATCACCTAATCAATTTGGAACCTTACTATTCGCAAATCAAGTTCTGTAATTGATTGGCTCCTCATGGTAATCGATTGTTGAAAACCAATCGATCACCTGATCAATTCCAACCCTTTCTGTTTGCAATTATAGGCATCCTAATCGATTGACCTTTATGGTAATCGATTGGTGAACACTAATCAGTCATTAATCGATTAGTCAATCGATTTGGGAGCTTTCTATGCCTAAATTCACGATTATCAATCAATTGGTGACTTTCACCAATCAATTAATATCAGAAAACATCGTTTTCTGAATATGATTTTTGGCTCTAAAAACCTTAAACTTCCGCCGTAATTTGCGTTCTTTATGGATAATATGAAAAACTCAAAATCTAGGTTATATCGTAGGGTTTTCCAATACTATGTTCGATGGATATACATCGATTTGCTCATTCATATGGAATCGAATGCAAAATCGAAGTATATTTCCAAATCGTTGAAGATAATCCTTACGTCTTCAAAATTGATGATAAACTAATCATGAGCTCTAATACCAACTGAAAGGAATTGAGATACATGGAACTTAATCAATATGCATCAACAATTACAAGATCTAGCTATCATCAATTATAAGGCAAAATTGATATCTGTATTCAATACAACAACAAACCAAATGCTGACCTAAGTCCATAGTGCCATTGAATCTCTTACTTGTTGCCGGAGTTCCTCCAAGCGTGAAATGAAGTTCTACAGGAGTGGGTGGCAATCCAAAGTCCTTCACAATGGGGCAGAGAGGAACCATATGAAGAAGCTCTCTCAATCTCAAGATGTCAAGATGCCCAAACGAGTCAAGATTCTTCCCTTATATGCCTTGGGCTCATCCTATAGAGACCATCCCCATAAAGCCTATTTATCATTAACATTCCATTAATGTTAATGAATCGGGTTAACAGATGTACACATTGAATTCATATCCATTTAATCCAAACCCTCTTTATATGCAATCAAGTATTATATCACTTAATTGAGATTTGGTTCCTTAATGACAATTAGTTGTGTGTGTTAATTAAGTGTAAGCCTATCTTATGGTGATTAAGCCCACCCATGTAGACTTAATCAGATTGAGTCCACCCATATGGACTTAATTCTTCAATAGCTAATTGTAGCTGCTAGTTCCTTAATGATGGACTCGATGCATCCGAGAGACATAGAAGCTGTGAAAGAGTACACTAGTGGATGAGAAGGGAGTACGTCATGTTCGTGGGATGATAAGCTGGGGAGGAAGCCCATTTGAGGAGAAAGCCAAAGTTGGGTTTGGGTGAACTCTACTCTGGATGACTGGAGATCACTCAAGCAGAGGAAGATAGAAAAGGTCAACGTGGGAGTAGACTTTAAGAAGCTGATCTTGAGGAGCTAAGGTGCTCTCAAAGGGACTGGGCGCCCTAGATTGGAACCAGGGTGCCTCCCATGAAATGGCTCAAAGGAACCCTGTGTTTGACCTAAGGTGCCTTGAGTTGAACCCAAGGAGCCCTAGGTTGGAACCAGGGCGGCTCCAGCCATGATAAAATAACCGTTTGTGTGGATAAAGTTCTATCCACTTAGATGTGCCCTAGATGACTTTGAAGGCTCCCTAAGTGCCACATCAACAAATGGTAACTTCAACTATTGGGCTATAAATGGTAGATCGATGTAGACTGACAAGAGAGCGGGGGGTGAATTATCCCTGTAAAATATAATAAATCCTTTATGCGTCTCACAAAGATTTCAGATTAGTTACAACAATAAATTAAAATAAACATAAACTAATTAAACTAGTAAAAGGCTAGGACACAAGAAGTTACTTGGTAGCAACCTAGATGATTGCAAATCCAAAACGGTTGAAGTTCACTATCAAAATCTTCTTCTGGTGGAGAAGCCTTTTACAGACATTGTAGCACAAGACAGAAGCTAGAAAACAAGAAGAAATTCATATGCTTTGATAGATGATTTGAAACTGAGCTCTGGGGTTTATTTATAGTCCCGGTCAATTCTATCTGATTGCTGAAGTGGCACTATAGGGGCGCCCGAGTTGTTAAGGGCGCCTGACACATGGCTTGTGCATTATCCGATGCGCAACGTTTGCAAACGACTAGTTGGGTGGATAAAAGCTACTCTCGGGCGCATGTAAGCATAGGGGTGCCCTAGTACTCGGGTGCCCCTATGCATATGGGCACTCGAGAGCCCAGGCGCCCCTATGCATAGGGGTGCCCGAGTGGGTTTGGTCAGCAACTTGCTGACCAGTCTCTAACGGATCTTCTTGGGTGATTTCTAGCCAACTGGAGTTAGGCTCACCCGAACCTGACTCCGGCCTTTCGTCCCTCGAGCATCTTTCCTTTCGGCTTCTCATCCCTTCGTATGCTACACACGTCCTTCTCGCTCCACCGGTGTACTCTTTCGTAGCTTTCGTATCCCTCGGATACACCTAGCCCGTTGGCTCACTTCCTCATGCAATCATTCTCATCCACTGCATCTTACGCTCGACTTCTTCCGCTCCTAAGCTCCTACACACTTAGACAAAGGGATCAAAAATACAACAAAACCTAACTTAACTTGATTGATTACATCAAAATCAACTGGGACACCAACAATCTCTCTCTTTTTGATTTGCATCAACCCATGTTTAGTTAGGGTTAAAAAGAACAATAATACTAACCAAGATATTTAAGCATAAATGAAATATTGCAATTTAAAACTACAACCTCCCCCTAAACTTAAGCTAATCTCCCCTTTTGATTACAGCAAAAAATTGGGGCACAAAATAAGAGTAGGGAAAGGGAAAAGAAAAAAAAATGCGAATTTCAAAATATTTTCGTTGGAAAATTTTAAAATGCTTTGAGCTTGTAATAAAATATTTGAGAAAAAGTCAAAAATTTCAGAATGAAATAAATTTTCTGTGATAGAAAATAAATCATATATTTACAGATTAAAATTCTTAAAGATTGAATTTTCAAAATTCAAATTATATAAAAAAACTTGGAGAAAATTATATTAAAGTCAACAAATGAAGAGTAAATATAGAAAAATCAAAATTGATAAAAATAATTTTCTATCGAAATTTAAAATTATAAATCAAATTTCAATAGAAAATTCATAGAAAATTACAAAAATGTTAGAAAAATGTGAAAATTTTTGTGTAAGTGGAAAATAGAGTTTTGAGCTTGTACAAAAAGTTACAACTTTAGAAACATTATCTATGTCCAAAAATAAATTAAATACTGACAGAGTAGAATTTTTGAAGAATAAATATTTAAAATTCAAAAACACTTCAAAAAACTCGAATAAAATTTTACTAAGGTCTACTAATCATATCTAAATCTGGAAAAATCATATCTTGGAAAAAAAATTATCTATTTTTAAAATTTAATTTTGTATGCAAAATCGTGAATATTTGAAAAAAAAATTCTAAAAATCTCAAAAATTCACAGTAAGTAGAAAAATATTCTTGTATTGATGAAAAATATAAACATGATTTTATCAAAGTAAAATTCAATTGACATCTATTTTTCAAAGAAGGTAAATAATGAAGAGTGACAAAAAATATGTTGACAAAAAATGTTAGTATGTTTCTATATAGCACTAAAACAAATAATGACTGAAAATTAATTTAGAAATGACTTAGGAACCGAAATCAAGTTCCTATCTACGAGGTTAATAAAAAATTTGGGACGGATATAATTCTTGGGCACTTTTCTAAGTTAACCCCTGTGATTTTTAATATACCAGTTCAAATTATCAGAATAATTATTTTTTCCTTTGTCATAAATATGCAATATCAAATTCTAATTTTTCAACTAAGTTTCTCAAATTAACATTTTCGTTTTTCAATTCTTGATTCTCTTTTTCTAATTTACAGTTTGCTTTAAGCATTGCTTTTATTCTAGAATATAATTGATCATGAGGGAAAAATGATAGATCGTTTCCGGTACGCTAGAGGGGGGTGAATAGCGATTCTTCAGTTCGTTCTTCCTACACGGTTAGTTTGCGCAGCGGAATATACAATAAAACAAAACTAACAATGTAAAACAATGCTAACAAACTGATTTACTTGGTATCCACCCCGGATGGGTGACTAATCCAAGAATCCGTCGGTGGATCAATCTCTGGATAACCTCCGGCTAGCTCTCGTCGCTCCTTGTGGGTGGAGAAACCTCGCCACAGCACCAAGCACACTCAGAGCACAAAGACTACTATCTTGCCTTTAACCAAGATAAGATTCGTCAAGAAAACAAAGCATGAAATGAGCCCCATTAAATAGGGCTCGAATCTAAAACAACCGCTACCAGTCGACTGCCCCTGGGGCAGTCGACTGGTCCCACTCAAATTCGACCGTTGCCGTACAACGTTCGAATCTGCCAGCCTGTTCCAGCCGACACCAGTCGACTGCCCTATGGGCAGTCGATTGGTCTGAATCCTAAGCCTAGGGTTACACTCCCGAGTACATTTCACTTCGCACTCGAACCCTCCCAACTTAGCCCCTGAGTACAAACACTCATACTCAAATCCTCACAACCCGGTTGACTCTTCACTAGCAGCCTCGACTGTTGCTTTCACGCCCTCTTCATCTTCGGCCCTCGTCCCTCGGATGCGCACGCAAGCCTCCAGCTTGCCTCCATGCCACCCTTTACGTACGCTTCGAAGTCCACGTCCCTCGGCTCATCATCCCTGCTATCCACGGTCCCTCGGATGCGTATGCAAGCCTCCAGCTTGCTTACATGTCATCCTTCACCTGAAGACATTAACCAAGTCCATGTGTACCTGTACACCTGCATACTCATGTACACATATTAGTCCACAATAAACCCTAACTTAACCATATTGACCACACACATCAAAACCCCATGATTCTCCAGATCATCTCAGGGTCGATTGCACCAACAAAAA
Organism: Boesenbergia rotunda; assembly: GCA_024364735.1. NCBI lineage: Eukaryota > Viridiplantae > Streptophyta > Magnoliopsida > Zingiberales > Zingiberaceae > Boesenbergia > Boesenbergia rotunda. The sequence goes on along the minus strand of JAGFNQ010001206.1, from coordinate 137,365 downwards.
ACATACCTTACTTACCAGGTCGCTTTTGAAAAGAGGGACTCCCCCTTCGTCGCTACTTTCTTCTGACGTAGCTCTCCCTTCTTTAGTGCTCTCTTCTTGATGACTTGCCATCAATGCAAGTCCAACGTATTCTTTAGTTTTCGATTCATCAGACGAGGTCTCGTCCCAGTTGGCTTTTAGTGCCTTCTTCCTCTTTGGCTGGTTCTTGAGTTTGGGGCATTGGTCTTTTAGATGACCATCCTCATTGCAGTTATAGCATCGGATTGTATGTTTCTTTGGAGATCGCCTTTTTCCTTGAAACTTTGAAAATTTATTAGCCTTTTTAAAGAAACTTTTAAAGCTTTTTACCATTTCTGTCGTATTTTCATCGTCCGTTGACGATTCCTCCTTGATCTGGTTTTTCCTCGCGTTCAGAGCGACGTTATCCATTTTCCTACTCTTCCCTACACACCAAGACTCGTGAAGCTCTAAAATCGAAAAAAGTTATTCTAGGGTACTTACCTCAAGGTCTTTTGATATGAAATACACGTCGATTACTAAAGTCCAATCTGGGGTTCTCAAGCAAGCATTTAGTGTGTACCGATGAGCGTTGTGATTTGTTACCTTTTCATCGAGGTTCTCAAGGCTCGTGATTAACTCTTTTACCTTAGCGTGCAGTTGGGCTACTGATTGTCCATCTTTCATTCGGAGGTTAGTAAGCTGGCTTCGAAGGATATCTCATCATGCCAGTTTTGCCTCCAAGGTGCCTTCGTGCAACTCCAGGAACTTTTCCCATAATTCCTTTGCCGAGTCATACCGATTTGATTGACATCTTGTTCGGGGAGGACAGTTAGCAGATGGAATTCCACCTTTCCATTCGCTATAGCGTCTGCTTGCTCCTTCTTGTTCCAGGAGTCAGGTTCCTTAATCTTTCTTTCGTTATCTTTCAGAGCTGAAAAATTATTTTTCATTGTCAGTAATAATTCATAATCAGTAGTAAAAAATATCTTCATCTTCCTCTTCCATGCTGCGAACTGCCCCTCAAATTTCGATGGGTAGATCACTGGTCCAACCATTTTTTAGAATTTGTTGTAGTTGGCAGTTAGTCCTTCTATGATGTCCTGGTTCTGATACCACTTGAAGCATCGATATGGACCGACAAGAGGGGGTGGTGGTGAATTGCCCTTGTAAAATAAAATAATTTTTTTGTGTGGCTCACAAAGATTTTAGATTAGTTGCAACAATAAATTAAAATAAACATAAACTAATTAAACTAGTAAAATGCTAGGACACAAGAAGTTACTTGGTTGTAACCTGGGTAGTTGCTAATCCAAGACAGTTGAAGCTCACTATCAAAATCTCCTTCTAGCAGAGAAGCCTTTTACAAACTTGGTAGCACAAGACAGAAGATAGAAAATAAGAAGAAATTCATATGCTTGGATGGATGATTTGGAACTGAGCTCTAAGGGTCTATTTATAGCCCCGGTCAATTCTATCCAATTACTGACGTGGCACTTTAGGGGCGCCTGAGTGGTTGAGGGCACCTGACACGTGGCTTGTGCTTTTTTCGATGGGCAATGTTCGTAAATGGTTAGCTGGTTGGATAAAAGTTGCTCTTGGGCTACCTTATGCATAGGGGCACCCGAGGGAGTTTTGGTAAGCAACTTACTGAACAGTCTCAGCGTGTCTTCTTGGGTGATTTCTAGCCAACCGAAGTTAGGATCACCTGAACTTGACTCCGGCCTTTCACCCGTTGAGCATCCTTCCTTGCGGCTTCTCGTCCATCAAATGTTGCACACGTCCTTCTCACTCCACCGGTATACTCTTCCGTCAGCTTCCGCATCCCTCGGATTCACCGAGCCTGGTTGCTCACTTCCTTGTGCAATTTTTCTCGTCCACTGTGTCTTACGCTCGAATTCGTCCACTCCTAAGATCTTGCACACTTAGACAGAGGGATCAAAAAATACAACAGAACCTAACCTAACTTGGTTGATCACATCAAAACCAACTGGGGCACCAACAATAAATAGTCCCCTAGAGCTAGAATTAAGAGACAACAACTACTATTCATCTTCCTACTCTTTCTGTGTGCTTTCAAAGTGTAAGAGGTTTATCCTCCTTCAATGAAGGAGCAATTTTTAATAGAGCTTGTCAACACCTTGGATTAACAACCTCTCCGGTTACAATCAAGTAAAACATTGGAGTCTCTTTTCTTTTTAGTTGTTGATGTTGGTTATTATTGTTTGAACTAACTATCTATCTTTGTTGAGTTCAAAAGTAAAAGATTAAGTCTTAATTTGTAGAGCTATTCACCCCCCTCTAGTTGGCCTGCATGAGACCTATAATTGGTATCAGAGCTGGGTTCACTTTTGAAGGACTAATCGCCAGATAAAGCAATGAGACGATGGCTGGAACTAGCATACACCCGCCTAAGTTCGAGAGGGAGTTCACGACATGGAAGCGAAAAATAAAGGTATTCTTTAGAAGCGATTTTGAATTCTTACTATAATATATAGTTTTGAAGTACCCAAAGATAAAAACGATGAGATAAAAGAACTGCATATCTGGAATAAGAAGTAACCGTCAGACTCTATAGTCAATGTCAAAGCAAAATTTCATCTCCTAAGCGTACTCTCGACTCAGGAAGTCAATCGGATAGGCCCCCCTACGTGTCAACAAAAGAACTATGGGAGAAGTTCCTAGAACTACACGAGGAAACCTCGAAAGCAAAGCTTGCACGATAGGATTTACTCTGAACTCAGCTGACCAACCTCCGAATAGAAGAAGGAGAGACGATGGCCAAACTACATGACAAGATCAAGGAGCTGATCCTTGGACTCACGAATCTCAAAGAAATGGTAACAAATCGGGATTCGTTACGGTATGCTTTGAACGCATTTCCAAGAACACCAGAGTGCATGTCGATAGTTGACTCCTATTATATCTCTAAGGACCTCGAAGTAAGTACACTAGAAAGTATATTTTCTACTTTCGAACTTTACGAATCTAGGTGTGCAGGAAGAAAAGGAAAGTTGGACAATATCATCCTGAATAGAAGGAAGATCAAACTGGATGAAGAATTCTTAGCTGATGAGAGGAAACAACTTATGTGATAAGGAAGTTAAATAAATTATTTAAAACTGACAAGTTCAAAAAGTCACATACCAAGAAGAACATTCATTGAAGAAGAAAGGTTAGATGCTATAACTGTCAAGAAGAGGGTTACATAAAAGATAACTATCCAAAGCTGACTAACGAGGAAAATGACAAAGGATAATTCGTCATCAGAGTTCTAGATCGAGGCATACGTTGGACTTGCACTTATGGCAAGCTATCAAGAATTGGACGACAAAACAACCTCGAAATGAGCATCGATGAAGGGAGAGATACATCAAAAGAAAACAACGATGAAGGGGGAGCATCTAATTTCAGATACGATGAAAGGGCAAGTGAGATATGCAAACTTCCTCCAGACAAGCTACATTTTGATATAAAATCCATGCTTAGTTTTTTATGTAAATTAAGGACAAACAATATAAATTTGAAAAAGAAATAGTCACTGCATGTCCAATAAATCTATTTGATAATTTGAAAAGTGAAAATGATAAGTTGAAAATAGAAAATGTAAATTTAAAAGATCGAATAGATTTATTAGAAAAAGAAAATTAGTATGCTTAAATATTTCTACACCCAAAAGGATGAATATTAGATATACTGATGGACTTAACTGGTATTTAAGAAATCGTAGGAGCCATATTGTAAAAGTGCTAAAAAAACTATATTCCATTTAAGGTAAAAACCTTTATTAGATTCCTAAATCTGTTTTAAATTGTTAGATTATCTTTTTTCTTAATAGTTAAAATTGAATAAATTGCTCTAGAATTTTCTTTGAAAAATTTCATTGGACAAGTTATTTCAAGATTTAATTTATTTTTAAATTTTTTCTGTGATAGACACAATTCATATCTATCCACGGAAATTGACAGACTGTTTTTACACTTTTAAAAAAAATTAACTAAACTTGTCAAGTATAATTTGGGGGGGGGGGGGGATTTATATCTTGGAAGGGGCTTAGAATTAAATTTTCTATTTTACCCCTGAGAAAATTTTTAGATTTTTGTTAAACTTTTTTTTAACAAACATCCCATTTTTTATGTGATCAAATGGGGAGAATTATAAGGGTTAAGTTAAGGGGAAGGTTTATTTTGAAATTTTTATGTACTTAATTATAATATTCAATATTTTGGTGCTAAATTGTATAGTTAGTTTTTATTATTTTTTATAAAACAATGCTCTTTTATGTTTTGGTTTATCCTAACTTAACTTGGGTTGATACACATCAAAAAGGGGAAGATTATAAGTACTTAGAGTTAATTTTGATGTGATCAACCAAGTCAAGTTAGGTTCTGATTGTTTTGATCCTTCAGTCTAAGTATGCGGGAGTTTAGGAGTACAGAAAGTCGAGCGGAAGACACAACAGACGAGAAGGATAGCACGGGGAAGGGAGCCGACAGACTCGTTGCATTCGAGAGATGTAGAGGCTGCGAAAGAGTATACCGGTGGACGAGAAGGGCATGCGTGATGTCTGAGGGACGAGAAGTCGAGGAGAAGCCCATTCAAAGATAAAGCTAGAGTTGGGATCGGGTGAGCTCAACTCTAGATGATCGGAGATCACCCAAGCGGACGAAGACAAAAAAAAAAGTCAGCGCGGAAATTGACTTTAAGAAGCTGATCTTGAGGAGCTCAGGTGTTCTCAAAGGGACTGAGGGAACTCTGGATTGGAACTAGGGCGCCTCCCATGAAAAGGCTTGAAGTAGCCCTGGGTTTGACCCAAGGCACCCTGAGTTAAACCCAAGGAGCCCTAGGTTGGAACCAGGGCGCCTCCAGTCAAGATAAAATAGTTGTTTGAGTGGATAAAGTTCTATCTATTGATGCAGTCTGACCCTGATTGTTGTTTTGGTGTTGACACCAATTTTAGTTTAGGTTAATGAGATGATTGAGATTAAGTCCTGGTCGGGGACTAGTCACACCAGTGAGACTAGGTGGGACTAGTGGAAAAGACGTAGTGGGACTAGGCATACCTAGTGGGACTAGGTGGAAACCCTGGCCTGGGAAACCAGGTCCTAGCTTGAGAAGCTAGGTTGGATGAAACCCTGGCTTGGGAAGCCAGGTCCTAGCTTGAGAAGCTAGGTTGAATGAATTCCCGGCTTGGGAAGCCAGGTCCTAGCTTGAGAAGCTAGGTTGGATGAAATCCCGGCTTGGGAAGCCAGGTCCTAGCTTGGGAAGCTAGGTTGAAGTCCCGGTGAGTGAAACTGGGCATGGAGTCTTGGTCCGGGGGACTAAGCACGAGTTAGAGAAGGCTGGGAGCCCGTTCTCTTGACTTAGATTGGATTTGGCCTTGCCTGGATCGGTCTGGTGACCGATCAGGGAAGTTGACACGGAGTTCCTTCGTGGATCGGTCTGGTGACCGATCCAGTGATATCTGATCGGTCTGGTGACCGATCAGGGAGCATACAGTGACTTTGTTAGGCTACTGATCGTTTCCTAATCGGGTTGGTGACCGATCAGGGAGACTATTCAGATCATTCTAGTGAACGATCAATTGTCGCGAACTTCTCACTATAATCGATCAGGCTAGAGCCTGATCGGTCAGGAGGTGCTCTGATCGGTCCCCAGACTGATCAGGCCACATCCTGATCGATCTGGTGACCGATCAGTGGGTTTGGGTTGCGAAGCTGGAAAAACACCCCGTAATGGGGTGGATCGTCCTGGTGACCGATCCATGACTTGGGATCGGTCTGGTGATCGATCACGAAGAAGTCGCGATTTTTGATTTCTCAGTGGAGACCGATCAGGCTGGAGCCTGATTGGTCTAGACCCATCCTGATCGGTTTGGTGACCGATCAGGATTAACTCTGATCGGTCTGGTGACCGATCAGTAGTTGACAGCTTTAATTCAAAAACGCTGTCAGAGTTCTGATCGTGTTCTGATTGCTACTGATACACTACTGATCTTTGTTCTGAGTCTTCTGATATTTGATCCTCTATTGATTTGCTATGCTAATGACCTACTAAGTGTGCAGATAACTCAGGTTTACTCAAGGGGAGTCAAACGGAGGCTTTTGCTTCATCAGGTTTGGCAGTTTACCTTCTCAGGTTTCAACGGACGACTGCGCCACTGAGATGCTGACTGAGGCTCGGTTGAGGGGAGCTCAGGGAGTCTAGGAGAGGTCAGGATAGCTGGGCAATTGCAGTTGAGCAGCTGGGAGCTGCAGAGAGGTGGTTGTGACCTGGCGTTCATTGAGCAGAGGCTTAAAGGCTTGGTGGCGAAAAAGTCTCTCCAATTAATCGAAAAACAGTTTTTGGGGAGAACTTGTTGATCCATCTCTTTGAGCAAGCAACTGTGAATCTTGAGCAACATTCTGATACTTGAGCACTTGGAAGAAACAAGGAGCTTGGCGAGTCCATTAGCAAGCAGACACGAAGAGCAGGGAGTTCTTGCGTGAGATCTGTGCTGAGTAGAGCTTGGTGAAGAGTTCGCTTGTGTTCTTTCTGCCCTAAGTGCTCTGTAAGATTCCTTCTCGTGTTTCTCTGTACTTAATACTTCATTCTATTGAAATGCTGTGAAGAGGTTACTCCACCGAGAAGGAGGTTTCATTCTATCCAGATTTTCGGGGGCTTGATCTACCGACGATCAAGGGATCGCCCACCTTACGGGCACGCCAAGGAGTAGGGGTAAGTTATCCCCGAACCTTGTACATCGCTGTGTTAGCATCGGTTTGATTCCTTTCTCTGATTTGTTCTTTCTATTGTATTGTGTTTCCGCTGCTAACTTTGATCACAGAAAGAAAGTTCAAACAAGAGGGGCTTATTTGAGTGTCTGACTACATTCACCCCCCTCTCTAGCCATCCAAGCACCAACAAGTGGTATCAGAGCTTGGGGCTCTGTTCAAGCGGCTTAACATCCGAGAGCTATCAACAATGGCTTTAAGAGAAGGATTTAGCACCACCCGACCTCCCTTCTTCGACGGATCCGATTTTCAATATTGGAGGTCTCGCATGGAGTACTACCTCAAGACCGACATTGGAATGTGGTTCTCCGTGAAGGAAGGCTTCATTCCTCCAAGAGACGTGGAGGGAAAAGAGTTGGAATCTTCACGTTGGTCGGCCGAGCAAACGCGCAAAGGAGAAGCCGATGCGAAGGCGGTGGTGACCTTGCAATGTGGAATGAACAAAGGCCAACTAATCAAGGTTGGTCCCTTTACAAGCGCAAAGGATTTGTGGAACAAGCTCATCGAGCTTCATGAGGGTACCCGAGACTCGAGGATCGCCAAGAGGGACTTGTTCCTCAATCAACTACAAAACCTCTCCATAAAGGAGAGTGAAACGGTAAGTGAGCTTCATGGTAGATTCAAAGAAGTTCTCAATGGTCTCCACTCCATTGACGAAAAGGTCGAGAACCGTGACCTTGTGAGGTATGTGTTAAAAGCTTTTCCAAGGAATGCCTTGTGGTCATCCATGGTGGATGCCTACAAGGTTTCTAAGGATTTGTCAATTGTAAAATTAGATGATTTATTTTGTGAAATAGAGCTGCACGAGATGGCTAACAAAGGCCCCAAGGAGAAGGGGATTGCTCTTGTGGCAGGGGACAAGATCAAAAAGAAGAAGGAGAAAAGAAGGAAAAGGAGGTCTCTTCATCTTCATCCGAATTCGAGTTCGAGTCCGAGTCCGAGGAGGATGGCAGTGAGTCTTCTTCCTCCGAGATGGCCAACTTTGTAAGGTGGATGATGAGGAAGAGCTGGCGCTACAAGGGCCAAGGTAACCCTAGTGAAGTTAAAATTGATAAAGCTAATATCACTTGCTTTGAGTGTGGCAAGAAAGGACACTTCAAGAAAGACTGTCCATAACTCAAGAAGAAAGAGGAGAAACCAAAGAAGAAGAAGAAGGTCTTGAAGGCCACATGGGATGAATCGTCCTCTAGTTCATCCGAAGAAGAGAAGGAGGAGAAGAGTACTCACCATGTGACACTCATGACAATTGAAGGAGAGGAGAGCAGTGATGAATCCATGGACTCCTCAAACGCGGCTTCATCATCTTCGGATGATGAAGAGGTAATCTCTCCCGAACTAGACAAATGTTATAGAACCATTGCATGTTTAACTGAATTGTTAAAGAAGTCAAAAGGAGAGGTTAAATCATTGAAAGTTGAAGTAGAACATTTGAAATCCTCTAAGGAAGAGGATATTGATGATTTGCATGTAAAAATGTTAGAAGATGAGAACAAATCTTTGAAGAATGAGGTTGAGAGACTCAAGAGTGTTCTTGAGAAATTCTCAACTAGCTCCAAGACATTAGATATGATTTTAAATGCACAAAGGGCGGTCTACAACAAGGCCGGTATTGGTTACCGACCTAAAGAACCATCATTTGTTTTCTTAATGTCTAGGACTGATGTTAGACCACTTAAGACTCCTAGGGTTCAAAGGAAAGTGGTCAAGGCATGGGTGCCTAAGTCTTGCATTGTAGGTGTCTTAGGTCCCAAGATTTGGGTACCTAAATCTTCTATCTTTCGTATTGTATAGGTTGTGATTGAGGGGGAGCATCTATCAACTTGGTTCGTTGATAGTGGGTGCTCCAAACATATGACCAGTGATAGATCCTTATTCACTACCCTTCAAAGAAAAAATAGAGGTAATGTTTCCTTTAGTAACAATGGTAGTCTTCAGGTTGTAGGAATAGGAGACATTCAAATATCTGAATGTCTTAGGATTAAGAATATCCTTCTAGTCAAGGGGATGACATTTAATCTCTTAAGTATCAGTCAATTATGTGATGCGGGTTACACAATTGATTTTCAATCAAGTCAATGTCTAGTTAGACAATATGACACATTTGACACGGTACTAGTAGGCACAAGAGTAGATAATATTTATCAAGTTTCTTTTAAAAGTGCTACTAATGCTTTTGTTAAGTGTTCCATGTCAAGAGAAGATGAGTCCACCCTTTGGCACCGGAGATTGGCACACGTGAATATGAAGAACATCCGGAAATTGGCCAACAAGGGACTAGTTCGTGGCTTACGAAGCATCAAGTATGAAAAAGAAAAGATTTGTGATGCATGCCAAATGGGTAAGAAAATGAAATCTACACATAAAGGTAAAAGCATTGTAAGTACTTCTACGACTTTGGATTTACTTCACATGGACTTGTTTGATTGTAGCACTATTATATCCTTGAATGGTAGTAGATACTGTTTTGTGATCATTGATGATTTTACTAGATATGCATGGACCTATTTTCTAAAATATAAGGATCAAACCTTAGATGTTTTTATTTCATTTTGTAGAAGAGTTGAAAATGAAAAATCATCAACAATTAAAACAATTAGGAGTGATCATGGAGGTGAATTTCAAAATCAAAGATTTTTAGAGTTTTGTCAAGAGAAGGGTATAGACACGAGTTCTCTACTCCTAGAACACCACAACAAAATGGTGTTGTAGAGAGGAAGAACCGAGTCTTACAAGAGGCTGCACGAAGCATGCTCAATGAGTACTCTTTACTAAGTTACTTATGGGCTGAAGTTGTGAACACAGCTTGCTACGTGCAAAATCGAGTCCTCATACATAGATTTCTAGGGAAGACTCCTCACGAACTTTGGTTTGGAAAACCACCTACAGTTAAACATCTTCGGGTGTTTGATTGTAAGGTGTTTATTCTAAACACCAAGGACCATCTTGGAAAGTTCATAGCAAAAGCTGATGAAGGGATACTGGTCGGGTACTCCCTCGTTAGCAAAGCTTACCAAGTCTATAACAAGAAGTCCAGATTAGATGAAGAGTCTTCTGATGTTGTTTTTGAGGAAATTCCCAAAGCAAATGATCAATCAGGAGATATAGAAGGAGTTTAATTCGAACTTAGGAAACTAGGTTTGGATAGAAGTCCAAGTGTTGTAGATGGTGGTGATGAGTCTGATGGCGGTGAGCCTAGACAACCTATAGATCAGCCGGATCCTGAGGCTGAGCTTGTGTCTAGTGACACCATCCAAGAAGCACCTCCAACACCAAGGCAAACTAGGTTAGCTTCTAGTCATCCCCAAGACCAAATTGTTGGGGATATCCATCATGGGGTTAGGACTAGATCATTCTTTAGGAATGAGGCTAATGAAGTTGACCTAATTTCCGAAATTGAACCTAGGAAAATTGATGAAGCATTAAATGATCCCGATTGGATCATTGCCATGCAAGATGAACTAGGTCAATTCGAGAGAAGCCAAGTATGGGACTTAGTCCCTAGACTTAAGAAGACCACCATTATTGGAACCAAATGGGTCTTCAAAAATAAGTTGAACCATAAGGGAGAAATCGTAAGAAACAAGGCACGCTTAGTAGCCAAGGGCTACAGTCAAGTTGAAGGCCTTGATTACGATGAGACCTATGCTCTCGTGGCACGATTAGAATTCATCCGATTGATGCTTGCATTTGCAGCACATCGAGGTTTCAAGCTCTATCAAATGGATGTCAAATCGGCCTTCCTAAATGGTTTCATAAGAGAAGAAGTCTATGTCGAACAACCTCTGGGGTTTGAGAGTTCCGAATTTCCAAACCACGTGTTCAAGCTCAAGAAGGCGCTCTACGGCCTTAAACAAGCACCTCGAGCTTGGTATGAGCGGTTGTCGACATTTCTAATTGAAAAAGGATTTGTGAGAGGACAAATAGACCCTACACTATTTCTACGAAGAGATAGTGACGATATATTTGTAGCACAAGTATATGTCGATGACATAATTTGTGGCTCAAACAATAAGGGCTATTTGAATGAATTTATTGGACACATGGAGAGTGAATTTGAGATGAGTCTAGTGGGAGAGTTGACTTTCTTCCTTGGACTTGAAATCAAGCAAACTCGTGACGGAATCCATCTGCACCAATCAAAGTACACTCAAGAGATGCTCCGAAAATTTAACATGAGTGATTCCAAAGAGGTAACCACTCCCATGGCTACAAACACACGTTTAGACAATGATGAGAGTGGTAAACCTGTTGACTTAACTCAATATCGGAGTATGATAGGTAGTTTGTTATACCTCACAGTTAGTCAACCTGATATTCTTTTTGCTGTGGGTATGTACGCTAGGTATCAAGTCTGTGCCAAGGAATCTCATCTAGTTGCTGTTAAAAGAATTTTGAGATATCTTAATGACACAATTGGAGTTGGTCTTTGGTACCCTCGTACCGAGTCATTTGACCTAATTGGCTACACCGATTCCGACTATGCTGGGTGCAAGTTGGATCGGAAGAGCACAAGTGGGGGTTGCCAATTCTTAGGCTCATCATTAGTAAGTTGGTCAAGTCAGAAGCAACATAGTGTTGCTCTCTCCACGACCAAGCCAGAATATATCGCCATGGGAGAGAGTGTATCGCAATTGTTGTGGATGATTCATACACTAGAGGACTACGGATTAACCTACAAGGGAGTGCAAGTGTTGTGTGACAACATAAGCACAATAAACCTAACAAAAAATCCAGTCCATCACTCTAGAACCAAGCATATTGAAGTGCGTCACCACTTCATTAGAGATCATGTTGCTAGAGGAGATATTGTACTCTCACATGTAGAGTCAAAATCGAACCTAGCGGACATTTTCACTAAACCACTCCCCGAGAATGAATTTAGTTTCTTACGAAGGGAGTTGGGGATGTGTCGTGCTTCATAGGATTAAACAGCATTCAAAACCCTTCATGATCATTTCAAATTGTTGGGAACAATTATTGGGCAAATTGGGGACATCTCACACAAACTATAAGGTTTAACAAAATATTTTTGTTTGCTAGAAATGTGGTGAGATGCTAGGATCAACCTAATTACTCAAAATGTCAATGCATCCCTTGAGAAATTAGGTTGACGAGACAATAATTATTAAGTTGACCAAGTATGAGGAAAACCAATGCATAACAGATGTATACTTGGCTCCATAATCATACTTGGACATTCCAATCAAGGAAACTTGATTGGAGACTTATTTTGATACAAACACGTTTTTCATTGGATGAATGTTCTAATTGGGTGAATGCTTTGATTGAATTTGACTTCACTTGGGTGGAGCAAATTGATTTGTTAAATCCATAAGGACCTTTGATCCTTGTTAAGGGATCAATTATAGTCAAGGGAACACCTCCACAATCAGCAAAGTTACATCATATCGTATCGGAATTCATTCGGAAGTCTGAAACTGAAGTTTCTGATTGTATCAGAAAAAATCCTGATACCTGATCGGTCACCGGACCAATCAGGAGGTGGCCTGATCGGTCACCGGACCGATCAGGAGTAGGTCTGATCGGTCCAAAGGACCGATCAAGCAATTTCTCGATTAATCACAGAAATCACTCTGTGTTGGCCTGGATCAGTCCACAGACCGATCTGGCACCCTTGGTGATCAGTCCACAGACCGATCAGGAGGGTCACAGAAAATTTTGCCAACTCTCTGTTCGCTCCCTGATCGATCGGCAGACCGATCAGGGGCTTTCCTGATCGGTCACCCGACCGATCAGGACCCAGCCAGACCGATCAGGCTGGAGCCAGATCGGTCTGGGTACTCCCAAATCGAACGGTGATCCATTCGATCGCAATAAATTACGGTTGGTGGATCAGTCCACCAACCTATTAACTCTCTATCCCTTACTCCCTCAACCCTAGCCGACTCCATCATTCCTCTTTAACCTGTGAAAATCACCCTAAGAGAGAGCCTGCTTCTTGTTCCTGCAAGTTCTTGCGCGTGAGTTCCTGAGTTTTCAGCGAGGCGAGATCTCTATTTCTCTCTTCCTGCTGTTGGAAACGAGATGGCTAGAGAGGGGGGGTGAATATAGCCAGACACAATATTCTTAAGCTTTCACAAACTTTCTGCACTTCAAGATTTAGGCAGCGGAAACAAACAACACAAGTGCGGAAACAGAAATGACAAACAGAAATCAAAACAAAGAAAGCAAACCAGACGACACAGCGATGTACAAGGTTCGGGGATAACTTGCCCCTACTCCTTGGCATGCCCGTAAGGTGGGCGATCCCTTGATCGTCGGTAGATCAAGCCCCAGTGAACTCCGGATAAGATAGAGTCTCCTTCTCGGTTGAGAAACCTCTCCACAAGTGATCTCAAGAAGATACAAGTTAAGCACAGAGACACTCGAGAAGACAAGCTCACAAAGATGTAACAAGATCGCTCAAGCACAAAGCAACAGAGAGCACGAACACAGCCTAGCAAAACTTCCCAAGTTTCTGTCTTGTTCGCCTCGGCTCCTCTGCATCCAGCTTTGTCTCTTAAGCTCCGGCTCAACGTCGCCAGCTCCATCAGCACCACTGACTCACACCCTGACCCACTGACCTCTCTGAGCACTCAGTCCACTGGACACTCCTCCAGCTAAGCCTCCGACAGTTGCCAGCCGCGCCTTCGTCAGTTGCCAGTTGCGCCAGACGCCGTTGAGTCCTGAAAACACAATAGATCCAAACCTGCTCCAAGGAAAGCCTCCCATTGACCCTCCTAGAGTGTTTGAATCACCTGCTATCACCTGCACACTCCAACAGAGGCTTAGCAATGCATATCAAAAAGAAATCAGCAAGTAGCAGAGAATCGGCAATGAAAACAGACTTCTGACAGCATATTTGAATTAAAGTTCTGCTCCTGATCGGTCCCCAGACCAATCAGGGAGGAGTCTGATCGGTCACCAGACCGATCAGAGTCAAGCCTGATCGGTCACCCAGACCGATCAGGACAGATGAACAGTGATTTTTTAATCAGCTCCTAAGTCCCTGATCGATCACCGGACCGTTCAGGACTTGATCAGCAAGGGAACTCACTCACTTCCCGCTCCCTGATCGGTCACCAGACCGATCAGGAGCAAGGCAGCAAGGAAGCAGCCTGCTCCCTAATCGGTCACCGGACCGATCAGAAGCCACACAGTAGGTTCCCAACCTCACTGTGCGCTGCCTGATCGGTCACCAGTCCGATCAGACATCGCTGGATCGGTCACCAGACCGATCCACGAAGGAGCAGCGTGCCAACTCCCTGATCGGTCACCAGACCGATCCAGGGACGCAGACCTAGCCTTCCAAGTTAGGATTTCATTCACCTTAGCCCTCCAAGCTAAGGATTCTTCAATCTAACTCTCCAAGTTGGGAATTTGCACTTAACCCTCCAAGTTAGGACTTTTCACCTAGCCCTCCAAGCTAGGACTTTTCACCCAACCCCTCCGAGTTAGACTTTTCACCACCTGGCTTCACTCACCAGGACCCGGCTTCACTCACCGGGATTTTCAACACCTGGCTTCACTCACGAGGACACGACTTCACTCACCGAGATTTTCAACACCTGGCTTCACTCACCAGGACCCGGCTTCACTCACCGGGATTTCCAACTCCTGGCTTCATTCACCAGGACCCGGCTTCACTCACCGGGATTTCCAACACCCGGCTTTACTCACCAGGACCCGGCTTCACTCACCGGGATTTCCAACACCTGGCTTCACTCACCAGGACCCGGCTTCACTCACCGGGATTTCAACCTAGCTTCACAAGCTAGGATCTGGCTTCACTCACCAGGGTTTCATGCCCAGTCCCCGACCAGGACTTTAACCTAAATTCGCTCAACCAAACTTAAATCATTGTTAAACACCAAAACAACAACCGGGCCAGACTGCATCAACAATCTCCCCCTTTTTATTGTTTGACAACCCGATTTAAGTTTAGGTATCAATCAATTGAAGTCCGTTCAATTCTCATAAGGGAATCATGATCCTCCCCCTATAATAACCACAAACTTCCCAAGTTTCTGTCTTGTTCGCCTCGGCTCCTCTGCATCCAGCTTTGTCTCTTAAGCTCCGGCTCATCGTCGCCAGCTCCATCAGCACCACTGACACACACCCTGACCCACTGACCTCTCTGAGCACTCAGTCCACTGGACACTCCTCCAGCTGAGCCTCCGTCAGTTGCCAGCCGCGCCTTCGTCAGTTGCCAGTTGCGCCAGATGCCGTTGAGACCTGAAAACACAATAGATCCAAACCTGCTCCAAGGAAAGTCTCCCATTGACTCTCCTAGAGTGTTTGAATCACCTGCTATCACCTGCACACTCCAACAGAGGCTTAGCAATGCATATCAAAAAGAAATCAGCAAGTAGCAGAGAATCGGCAGTGAAAACAGACTTCTGACAGCATATTTGAATTAAAGTTCTGCTCCTGATCGGTCCCCAGACCGATCAGGGAGGAGCCTGATCGGTCACCCGGACCGATCAGGACAGATGAACAGTGATTTTTTAATCAGCTCCTAAGTCCCTGATCGGTCACCGGACCGTTCAGGACTTGATCAGCAAGGGAACACACTCACTTCCCGCTCCTTGATCGGTCACAAGACCGATCAGGAGCAGGCAGCAAGGAAGCAGCCTGCTCCCTGATCGGTCACCGGACCGATCAGAAGCCACACAGTAGGTTCCCAACCTCACTGTACGCTGCCTGATCGGTCACCAGTCCGATCAGACATCGCTGGATCGGTCACTAGACCGATCCACGAAGGAGCAGCGTACCAACTCCCTGATCGGTCACCAGACCGATCCAGGGACGCAGACCTAGTCTTCCAAGCTAGGATTTCATTCACCTTAGCCCTCCAAGCTAAGGATTCTTCAATCTAACTCTCCAAGTTGGGAATTTGCACCTAACCTTCCAAGTTAAGACTTTTCACCTTGCCCTCCAAGCTAGGACTTTTCACCTAGCCCTCCAAGCTAGGACTTTTCACCCAACCCCTCCGAGTTAGACTTTTCACCACCTGGCTTCACTCACCAGGACCCGGCTTCACTCACCGGGATTTCCAACACCTGGCTTCACTCACCAGGACCCGGCTTCACTCACCGGGATTTCCAGGACCCGACTTCACTCACCGGGATTTCCAACACCTGGCTTCACTCACCAGGACCCGGCTTCACTCACCGGGATTTCCAACACCTGGCTTTACTCACCAGGACCCGGTTCACTCACCAGGATTTCCAACACCTGGCTTCACTCACCAGGACCCGGCTTCACTCACCGGGATTTCCAACACCTGGCTTCACTCACCAGGACCCGGCTTCAGTCACCGGGATTTCCAACACCTGGCTTCACTCTCTAGGACCCGGCTTCACTCACCGGGATTTCCAACACCTGGCTTCACTCACCAGGACCCGGCTTCACTCACCGGGATTTCCAATCACCTGGCTTCACTCACCAGGACCCGGCTTCACTCACCGAAATTTCAACCTAGCTTCATAAGCTAGAACCTGGCTTCACTCACTAGGGTTTCATGCCCAGTCCCCGACTAGGACTTTAACCCAAATTCGCTCAACCAAACTTAAATCATTGTCAAACACCAAAACAACAACTGGGCCAGACTGCATCAACAATCTCCCCCTTTTTGTTGTTTGACAACCCGATTTAAGTTTATGTATCAATCAATTGAAGTCCGTTCAATTCTCATAAGGGAATCATGATCCTCCCCCTATAATAACCATAAACTTAATCAATCATTTTCTCCCCCTTTGTCAAACATCGAAAAGGGTATGGTTATTAAATTCGAACATACCTCCCCCTCAAACACGGGTCTCTCCCCAAACCCAAAATAATCAAGGTTAAGTTTTGAATTGCACATGAAAACATATATAGAATTATATCATGGTCAAACATGTATATGTTTCATGTGACAAGTAGGGAATGCATCTGTATCCGACACATAATCCTGAGTGGTCTCCCTGACCAATCAAGTTCGTTGATTACTTGATACAGAAATATTTCTTATTAGTCTGGGGAGCGATCAAATTTCAGAAAAATTCCTGAAACTCTGATACATTCCTGATCAGATTGCATTAACAATTTGCATTCCACAATAGGGGTGTAGACTCTATTAATATTCGATATTTCAGAAACATTTCTGAAACACGACATCAAGAACAAGAGTCATGGCTCAACAAACCCTTTCTTATGAATTTGAACATTCCAACATAGGTTTGTATCAAATCAGTATTAGGTTTTGTTCCATGTATCTTGACCATCATCCTACTACTCAGTTCTATTGATACTTCATCAAAATTGATGAAGGGGGATTGGTCTGAGGAGTGGTCTGATACAATTTGGATTGATTTGAGAATCAGTATTGATCTGATCGGTCACCAGACCGATCAGAATGATTCCTGATCGGTCACCAGACCGATCAGAGTGTGTCCTGATCGGTCCGTGGACCGACCTGGTTTGATACAGAGAGGTTTCTGAGTTTCAAAAACTCTGAGATCAGATTTGTTTCATTATATAATTTCAGAACCGAGATTTCAGAAACCCTAATTCAATTAGATTCAATCCCATTGATCCTAAAGGGTTTCTCTTAACTAAAAACCATTTCCCAAAATGATCAACATGATTTGTGTCAAAGCATGATCAGTAATTTCTAAGCATGAAATTGAGTATCAAAACATGTTTGTATCAAAGCATGATCAGGTTCCCAAAATCTAAGTTGGATACTTCAAAACAGATTTGTATCAAGTCAATGGATGATCAAGTTTGTTCAAAACATTTATCAATTTCATAATCCCCAACTCTGTCGAACATGTTTGTATCAAGATAATATCAAAATATAATCGATTATCCAAACATGCCCATACAACATGAGTATCAAGGTATGATCAAATTTCGTGACACTCAAGGTATGATCAAATTTTCAAAACATACTTGTATCAAATTAGTATCTAACTATGACCAGATTTCCAAAACATGCATGCATACAATCATTTAACTAGAAAATTCATAAACATGGACAGCCTACAAAATCATAAGCATGGATAGCACACAATCCCTAGATGCATATTGCTATTTGGCAAAGATGAACTAGACAGTTCCTTCTTTGTTTTGGAAGCAAACTTGATCATGGAAGAATTTTAATACTAAAGTAGATCATACTTAAACATCATTAAGTTCTTTGACACATGAATTCCATAAAAAGTACTAGCCAAGGGTTCATATTGTTATAAAAACTAAAACAATAGAGATCAAAGTATTTGAGTCGAATTTTCCATAACCAACCATGTGAATGATAATTTTTTTTTTTGGTCATGGGTTTGGAGCACCAAATATCAACCTCCCATGTTGATAGATGCTCCCCCTCAAATAATGCTTATACAATTCGAAATATGGAGGTTTTAGGTATCCAAATTTTGGGACCTAATGCATCAACAATGAGGGACTTAGGCACCCATGCCTTAATCAATTTCTTTCTAACCTTTTGAACCCTAGAATCATTTGATGATCTAAATTGGGTTCTTGACATTAATGATACAAAGGTTGGTTCCTTAGGTCGGTAACCTATATCGGTCTTATTGTAAACCGCCCTTTGGGAATTGAGTATCATGTCTAAGGTTTTGGAGCTAGATGAGAATTTCTCAAGAACATTCTTGAGATTTTCAACTTTGCTCTTTAAGTTCTTATTGTCATTCTTAAGGGTCTTAACATGCAAGTCATCAATTACCTCATTCTTAGAGGTTTTTAAATGTTCTACTTCCAATTTCAATGACTTAACCTTATTCTTTGATTTCTTTAACAATTTGGTTAAACATGCGATAGCTCTATAACACTTATCTAACTCGGTAGAGATTACCTCTTCATCATCCGAAGATGATGAAGGCGCGGTTGAGGAGTCACTTGATTCATCACTCTCCTCCTTTGACTCTTCTAGTGCCGCTAGAGCCACGTGACAGTGGATGTCCTCCTCTTTGTCCTTCTTCCTTTTGTTTCCTGCTACAAAAGCAAACCCTTTCTCCCTTGGGCTTGTGTTAGAAATCTCATGTAGTTCAATTTCACAAAATAGATCTTCTAACTTAACACAAGATAAATCCTTGGACACCTTGTAAGCATCCACCATGGATGACCACAAGGCATTCCTAGGAAAAGCTTTGAGAACATACCTCACTAAGTCTCGGTTTTCTACCCTTTCATCAATGGAGTGGAGACCATTCAATACTTCTTTAAATTGACAATGAAGCGTACTTACAGTTTCATTTTCTCCCATTGTCAAGTTTTGGAGTTGGCTATGAAGGAGATCTTTCTTGGCTGTCCGGGTGTCTTGAGTTCCTTCATGGAGCTCAAGGAGTTTGTTCCACAAGTCTCTGGCAGAGGTGAAGAGACCAATCTTGATCAATTGCTCTTTGGTCATCCCACATTGTAAGGTGACCACAGCTTTGGCATTTGCTTCACCCTTCCGGATTTGCTCAGCCGACCACTTGGAAAACTCAAGCTCCTTTCCTTCATTATCCTTTGGAAAGGAAAACCCCTCCTTGACAGCGAACCACAAACTCATATTTGTCTTTAAGTAAAACTCCATTCTTGACTTCCAATATGAAAAATCAGTGCCGTCGAGGAATGGAGGTCGGTTTGTGCTCAATTCTTCTCTTCCAGCCATCTTGTTATAAGCTCTTGGATGTTAAGCCGTGAACAGAGCCCCAAGCTCTGATACCACTTGTTGGAAACGAGATGGCTAGAGAAGGGGGGTGAATATAGCCAGACACAATTTTCTTGAGCTTTCACAAACTTTCTGCACTTCAAGATTTAGACAGCGGAAACAAACAACACAAGTGCAGAAACAGAAATGACAAACAGAAATCAAAACAAAGAAAGCAAACCAGATGACACAGCGATGTACAAGGTTCGGGAATAACTTGCCCCTACTCCTTGGCGTGCCCGTAAGGTGGGCGATCCCTTGATCGTCGGCAGATCAAGCCCCGGTGAACTCCGGATAAGATAGAGCCTCCTTCTCGGTGGAGAAACCTCTCCACAAGTGATCTCAAGAAGATACAAGTTAAGCACAGAGACACTCGAGAAGACAAGCTCACAAAGATGTAACAAGATCGCTCAAGCACAAAGCAACAAAGAGCACGAACACAGCCCAGCCAAACTTCCCAAGTTTCTGTCTTGTTCGCCTCGGCTCCTCTGCATCCAGCTTTGTCTCTTAAGCTCCGGCTCAACGTCGCCAGCTCCATCAGCACCACTGACTCACACCCTGACCCACTGACCTCTCTGAGCACTCAGTCCACTGGACACTCCTCCAGCTGAGCCTTCGTCAGTTGCCAGTCGCGCCTTCGTCAGTTGTCAGTTGCGCCAGACGCCGTTGAGACCTGAAAACACAATAGATCCAAACCTGCTCCAAGGAAAGCCTCCCATTGACCCTCCTTGAGTGTTTGAATCACCTGCTATCACCTGCACACTCCAACAGAGGCTTAGCAATGCATATCAAAAAGAAATCAGCAAGTAGCAGAGAATCGGCAGTGAAAATAGACTTCTGACAGTATATTTGAATTAAAGTTCTGCTCCTGATCGGTCCCCAGACCGATCAGGGAGGAGCCTGATCGGTCACCAGACCGATCAGAGTCAAGCCTGATCGGTCACCCAGACCGATCAGGACAGATGAACAGTGATTTTTTAATCAGCTCCTAAGTCCCTGATCGGTCACTGGACCGTTCAGGACTTGATCAGCAAGGGAACTCACTCACTTCCCGCTCCCTGATCGGTCACCAGACTGATCAGGAGCAAGGCAGCAAGGAAGCAACCTGCTCCCTGATCGGTCACCGGACCGATCAGAAGCCACACAGTAGATTCCCAACCTCACTGTGCGCTGCCTGATCGGTCACCAGTCCGATCAGACATCGCTGGATCGGTCACCAGACCGATCCACGAAGGAGCAGCATGCCAACTCCCTGATCGGTCACCAGACCGATCCAGGGACGCAGACCTAGCCTTCCAAGCTAGGATTTCATTCACCTTAGCCCTCCAAGCTAAGGATTCTTCAAACTAACTCTCCAAGTTGGGAATTTGCACCTAACCCTCCAAGTTAGGACTTTTCACCTAGCCCTCCAAGCTAGAACTTTTCACCTAGCCCTCCAAGCTAGGACTTTTCACCCAACCCCTCCGAGTTAGACTTTTCACCACCTGGCTTCACTCACCAGGACCCGGCTTCACTCACCGGGATTTCCAACACCTGGCTTCACTCACCAGGACCCGGCTTCACTCATCGGGATTTCCAACACCTGGCTTCACTCACCAGGACCCGGCTTCACTCACCGGGATTTCCAACTCCTGGCTTCACTCACCAGGACCCGGCTTCACTCACCGGGATTTTCAACACCTGGCTTTACTCACCAGGACCCGGCTTCACTCACCGGGATTTCCAACACCTGGCTTCACTCACCAGGACCCGGCTTCACTCACCGGGATTTCCAGGACCCGGCTTCACTCACCAGGACCCGGCTTCACTCACCGGGATTTCCAATCACCTGGCTTCACTCACCAGGACCCGGCTTCACTCACCGGGATTTCAACCTAGCTTCACAAGCTAGGACCTGGCTTCACTCACCAGGGTTTCATGCCCAATCCCCGACCAGGACTTAAACCTAAATTCGCTCAACCAAACTTAAATCATTGTCAAACACCTAAACAACAACCGGGTCAGACTGCATCAACACCTGCGAGTGTGTACGCAAGCTCCTCTTCCTCTTCCTCTTCCTCTTCCTGCATGAGTTTCCTGCAACTCCTTGAGCCCTGCGTTCTCATCGTCTTGCGCAAATTTTCTGTGCATTCTGTGCCCTGTGCGAGTTCTGGAAGCTCCTCTCCTGGTTGAAGCTGTCAAGATCTTCTCAAAATTTTTCCAGCCAACATGTCACCTAAGTAATCGTTTTTTTTCGATTTTACCTTCCAGATTACTTCATCAATCATGTATTTGTGCTAATCATACTTTTTATCTTGTGGTGTGTCTTATGCCATGACCCTATGATTCTGTCATATTCTTAAATGATCAAAATTTTCCTGTATATATGATTATCAATCTGTGGTTGCCGTGACCTAAATCTATTAAACCTTTCTGTCACTTGATTATTGATCCAATCTTACCTTACACTGATCAATCCCATAATTATGCCGTGATCTTAATTTTGATCAATGTCTTTATGGTGAACCTCATATTGATTCATTCAACTGTTGTAATCAATCCTTCTGATCCCTTGGGAAGTCTTCAAAGGGAAAAGAACCGGCTGCAGGGACCTCGAAGGGCAAAGGCCCTTCATTGTCTGTACCCCCTCGTAGGCCTCAGCCTTCTTCGAGTTCTCGTTTTCCTAATGTTGCCTTCGAGCAAGCATTTCAATCTAGAACCTTCAAACTGCTTCCATGTAGGTCTATTGATTGACCTTTTCTATATGATCACTGTCCCTCTATTAAAGAGGTGATTGACTACTACAACCTCGAGTTCTTCCTTTCCCTTGAGTGGACCATCAACTATGACCTTGTCGCAGAATTCTATAACAATTTACAACCAGGCCCGCAAGGGGGTTTTGACTTCATGACTCGGGTAGCCAAGAAAAATCTTGACTTTTCCTATGATATCTTGGCTGAGTATCTGGGCGGTCGACGATCGCCTAACTTCTATTCTATCTACCCAGAGCTACCTGACCCCTTACTGCCTCCATTTGAGGGCGTCACCCCCGATGACATATACGAGCATTTCTTTGGCCATCCTAGACCAGCTGGCCCGATGAGTTAGGGCCTGATTTTCCTACCTTTGCGGCCCTTCATCTTTCTCCTATCGATTACATTCTTTTTAAGACAATCACCAACTGCATTCTGTTGATCACCTCGAAACCCCTGACTGAGATTCGTCCATATCACTGTTTGATGCTCTATGGCATGCATCGCCATTTGGATTTTGACATTATGGAGAGCATCTTTCAGTCTATCATATCTTATAGAGAGGCTAGCCGCCGCACTATCTACATGCCTTTTGGTCACGTCATTATTGATTGGCTTCAGTCAGTCAGTATTGACGTGACCAAGGGCAGGACAGTCCCCATGGTTCGACAGGATTGCCAACTTGGTAAACGTGCATTTGCCAAGTCTGGCATCGTTGTTGGGCCTCAGGGTCAGGGTCTTGTTTGGAAGCACGGGCGAGGTCTCGGTGAGCTTCCTCGGGGCACACATGTTCAGGTACCAGCAGCTCCGGCTGCACATCAGGAGGCGCCCTCCGCAGCATCTGCTTATGAGTTCGAGCCAGATCCCGACATCCGCTGGTAGGTTTCAGAGCTGGAGCTGATAATGCAGCACGAGTTTCATATCTCCGAGCTCTGGCGACAGGAGGTCCGGTCTGAGTTTCGGTCTTTCGATCGCAGACTACTCGCGTTGGAGTCCGACGTCTCTGGGATCCGGTCCCAGCAGCAGACATGGTACGACGAGTGGCGCCAGCATACGTTTCTTGGAGCTGCGCCCTCCAGCAGTACTACACCGGGGTCCTTCATACCTGACGATGACACGACTGATGACCCCATGCAGGTCGATGACCCCCCTTCGCAGACGATTGATTATGGCTGTACTCTGATCTTGCTTTCATGATTGGTGATTTGACTATTTTGCCTGTTATGACTTGGTGATGTCTTTGACTATACTTTGATGCATTGCTATGCATCTGACTATTTGTCTGTTTTGGATTTATATTGTTCTTGACTATGCTTTGATGCATTGCTATGCATCTGACTATTTGCATGTATGATTTACTACTCCATGCTTATTACTAGTTCTTGTTTTATTCCTATTTCATGTTCATATGATCCGTATGATTGTGCTATCTTGCCTTACATTTATCATATGTGTTCATATACCCTCAAAATTAAATCATATCTTTGTTTTGGGAGAACCCCTAGGTTTGAGGGGAAGTATGTTTAAACTTAACAACCGGTCTACACCCTTTTCGGTGTTTGACAAAGGGGGAGAGTGTGGTTAGTTAAGTTTAGGACTACTACGAGTTTACCTGTTGTAGGGGGATGATCCTGATTCTCCTACGATTCTGAAATTTGAGACAATTGAATTCAAATTCCTAAACTTAAAATCGGGTTGTCAAACAACAAAAAGGAGGAGATTGTTGATGCAGTCTGACCCTGATTGTTGTTTTGGTGTTGACATCGATTTTAGTTTAGGTTAATGAGATGATTGGGATTAAGTCCTGGTCGGGGACTAGTCACACCTAGTGGGACTAGGTGGAGTGGAAAAGACCTAGTGGGACTAGGCATACCTAGTGGGACTAGGTGGAAACCCTGGCCTGGGAAACCAGGTCCTAGCTTGAGAAGCTAGGTTGGATGAAATCCTGGCTTGGGAAACCAGATCCTAGCTTGAGAAGCTAGGTTGGATGAAATCCCGGCTTGGGAAGCCATGTCCTAGCTTGGGAAGCTAGGTTGAAGTCCCGGTGAGTGAAACTGGGCATGGAGTCTTGGTCCGGGGGACTGAGCACAAGTCAGAGAAGGCTAGGAGCCCGTTCTCTTGACTTAGAGTGGATTTGACCTTGCCTGGATCGGTCTGGTGACCGATCAGGGAAGTTGGCACTGAGTTCCTTCGTAGATCGGTCTGGTGACCGATCCAGTGATGTCTGATCGGTCTGGTGACCGATCAGGGAGCATACAGTAACTTTGTTAGGCTACTGATCATTTCCTGATCAGGCTGGTGACCAATCAGGGAGACTATTCAAATCGTTCTGGTGAACGATCAATTGTCGTGAACTTCTCACTATAACCGATCAGGCTAGAGCCTGATCGGTCAGGAGGTGCTCTGATCGGTCCCCAGACCGATCAGGCCACATCCTGATCGGTCTGGTGATCGATCAGTGGGTTTGGGCTGCGAAGTTGGAAAAACACCCCGCAATGGGGTGGATCGGTCTGGTGACCGATCCACGACTTGGGATCGGTGTGGTGATCGATCATGAAGAAGTCGAGATTGCTGATTTCTCAGTAGGGACCGATCATGCTGGAGCCTGATCGGTCTAGACCCATCCTGATCGGTCTGGTGATCGATCAGGAGTCACTCTGATCGGTCCGGTGATCGATCAGTAGCTGACAGCTTTAATTCAAAAATGCTGTCAGAGTTCTGATCGCGTTCTGATTGCTACTGATACACTACTGATCTTTGTTCTGAGTCTTCTGATATTTGATCCTCTGTTGATTTGCTGTGCTAATGACCTGCTAAGTGTGCAGATAACTCAGGTTCACTCAAGGGGAGTCAAACGGAGGCTTTTGCTTCATCAGGTTTGGCAGTTTACCTTCTCAGGTTTCAACGGACGACTACGCCACTGAGATGCTGACTGAGGCTCGGCTGAGGGGAGCTCAGGGAGTCCAAGAGAGGTTACGATAGCTGGGCAGTTGCAGTTGAGCAGCTGGGAGCTGCAGAGAGGTGGCTGTGACCTGGCGTTCATTGAGCGGAGGCTTAAAGGCTTGGTGGCGAAGAAGTCTCTGCAATTAATCGAAAAACAGTTTTTGGGGAGAACTTGTTGATCCATCTCTTTGAGCAAGCAACTGTGAATCTTGAGCAACATTCTGATACTTGAGCATTTGGAAGAAACAAGGAGCTTGGCGAGTCCATCAGCAAGAAGACACGAAGAGCAGGGAGTTCTTGTGTGAGATCTGTGCTGAGTGTAGCTCGGTGAGGAGTTCGCTTGTGTTCTTTCTTCCCTAAGTGCTCTGTAAGATTCCTTCTCGTGTTTCTCTATACTTAATACTTCATTCTGTTGAAACGTTGTATAGAGGTTACTTCACCGAGAAGGAGGTTTCATTCTATCCGGATTTTCCCGGGCTTGATCTGCCGACAATCAAGGGATCGCCCACCTTACGGGCACGCCAAGGAGTAGGGGCAAATTATCCCCAAACCTTGTACATCGCTGTGTTAGCGTCGGTTTGATTCCTTTCTCTGTTTTGTTCTTTCTATTGTATTGTGTTTCCGCTGCTAACTTTGATCACAGAAAGAAAGTTCAAACAAGAGGGGCTTATTTGAGTGTCTGGCTACATTCAACCCTCCCCCCTCTCTCTAGCTATCCAAGCACCAACACTATCCATTTGGAGGCTCCCTGGATGACTTTAAAGGTGCTCTAAATGTCACGTCAATAAACGATAACTTCAACCGTCGGGCTATAAATAACTCAAAGTTAGGAACAAGAGACAACCAATTACTATTCATCTTCTACTCTTTATGTGTGCTTTCAAAATATAAGAGGCTTTTCCGCCTTTAACAAAGGAGCAATTTTTAGTAAACTTTGTCAATGTTTTAGATTAGTAACCTCTCCGGTTGTAACCAAATAAAATTTTATAGCTTCTTTTTTTTTAATTGTTGATGTTAGAAATTATTATTTGAATTAATTTGTCTATCCTTACCCAGTTCATAAGTAAAAATTAAATCTTAATATATAAGATTATTCACAACCGATCTATAAAAAAAATGATTAACAAGATTTTTTCAACCTCGAGCAATCGATCCGATTTTATGAAAATTTTCCATCGGCCGCCAAGGACAACCGATCTATACAGGACCTATACTAAGGACTTGGTGGCTATTATAAAAATAATGAAGAAGAGATATTTTGGAAATAAAAGATTTCATCAGCGCCCTTTGATTGTTTTTTTTTTTTTTTAACATCTGATGATTTATATGATTCGGCGCGCCTTTTCCTTTTGCCCTCAATTATTTTGCATGCTCATTTAGCTACATGCTCTCTCCAATAAATAATATTATGTTGCAATTATACACCACGTGTGTTAGTCATAGAACGTGTATTACGTGTGTAACTCGATTAATAAATCAATGATTGATATCTCAAAGCTTTAATGGCCTGACAAGCGGTGTAGAAAAGTATATCAAGGACATAATTCACTCCACAAGTGGAATTAATTAAATAATTATGATTCAAATCACATGGAACATTTTGATATTAACAATCACAACGATATCACACTCAAAAAATTCTACTGAGTCAAAAAAAAAAACAAGTGAAATATTAAAATAAGGTATAAACTAAATTACAGACCCAAATGGCCGAGGGCATCCAATGTTGTGAGGAACAGCTCCATATACATTATGAAATGACAAATCTAGAGATTGTGATGACTTCATTACCACTAACACAATCTGGAATCTCACAATCACACTGGAGAGGAAGAAACCACCATTCTTTGGACAATTTCAACACATGATCTTGATGTTTCTGATCATTTATTTGCCTTTTGAGAAAAATGAGACATAAAAGTGCGATAAGACTTGAAGTCGTTTTCTGCTAAAAGACAGTGAGTCTACTTGTGTAGTTTCTCTCATAGGCACCAGTCCTAGTGTAGTTGCGATAATCCCCTCCTCTCTCTGCTTCAACCAATCTCAATCATTCCACCGCCCAACTTTATTCCCCCCACACTCATAGGCACCAGTCCTAGTGTAGTTTCTTAAATATTGCAATTTGTTGTCCCGTATTTTTTATTTAATTATTTAAATAACTATTATATATATATATATATTAAAAAAGTATTAAGATTCTTCTACAGTAAATTGAGCTCATTGGCAGCAAGCACTCCGACCAAAACACAGCGATTACAGGGGAAATTCAACCGAAGAACCCGGTCTGACTCCAGACCGCGTCGCGAACCCGGCTCATGTCGCGGCCTTTGAGCGTCCTCCCGGCGCCCTCCAACACCGACGCGGTCGCCGCGCTCCGCCCGTGCGCCCGAGCCAAGTACTCGTGCGGCGGGAGCCACTCCCTCCCGGCCGCATCCTCCACCTTCGGATCGGGCGGCGGCCCGCCCGATCCGGCACGGAGTTGCATCGGCCAGGCCGGCACGTCCATCGGTGCTGATGCCACCACCGCGATCCGTTTCTCCCGCCGCGCCCGGGCGGTGAGCCCGCGGTAGGGTTCCTCGAAGGCGAGGGAGAGCCCGCCGATGTGCAGGCCCGTCCACCGGCGAACTCCGGCGAGCTCCGTCGGCGCCCATCGATCATCGTCGTCGTCGTCGATCTCGGCGGCGGAGTGCGCGTCGGAGAAGTTGGGCCAGACATCGTCCTCGGAGAGGTCGGGGAGATCGGCGGCGCCGCC
Source organism: Boesenbergia rotunda (assembly GCA_024364735.1). NCBI lineage: Eukaryota > Viridiplantae > Streptophyta > Magnoliopsida > Zingiberales > Zingiberaceae > Boesenbergia > Boesenbergia rotunda. Next base: position 109,468 of record JAGFNQ010001206.1, on the reverse strand, counting down.
GACGAATCCGGCAGGCGATGCGAGGAGCCGCTCCGCACCGCAGCGGCGCCGCATGTCCATGGTCGCCGAACCTCCTCGACAAGGAAAGAGGATGGTCGGACGGCGGCAAGGCCGACGGAATGGATCGGGCTAAAGCTCAAGGTCGCGGGAGGCGGTGGTGCCGAATTTATACCGAGACCTAATGCTCGTTTGGATCTCGTTTCGTTTCGTTTCATTTCGCGAATCATAGTGACGTGGGCCCCGCTAGCTATCCCCAAACTGGCGGGATCCACTCTCACATGGGTACCCGTCTGGTAGATGTTGCTATTCGTCAGCTGGAATTATACACCCTTGCAGGTAAGCATTATCAGTCGTTTTTTTTTTAATTTATAAGGGATATCTAAGTTTATGCCCGACTAATCCACTTAATTGATGAATCCTACCTTACAGTCTTCAACGAAAGTCGCCATCGGTCAACGAGGATAAATTGCGGGACAGAGATACGTGGCGACTTCACTACTAATGATATCAGTACTCAATGGCCCGACTACGTAGCAACTTGTGACGATTTTTTCCGTTAGCACACTACGCGCTTTGCCAGGAAGAATCGAATTCAAAAAGTAAGGAATCACTTAAGTGAATCATTATCAACCATGCCGTGCCTAGGGGCGCTTAAATTACATTTATTTTATTTTTATTTCTATCACATAATCAGTTACTTACTACTTGTATAAAAAATATTTATCATTTGTTATTTAAGCACGAGTAGTTAGTTTGAGTATATTTTATATTTAAAAAAAATTAAAAAAAAATTGTCGGAGTAAAATATGTCATTCCTAAACGCTCTATTATTATCATCCCTTCAGCTAGGTATTATGATTGTATTTTATTTTAGCACAATAAGGCTTACATGAAGGAGATTAAGCAACCACACTAAAGAAACTCATAGATAACGATGAAAATAGCGATCGATTTAATTTCAGTCCCTAAATTAGGGATTGAATTACATTTCCGTCCATAATTTAGCAATCAATTTTAATTTGATCATTAAAATAGGGATTGAAATTTAATTTGATCCCTAATTTAGATAGGGACCGAAATTTTTTGGTCGCTTGTTAAAATGCTAGGGTAATGGACGAAATACTATGGCTATTATATATGATTTAGTGTTCGAATAAAATTCAGTCGCAATATTAGAGACTTAAATTTAATTTGGTCCATAATTTAGCAACAAAATTTAATTTCGGTCCCAAAATTAAGGATAGGAATTGTTCTTAGTTGCTAGTTAGAAGGCACACGGTAACATGAGCAATTTTGGTTTTGCAACCGAATATCAAATTTTGTCGCTATTTTCCAATCAAATTTAATATTTGATCGTTATGTTACAACCAAATTTAATATTCCAATCTCTAAATTAGGGGCCGGGATTATTTTCTACCTTTAAGTTAAGGACGAAAATCTTTTTTTTTTTTTTGATAATTTAGAGGCAAGAGTGCAGGATGAAAATTTCGAATACGTTGAGTTGAGTAACTGATGGTCATTATATTATATTTTAACATTTAGAACTAATTTATAATTTAATTTTATATTTATGACTAATTTATGGTTAAATATCGTATCTTCTTCTAAGCATCATGTAGAGACCGAAATTAAATTGTGATCGCTTATTTAATGGTGCAAAAAATTATCTTACTCATTAAATTACGAGACAAATTCTGCAAAATGGAAATAAGCAGTATTTAATTTAGAATTAGATTTAATAATTAGTAATAACGACCCATTATTAAATCCATTGCTAATTAGTGACTGATTATTAATTTCGGTCGCTAATTAGTATTGGATTTAATAATTGGTTGTTAATTACTAATTATTAAATCCAATTCTAAATTAAATACTGCTTATTTCCATTTTGCAGAATTCGTCTCGTAATTTAATATGCGGTCGCTAATTAGCGATCTAGATTAATTTCAATCCCTAAATTAGGGATAGGGATTATTTTTTATCGCTATGTTAAGGATGTAAATTAACTCCTATCGCTAATTTAGAGCCGAAAGTAGAAATGAAAATTTTGAATGTGTTGTGTATTTGACGGTCATTATATTTATATCTTAATGTTTAAAACTAATTTATAATTTAATTTCATATGTAATATTTATGATCATTTATGGTTAAATGTCGTATCTTCTATTGATGTATCGTATAAGATCGGAAATGAATTGATCACTTATTTAACGGCGTAATTAAATTAACTTACTCATTAAATTAATAGACAAATTTCATGAAATGGAAATATGCAGTATTTAATTTAGCTATCCAATTTAATTCTAGAAATTTAATAATTAATTATCAGTGACCCAATATTAAATTCGATCCCTAATTAGCAACCGAATTTAATATTCGACGGTTATCATGCCCTAAAACCCAACTGTCAATCCCCTTTCGCGATACCCTTTCTCTTCCCTTTCCTTTTGTGATCCCCTTTCGACGGTGTCACTCCCTACCTCGGCCGATCATCTCTCCGACGGTGTGATATCCTTCAGCGTGAGCTCAACTTTGGCGTCGGTAAGCTTCTCCTCTGCTCTTTCGACGTGTGCTGGTTGGCTGGCCTCCTCTAGTTCGCCTCCCTCTAGTTAGTTGGTCAATGCTTGGCTGACCAATACTTGCCCAGCCATTGCTTGGTTGGCCGGCTATAGCTTGGCCAACCACCAGGGCCGTCTTCAGGAAATTGGATGCCCTAAGCTAATTTTTCAATGAAAATCTTATATAAATTTTTTATTAAATATAAAAATATTACATACGAATCCATAATTATATGCATATGATAATCATGAATATTCAATATGTTACGTAAATATAAAATTTTGAAAAATTAAATAAAGAACTCCTCCATTGTTATATAAATTTCAATAACTCCTTCATATATATAAATTAAATCTCATCACAAAAATATAAAATGTTCATACTCTTCACGCTTTTTGTTGTACAAAATTGTCAACTAAATCATCGTAATCAAGCTTAGCTACCATCTTTTTTTCAATAGACAATATAGCCAAACCATTCAATCTATCTTGTGACATAGTTGATCGAAGATAATTCTTTATCAACTTCAACTTTGAGAAACTTCTTTCAGCAGAAGCAACCGTAACTGGTGTGGTTAATAATATTCTATAAGCTATCCAAGCATTAGGAAACCCATGATGCAAATTTTTGACATACTCCAAGACTTCAAGTGGTTTGGTAATAGTGGCGAGGGAAGGCCGGAGGGCTTGGCGTTGGCGAGGAAGCGGAAGAGTTGAAGAGGCGAAGGGTCAAGGGAACCGCTGATCACGCGACACTAGGGCTTTGTTTGCAGGATTTGGTGGATTTGGTGAGAAAATAAAAAAAAAATTTAGAAAGGAAATTATATATATTAATTTGGTATTTTGGGCTGATGGACTCTCCACTAAAACTATCAAAGCCATTATATATTAAACAATGTAATTTATTATTAAATATAATCATTAAAATAAAAAAAATATGAGGCCCCTACAAGAGGGGAGGCCCTAGGCAATTGCCTAGGTCGCCTCCCCTTAAAGCCGGCTCTGCCAACCACTGCTTGGTTGGCCTGCCTCTGGTTGGTCGGTGTCTACTTGGCCAACCACAGCTTGGTCAGGTGGCCTCTGGGTCGTTGGCCTCTGCTTGGCCGATCTTTTCTTTGTCTGCCTTAGCTCTGGTGGTTGCAATTGTTGCGCGTCTTGATTAAGCCTTGCTTGTGAGGTAGGATGTCGCGAGCTTGGCCGACTGTGAGTATGAGCAACCATGAACTTGGCCAACCAAGAGCTTATTAAGAGAATTTCATTGTTGTGTGTGTGTAGAGAGAGAGAGAGAGTATGATTGATGTTACTTTTTGTTTATTTTTGTCTTATTTTCAAGTATATTACATATTGGTTATTTTCAGCCTTTGTTATTTTCTATTTTGGTGGTACTATATTTCAGGTGTACTATATTTCAGTTCATATTTGACTACTATTGAAAGTATTATTTTATAATGTTGTAATTAAATTTATGTTATAACTATATGCATATTTAGCGTAACATGTTTATTAATATTACAATTTTATTTTTTTTAGGTTATAATGTATATGAACAAAGCTTGAATGTATAGGTTAGAAATGAATTTATTACTGCTGAAGTTGAAGCATTTGTGAACTTTGCTAAATGTCATCAATATTTGGATGAAGACAAATTATGTTGTCTGTGTAATCATTGCAAACGTAGAAATATAACTTTCCGTAATGAGGATACTGTGAAAGTACGTATATGTAAAAAAGAATTTGTTTCAAATTATTACAACTGGTATTGTCATAGTAAACCTTATGTGTTTGAGCCAATTGGACATTCTAGTGCTTCATTATCTGTCCCTATTAGTCAATAGGAGTCATCATTTAATAATAATACAATGCAATCAGTGGTTTACAATATTATGAATGCGTTTGATCAAAACAATGTTGATGAAATTCCAACAGCTGAAGCACAACATTTATATGAAATGTTAAAAGCTTGTGAAAGAGAAGTGTGAATAAATATTCTTTCTGATCATTTCCAACTATCAACTACTGCAAGATTATTGAACATCAAGACAAAATATCATTTCTTAAGTCAGAGTTGCTCCCTGTCGATAACATAATGATTGATAACTTCTACAGTATAAAGAAATTGTTTAGGGGTTTGGGTTTGCTTGTTGAAAAGATTGATTGTTGTATGAATAACTACATGATCATTTGGAATGAAGATATTTAGCTGATTAAATGCAGAATGTGTAATCATTCTCGTTATAAGCAACGCAGTTGCATATTAGGGAAGAAGAACAAAAAGTTACCATGGAAAGTTATGTGCTACTTCCCATTAAATGCTAAACTATAACGTTTGTATACATCTGTCACAATAGCAAGTGACATGAGGTGGCATCATGAACATCTATATGAAGGAGATATAATGTGTCATTCCTCTTACTCACTTGCATGGAAAAATCTTGATATAGTATTTCCTCCATTTATAATGGAACCGTGTAATGTAAGATTGGGACTATCAACGGATGAATTTCAGCCATTTGGTCAATCTGGACAGCAATATTCATCTTGACTAATCAAATTAACACCATATAACTTGCCGTCTTAGATTTGCATGAAAGACGAATTTATGTTCTTTACTATGCTTATTCCAGGTCTAACGAATCTGAAAGAGAAGATAGATATTTTCTTGCAACCTCTGATTGCCGTGCTGAATGTATTATAGAATATACGGTCGGAGACTTATGATATTGCAAGTAAAACTAATTTTACCCTGCATATATGCTTCTTTATTATGGAGGATTGATGATTTTTCAGCATACTCAATGTTGTCAGGATGGAGCATTGTTGGTAAATTAGCATGTCCACATTGCATGATAAAGTCTGATGCAATTTCATTACCTTATAGTGGAAAGGTATATGAGTTTGATAATCATCGCAAATTTTTACTAGTTGAGCACCCTTTCCGGCTAAATAAAAAAAGATTTCATCAAAAATAAAATGGTTAGAAAGCTTCCACCATCAATTAAATCAGGTGAAGAAATCATTGAGGACATAGACAACTATAAATTTTTACAAATAACTCAGGCTAGTTCCAATGAATTAAATAAATATATTATTAGGCAGTGCAAGTATGGTTGAAAGAAATGAAGCATATTTTGGGAGTTGTCAAATTGGAAGTATCTACTCATTCGTCATAATTTAGACATTATGCATGTGGAGAAGAATGTTTTCGATAATTTTTTTAATATTGTGATAAATGTTATGGGGAAAACTAAAGACACAGAAAAATCACATGAGGAATTTAAACAATTAGTTAACAAACCTTAGTTGTATCAGAATGAAACAACCGATAAATTTTCAAAGACTTATTATACATTGGATAAAGAAAGTGTTGGTGCAAGATGCATCAGTGATGTCCTCCTCTAAGTGTTTCAATGTTTAACAATATGCTTAAGTTAGTGATACATTGAACAAGGAAGGGTTAGTCAAGTAAGGAGTACCAAAGTAAAGAAAAGTCCTAGTTAACCTAGGCAATACGTCCTGGTTCGAAGAATTGGGCACTAAGTCCTGATCATGGATTGGGCACAAAGTCCTGGCCAAGAGATGAGCATCGAAGTCTTGACATAGGGTTGGGCATGAAGTCCTGGTTCGTGGAATTAGGCAATAAGTCCTGGCCGAGGGCTGGGCACCGAAGACCTGACTGAGGGTTGGGCATGAAGTCCTAGTTCGTGGAATTGGGAAATAAGTCCTGGTCGTGGACTGGGCACGAAGTCCTGGTCGTAAGATTGGGCAAAAGTCTTGGTGAGTAAAATTGGGCAAAAGTCCAACCGGATGGGCCGGGTGGCAACTATCTCCTGAGAGTAGGTGAAAGGCACATTCCCCCGGGATAGGAACATAGGCGTCGGTTTGACCTAGGGTTTCGCGAGAAATTCGAAGTCAGAACCAATTTGTTAAGGTTAAGAATATATATCTGCATATTTGTCTTGTCTTTGATTGTATGGCAGGTACCTAAAGTTGGAGGCAAGACAGACGAGCTAACAAGGAAGAAAAAGCAGCCTGGAAGGTTGTCTAGGGCGCCTGTATCAATACAGGCGCCCCAGACCCTTAGGGCACCCTGGACTGGGCAGCCCCTCCCAGGCTCCCGTTAACACAGGCTCTTGGGAAGGAGAGCTTATCCCTACTGCGAGTTTGGCGCGAAGATGACGTTTGACCGAGCCTTGTGAGGCGCCCCCTTCAACACAGGCGCCCAATAAAAGACTATATAAAGGGGCTTCGACCCCTCAACTCAGAACACCAATTCCGAGATCATTCTGAGCTTTTCAAGTGACAACAAAGCGCTAAAGACCAAGCTCTGCGACCAAGGAGGCTCCGGGAGGAAGTGCGCGGCACTTCGGAGCTCCAGATTGGCCGAGTCTTCGACCATTTGTTTGGTTTGATTTACTTTCTGCATTTACTTTCCGTAATACTTTTTGATTGTAAATCGTACACTTTAAGACAGGTTTCTCTGCCTCCGAAAAGTCCGGAAAGGAGACCATTAGTGGACGGGCGTTTCCCGTGCTTAGGACTTGGATGTACTGCCCCTGGGGGGTCGGGAACCAAGTAAATCCCGTGTGTACAAGTCTCTTTCTTTTCGTTCATTATATTTTCGCTGCGCACTAACTCTCTATCTAGAACGATCGAAAGACACGGTTTCTGCAATAATTTTTACGAGTCGATATTTACCCCCCCCCCTCTCCATCGACGGCACCGACCCCCACAGAAAGTAAGCAAATATTGTATAGTTGGTTGAAAGAAGTCAAATTTTCTAATGGGCATGCCTCTAATATGGCTCGATGTGTGGATATGAACAAATTAAAAATGTTTGTAATAAAGAGTCATGATTGTCACGTGTTCATTCAAAAACTTATTCCAATAGTATTTCTTGATCTTTTTCCTAATAATGTTTAGCAAATACTCACATGGGTGTATTTTTCAGAGATTTAACATCAGGGTTATTATGATAGCGGAAATGCTTCGATTAGAAATAGAAATATCTCTGATTCTATATAAACTTGAGCACATATTTCCACCTAGCTTTTTCAATTCAATGGAATATCTACATGTTCATTTACCATACGAGGCACAACTAGCTAGTTTTGTGCAGTATACATGGATGTATCCATTTGAATGATTTTTGAGAAAATTAAAAAAATAATGTTTGTAATACAACAAAAGTTAAGAGATCTATATGTAATGCATATTTGGTTGAAAAAACATCTTCTTTTTGTTCATATTATTTTCTAAATAATGTGAAATCAGACATCGCAAGTGTCCTCAAAATTCTGATGATTCCCAACCAATAGTCCAAGAGATTCTTTCTATTTTCAAGTTTCCTAGTAAAACAATGTGTGCATATGGTAGTAGATGGTTAAATCCAAATCAATACCATGCAACAAGAACATACATGCTCCTGAACTGTGATGAGGTCAAACTCGACTTAAAGTGAGTTAACTTATACTTCGAAACATTTATCTAGTTATGTTTGATTGACATACCATATGCAATTTATAATTACCTTCATTGATAGCTTGTACTAACAACAACTACAACTTGAAAATCCATCAATAGGTGCAAGTGAGATAGAGAAGAAGATAGAGATGAAACTTGCAATTTGGTTTTAAATCTATGTAAGTTAGAGAATACTTTTTTTTATAGTATGTATGTTATAATAAATTTATATCATAAGTATTTTTTTGGGTAAAAGACCATAGAATTTCAAATGTGAAAGATGAAGGGGTAAAGAATATTGCATTAGGACCTCTTCGTAACATAAGAGTCTTTTCTTGTTACCATGTGAATGACTTCATGTGGCACAACACGATTCATATACAATGACCTCTAATTCGAGTGTTTGTGTAAAAAGATCTACCACCAACACTGGTACCGAATTTGATTACTATGGCACACTTGACAAAATCATTGAGGTCGAATTGTTGGGACGCTGGATCATAATTCGGACATCGTGTTTCTATACCCCTTTGCGGCGGGAAATTAAAATTTATTTTATGATTTATTAAATAATCAATGGAGTGTTTGTATGGATATTTGAAAACAAGCATAAACATGATCTTTAATCAAAGTATGCATTACAATCTAACCATTCAAGTAAGATCTTAAAAGCATAACTAAGATAAACTATCAATTAATTGATATATATAATATCAATATAATCTTTTTATTTAGATATGCAAAATTATCTAATTTAAACATACTAGATCATTGAAGCATAATCTAAATAAAACTATTAACACATGTATCAATATACAAATGAATCAAAACATAAGCGCAAACATACATCCCAAACAACCTTGTTTGGGGATGGCTCCAACTATGTCGGGATTAGCGAAATAGCTCTTCATTGTTTGTCTTGAACTTGTGCTTCCTCCGTCTAATCAGGTCCATGATAGGAGTTACCTTTCCAACGTTTGATTGCACTAAAGATCAAGTGTCATTTTTCATCGAGACGGTCGTAACTTCCAAACAACCTTCTCGGAGAAGATAAACAAGTAACAAAGAGATGGATTTCTCTTGATGGAAGAAAAGGGAAGAAGATCTTTATCTTCTTCCTTTGAGAAAGGGGAGGAGGAAACTTGAGAGATGGTTTTCTTTCGATTCCAAGGATGACTTCTCTATATATAGTCCTCCAAGGAATATGATGAAGTGAGTTTGTGTCTCTTCATCTTTCCAAGGAATATGAAGAGTTGCATGTGGTGGAAGCTCTTGATCATGAGGATTCTGCCCCCATAGCATTATTGACGCCTGTGGTGGAAGAATCCGAGCCAACCTGTCATATCGAGCCAGCGACACTAATATTCACTGCTTTAGAGAATCCTTGTGCATCCCTTGATAAAGGCATTGACATACGCCCTCCCTCTCCTCCTACTTTACTTGCCTAATCGGGGCCGTGCGTGCCCACTGATCATCAGAGTGACATGTCGAACACACAACCATCTATGCTAGTGGCTATTCACGCGCCCGAGCAATATCTACCATTTGGCGAGGACGACCAATCGATATTCCTCCAACATCTCAACCTAGCGGTGAACACAGTAAGTCCAAATTTTTTTTACCAAACTTATTATTGACATTCACTCATGCTCGAGGATGTCAGATCTTGTTAGGAAAGTAGGAATTTTCTTACTACTTTCAAAGGGTGCAATCTCAAGCTTATCAACAGTGTCTAGCTCTAGAAGAATAGCTGAAGTAGGAAGGCTCAGCTGCGTCTGAATGTGAACAACAAAGAGAATGTCAAGAAACTACCTTCCTGTTGGAAAAGAGAGAGGATGGAGAACCAGCTTCATGAACTGCGCACTCAACATACTAGAGACAAGAGAAGATATGTGTTTTGGCCCAACAACTAAATAAGGAGAAAGATTATGCATCCCAATCCCACTTAGAAAAGCAAAATATGGAGACTCAAATGCTTGCCATGAAAAAGAAATTGGTGAGCGCATAGGACTACAACCTTGAATTATCAGAGCAATTGAGGGAGAGTGAATCTCAGCTCTTATGCGCAGAAGGACAAGTTCTGGACAATCAAAACCTCAATATGAGAGGTTTGCTTCAAATCTCACAATGGAGTGGAGCGTGAATAGCTGGTGGAACAAGCAAAGGAGGGTTTTCAGAAATTGGGAAGGGAAGTTCACAAAGTGGTGGAAGACGTTACTATCTTGGCTAGATGCCTGTCTGATGCCCAAAAGGAAACCAAGAGAGTTGAGATGGAACTCTCTACCTTCAAATCTTCTGAGTAGAACTAATGGAAGGAAAAAGAAAGTGACTTACTTCTAACTAGGATTTGAGGGGGAAGTGGCACAGTTCAGGGAGCAAGGTTATCCCCTGCGGATATATCAGATGCCTTCTTGGATTAGGCCATGGTGATTGATGACCTTCCTCCGGAGATTTTTGAACTAGACTTAGATTAATGTTAAAATTGAAGGTATTATGGGAACTATGAATTTTGGTATGTGTGATGTATGTAAGTACTTGGACATGCTTATGTGTGTTACATGCTTATTTTGCTCATCAACATTTTACTATAAAACTATGCTAAGCTATTGTGTAAGCATAAAGATGTAAGGGGGATGGGAGTGTACCAGCAATAACCGACTTTAGGTTTGATCTCCAGAGATGTTGGTCGCCAAGAATAAAGAATAGAGGTATTTCCTTGGATACTATTGACACGATAACCGTTGAGATGAAGTGGAGAAAACTAGAGTAATTACTCCACATTAATTTGATAATTTAGAGGAGAGAAATACTAGTGTTGAAAATAGCTCGAGTGACCGAGATATTTCTTGCTTCTTACATGAACTTTCCCTGAGCAATATGCGTCATCCACTGTAATAAGCGCACAGATTATATACATTCCATGGTCGAGGTAAGGGCTTTTCCTCAGTGTCTACTAACAAGTACGATCTTACCCCTACTTTGCATACTACACGGTAAGGACTTTTCCATTTGGGTTCGAGCTTTCCTCTTGAACTTTTAGGCAAAACTTTCAGCAACACCAAATCACCTATTTGAAAGGAGCGAGGTATGACCTTCTTGTTGTAAACTCGGGCAACTTAGGAATGGTATTGCGCGGCTCGAGTGAATGCCTGTAACCTTCTTTCTTCCACCATATCTAATTTCACATGTCGCAGGATGTTATTGTTCTCCAGTGTATATGCTGACACCTGAGCTAAGTTCAACATAGCTTCTATTGGCAGCACAACTTCGGCCTTGTAGACCATGCTGAAAGGGGTTTCTCAAGTAGCTCACTGAGGCATTATGCAAAAAGCCCACAAAATGAATGGTAATTTTTTGACCCGTGTTCCAACCACATGTTCAAGATGATCTCCCTGTTGGTCACCTTTGCTTGACCATTCCTTTGAGGATAGGCCACAAATGTAAATATCTACTCAATTCAGAGATATTTGCACCATTCAAGTATTTTTTTCCCCTAGAATTGCCAGCCATTATTAGAAATTAGTCAACGAGGAATACCGTACCTGTAGACAATGTTGCACCATAGGAATTTGATGATAGCTTGCTCCGCAATGTGGGCTAGCACCTCAGCTGTTACCCATGTAGAGAAATAATCAATTGCAACAATGATGAACTTTTTTTGGGTGGTTCATGTTGGGAAAGGTCGGACTATATCTATGCCCTTTTGATCAAACAGATAGGAAGGGATTAAAGATATATGAATTCCGTCGGGTTGCTTCACCAATTCTGATGTCTTTGGCAACTTTCGCAAGCTCTAGTCATCTGAGTTTCATCCTTTCATAAAGTAGGCCAAAATATACCACCAACAATGTTTTTCTTGACAAAAATTGTCCTCCCATATGATTCTCATACATTCCTTCATGAACTTCTTCTATCACATACTGAGCTTCCGGAGGATCCACACATCTTAGCGGTGGGCCCGCACTATAGCACTCCTTGGAGAAGGCAGAATTTTTCCTCTTTATGTTTGAGCTGTCGAGCCAAAATTTTATCTTCCGAGACTACTCCTTTCTGGAAGAAAATCAAGAATTGTATTCACCAATCAGTGGGTTCGGAGCTCTAGTGATATTCCAACTATGGAAGCATCTCAACCTAAGTAATAACTTCTCAAGCGGTCCACTCCCCAAGAGAACTAGCTATTTTTACTAATTCATCAACCTGGGTATGTCCACAAGAACAATCTTTTTTAGGGACAACTCCAGAAAGTGCTACTTTGCTTTTTCTACTAATTCACAGTATCTTCGGCATTTGTCATCTTTTATCTCGAATACTTGGTTCACTTGCTGCACCACTAGTTGAGTATCCATATGAACAATAACTCTCTCTACACCTATGTTGCTAGCAATCTTGAGAGATATGAGCAAGGCTTCATATTCAGATTCATTATTGAAAGCTTAGAATGCCAACCGAATAGCTAGCTTGATTTCTTCTCCTTGTGATGAAACAAGAATGACCCTGGCTCCACTGCCATCATTCTTGAAAGATCCATAAGCATATATCAACCATGGCTAGGTGTGAAGTGATTCTACCAGGAAATCAAGAAGAACTTATGCCTTAATAGATGTTCGGGGTTGATGTTCGATATTATATTCACTAAGTTGCACTTCCCATTTTATAAGTTGTCCAGTGGTCTCAGGATGGGTGAGAATGCTACCCAATGGGGTATCTGTTAACATAACCACAGGATGAGATAAACAGTAAGGTTTCAAACGCTTGGCTATCAAAGGTAAGCCCATAGTTAACTTCTCAAGAGTTGTATAGCGAACTCAGGACCCTTAAACAAGTAGCTCACATAATATATTGGTTGCTGACTTCCCTCCTCCTCCTTAACAAGCATAGAACTGACTACTATATCCGACAAAGTCAGATAAATCCATAATTTTTCCCAGGGCTAAGATTTTGCTAATCGGTTGGGAAGGTGACACAAGTAGTCCTTCAATTCTTGAAATGCTCAGTCACATTGCTTGATCCATTGAAATTTGGTTGCTCGATGCAAGATTTTGAAGAAAGGAAGACTTTAGTCGACAGATCGAGATATGAACTGCGATAGAGCATTTATTCTTTCTAGCAGTTTTTGCACTTCCCGGAGATTTCTTGAAGGCTACATTTGTTGAATTGCCTTCATCTTGTTAGAATTGGCTTCTATACCCTATTCAATGACCATGTTGCCCAGGAGACGTCCTTTAGTGACACTGAAGGCATATTTTCCAGGTCGAGCTTCATCTAGTATTTTCAAAGGGTAGCAAAGACTTCCTTCATATCCAGTATTAGGTTGCCTGCATGCAAAGATTTTATCAAAATATCATCTACATATACTGTTGGTGCAGGAAGCACCATATCGAACCTTGTTTTGATATTGGCAAAGGATTCAAAGTTAAGTACTATTTGTGATCTAATAAAGTTACTCAAGTGTGCAGAAAGTCCTAGTTAATCTAGGCACGAAGTCCTGGCGAAGTACTGCTAGGCACCTAGCGAAGGGCTGCTAGGAGTTGAAGACCCGGCAAAGGACTGCTAGGCACCTAGCGAAGGGCTGCTAGGAGTTGAAGACCTGGCGAAGGACTGCTAGGCACCTGACGAAGGGCTACTGGGAATCTAAGACCTGGCGAAGGGCTGCTAGGCACCTGGCGAAGGACTGCTTGGTACCGAAGACCTGGCGAAGGACTGCTGGGCAAAAGTCCAACCGGAGGAGCCGGTTGGCAAAAGGTAAATTCTCCTGAGAGGAGTAGGTGAGGACGCGTTCCCCGTCGAGGGAACAGTAGGTGTTGGTTCGACCTAGGGTTCCATTTGGGAGACCCGAAGTCAGAACCAAGATAGCTATGGCTGTGAAAAACTAACTAACATTCTTGCCTTGTTTGTTGTGGAACTAACCTTGGATGCAGGGACCAAAGGAATGAGTTTCTGCAGCTCAGAACGTCTCAAAGGAGAGGGGCAGCAGCTGGGCTAGGCGCCCGGGAGGTCCCGGGCGCCCAAGGTCAAAGCCAAACGAGCAGTTGAGCAAGAATCGCTTCGAAAGCATACTGGGCCAGGCGCCCTGAAGGACCCGGGCCCCCTCATGGTCCCGAGCGCCCTGTATGTCCCGAGCGCCCTGGGTCCAAGCCAAGTTTTGATCGAAGCAAACTTAGCCGCAAAGCCAAGCAGACCAAGTCAACCGAGGGCGCCCCCAGTGTCCCGGGCGCCCCCGTCAGCTCCGAGGCCGATTCTGGAGGGATAAGCGCTGACCGAGCTTCGGATGAGGTTTCTCGGATTCGAAGGCACGTGTCAGGCGCCCCCAGTGTCCAGGGCGCCCCCAGGAGTGCTATAAAAGGGGCTCGACCCCACGGCTTCAAGATATCAATTTTCTAACGCCTCTATGCTCTTCGTTCAAGCGCTCTGCTCCAGAAACCTCCGATCTCAAGATTCTAGCGCCGACGACGACCCTCTGCTCCAAATTACGATCCACACCGGGCGTCGGTAACGAAGAGTACACTTGTTCTTTTTACTGCACTACTATTTTACGAATCTTTGTAAATCTTTGTGACATTATAGAATTGTCCGCAGTAAACGGTCAAGGACCGTGGGCCTTGGAGTAGGAGCCGACCGTGACTCCGAACCAAGTATAAACACTTGTGTTCCGTGTGATTGATTTAAATTTCCGCTGCGAATTCTCTTTTCTAATCCGAAACGCTCTTACGATATTCACCACCCCCTCTATCGTATTTTCTCGATCCAACAAGTGGTATCAGAGTGGGGTAGCTCAAATTTGGTGCAACCACCAATTTGGGAGTTTTTCGGATTTACGAAATTTTTAATTTTATTTCTTTTCTTTTTCGTTAATCGAGGTTGGTGCAACACCACTCGATCTTTTTCGCCTTGTATTTCAAATAAATAATATCTGTGGGTGAGTTTAAAATATTCTTACGCCTTTTTCAATTTTGAATTCTCATTTTTTCATCATAAGTTAGAATTGATAAAACAATCAATTTTTGAAAATTTATCATAATTTTTTTTACCATTATTTTAATATTTTTTCTCGAAATTCGTGCTACCTTAATTCGAGCAAATTTTTGTCACAACATTGAATTCTTATTTTGTTCAGAATTAACAAAAGTAACATTTTCTAAAATTTTGTAACAAACTTTTTATTATTATTTTTATTATTCCGCCTCGAAATTTATGCAATATTTATTTTGGGCTATTTTTTTCCCTTCTCTCGCACTACTAATCCAAGACCAAGTCTTGGTACATTTCTAGTTTTTCTTGTTGTGTGCAAGATTTATCCTTAATGGCCAATCAAGAATGGAACAGTGTTCGTCCGCCTCTATTCCCTGGCAAGAACTTCAGAACCTGGAAGGGTCTAATGGAATCCCACCTAAAGGCCCATCTAGATCTATGGCGGATCATCCAAACGGGATTCTCTTTTCCCGTAGAAGATGAGTTATCAATCGAGTGGGATAAACTGGATGAACAAACCCTCAACCAAATCGAGACCGATGCAAGGGCAACTGCAATCCTACAATGTGGCCTAACCAAGGAGCAACTCGAACTAGTAGGTCCATTCAGATGTGCTAGAGAAATTTGGGAAAAGCTAATCAATCTACACGAAGAAAGTTCCGGGATTGAGATCTTAGAAGAGTTAGCACCAGTCAAAATTGACTCCGGATCAGAAGATGAGAAAGAATCCATACCTGACTGTGAATTCGAGCCAGAGTCAAAAGATGAATTGACTGAGACAAAACTGGTAATCAATTTTGAATCTTTTTTTGAATTACAATTAAATAATCAAACAGATACTGTAATGGTCGAGGAAGGTATAATTTCTAGTGCAGGGAAAGCTCCAAGAGAACCACCAAAGAAGAAGCTTCAACCTGTACCCGAGTCCGACTCAGACTTGGAATCAGAAGACAATGAAGGAGATCAACCCAAACTGGTCCGATTAGCTCATGATCATTACAAGAGTACTGGACAAACGATCGGGAATGGTAAGTTTTCAATATGTGAAAATCCAATATTTATCTCAAATAACATGATTGATTCATATAAGTTAGTTAAGGTTAATATGTTAGAAAACTTAATTCACAACCTTGCTGATTTTAAAAAACCTGAGTTTTATTTCAATTATGATATAACTTAGATCAATTTTTTCATGTTTTTCTATGCTTAGAATTAGGATTGATTAGTTTAAGGAGTAAAGAGTTACTTAAAACTTGAAAACCTAGTATTGGGAGGAGGTGAGATGATATAACGTTAGGGAAGCCCTTCTAATAAGGTCAAGTATACACTACTTGGTCTGTTTAGTTTGGTGGAACTAGCCGAAGCTACCGATCCATGACCCAAACTAGTTAGACCAAAATCTTTCAAGGAGTAACTTGAAGATGAATTTCTATAAAAGGCTTTGTCAAGGAAAGAGTTGATGATCCAATAAGGCTAGACCAAAGAAGGCCTAGTGCCTCGCCAAGACCTGGAAGACAATTATAGAAAATCAAATTCACTTTACTATTGTCAGATTTGAATCTAACTCAAATTTTAAGTAAATCTTAGATTTAACACTAATTCAAAGATAAAATTAATGCATCTCACAAAACAGGTAAGGATACCTTGTCTTGTCACTTAGAACTGGGTGAGATGTCTAGGACCTAATTATATAGTTCAATACTTTTTTCAAAATCAACTCAATTTTTTTAAAAAATTAATTCTAAATTAACTCTATACGTTTTCCACTCAACATTTTTCAAAAAAATTGAATTTCATTTGTTTTCAAAATTAACTCATCAAACTAAGTCTTGATTGAATTAATACTAAGATCTAGGACTTGATTGGGTCAATTATTGGTAAAACCAAGTCAACATAGTCAAACCTAGTCAATACTAAAGAACCTTCAAGCACTTAGACAAAGTCAGACGAGTCGGATACAAGGGGATTTTTTTTAAATATTTTTCAAAAAATTTAGATTTTTTTTCAAAAACCTTATGCTCTAAAATTTAGTATCATCTCAAAATAAGGGTTTCAAAAATTTGATTCAAAAACCCTAGTATATTACTATCTCTTTGAAAAATTATTATCATTTCAAAATATCTTAAATTTGATTCAAAACCCCTCATATATTACTATCTCTTTGAAAAATTATTATCATTTCAAAATATCTTAAATTTGATTCAAAAACCTTCGTATATTACTATCTCTTTGAAAAATTATTATCATTTCAAAATTTCTTTGAAAAATTATTATCATTTCAAAATGTTCTTTGAAAACTGTGCTATCATTCCAAATTGTGTCGAAAATTACCATACTGTTATTCAAAACTATTCTTTTGATTTTAATAAACCCTAAAGACTCAGAGGAGGATTAACTTGTGGTCAACAAGCCTCCTAGGACTGTGTCAGGTTCAGGGGGAGTTCAAATTAAAAGAAGAAGTTTAAAAATACTATGTTTTTAAACTATCACTCATGTTTTTCGAAAACTATGCTATCATTTCAAAATATGTCTTTCAAATATTCATTTTTTTTGAAATATTAATACTTCAAAGTTCATTTTATGAATTGTGCTTGAGTCCCTTTTGATTTTGACAAACCCTAAGGACACAGAGGAAGTCTTCATCATGATCTACAAGGACTCCTAGGAAGTGTCAAATTTAGGGGGAGTCTAAATCGAAAGAAATAATTTCTGACAATTATGTTTCAAAATTATTAGATAATTCTTATAATTTGAATCGAACCTTAAAATTTAGAGGAAGAGTACTTGTAGTCAACAAGCTTCCTAGGACTGGGTCAAGTTTAGGGGGAGATCAAATTAAAAGAATTATTGAGATTATATATTTTCATGCACTGCACTCTTAAAATCCTTTTGAAAACATAAATAATTTTTCTTTCAAAATAATATCCTTTTAAATCATTTTGCTTATATATATACCATCACTTTCAAAATTTTACTTTACTTTGGAATACTTTTAAAATCCTTTTAGAATAATTTTGAAAATAATTCTTACTTGACTTTGAAAAATTTTCCAGGACACTTAGGGAAATGTCCTTGTAGTTAACAAGGTTTCCTAGGATTGTGTCAGACTGGAAAAGAAACCGAGTCAAGTATTATATTTTCAAAATAAAATTAAAATTGTTTTTAAATAATATCTTTCAAAAGTACTTCTATTTTTCAAAATATAATATTTTCAAAAGTACTAATACTTTTCAAGGCAATAATGTTCTAAGTGCGTGAATTTTCTCAAAGACTTGCCTACAAATACAAAATATTTTTTAATACTTTTCAAAGTGGAGTTTTGTTGGTGTAATTTAAAGCTTTTTGCCAATGCCTTCAAGAGGTATACTAAGTATTTTTATGTTTTCAAAACTCATAGGCTCTGATACATATTTTTTTTAAAAAAACTTATTTCAAAATATATTTCTTTATTTGATATATAGCCAAGGGGGAGAGCAAGAAAGAGAGAAAGGAATTTTTCTATATTTAACTTTTATCTCTTTTTCAAAAAGCAAAGCAAAAATTTCTAAGTACTTCAAATTATTTTTAAGTGCTAAGTGCTATTAAAATTTCAAACTACTTCAAGTGCTTTCAAGTATTTCTAGTGCTTCAAAATTTTCTAAGTATTTCTAAGTGTGCAAATTTTTTTTGTAAATAAATTTTTTCCCAATTCTCAAAGCTGAATTTTTTAAGGGGAATTTGGCTTCAAAATTTTGCCTAAGTAAACTTTTTTAGTAAAATTCTTTTTGCAAAGCCTTGTAAGTAAAAGTTTTTTAAACAAAATTTAGGATTGCAAAACTCAGCCGCGAAGCCAAGCAGACCAAGTCAACCGAGGGCGCCCCCAGTGTCCCGGGCGCCCCCCGTCAGCTCCGAGGCCGATTCTGGAGGGATAAGCGCTGACCAAGCTTCGGATGAGGTTTCTCGGATCTGAAGGCACGTGTCAGGCGTCCCCAGCGTCTAGGGTGCCCCCAGGAGTGCTATAAAAGGGGCTCGACCCCAAGGCTTCAAGATATCAATTTTCCAACGCCTCTACGCTCTTCGTTCAAGCGCTCTGCTCCAGAAACCTCCGATCTCGAGATTCTAGCGCCAACGATGACCCTCTGCTCCAAATTACGATCCACACCGGGCGTCGGTAACGAAGAGTACACTTGTTCTTTTTACTGCACTACTATTATACGAATCTTTGTAAATCTTTGTGACATTATAAAATTGCCCGCAGTAAATGGTCAAGGACCATTGGCCTTGGAGTAGGAGTCGACCGCGACTCCGAACCAAGTAAAAACACTTGTGTTCCGTGTGATTGATTTAAATTTCCGCTGCGCATTCTCTTTTCTAATCTAAAACGCTTTTACGATATTCACCCCCCCTCTATCGTATTTTCTCGATCCAACATATACCTCCATATTTTGCCGCAGTTGCTTGACAAATATTTTATCCTTCAATCACTAGTAGATGGTGCTAGCATTCTTCAACATAGAAGGAATGACAATATAGTAGAAGGTGACATCAATAGTGATGCTTTTTCGATCAATCTTGGCCAGGGGAACTTGGTATCACCCCTGATATGCATCGAGGGTAGAGATGTACTAATGTCCGATAGTAGAGTCAACCATTTGATTGATGCAAGACAGAGGATAACAATCCTTGGGACAAACTTTATTTAAATTGCGAAAGTTGATACATACTCACCACTTTCTGGAGGGTTTTGGGATTAGCACTACGTTGGATAACCAAGTGGGATAGTGTGTCTCCTGGATGTGTTTAGCTTCCATAGCCTCTAAACTTCCTCCCTAATGACCTAATCTTGATCCATCCCAAAATGTCATCATTTTTTTTGACTAGGGGAACCTTAGGGGCGATGTTCAATCGATGTTCCATGATGAGAGGATTAATGCTTGTCAAGTCTTTGGGACTCCAAGCGAAGAGTCAATTATAGATTTTTTTCATGGTCAAGTTAGATCTCGAGAGACCTTGGTACTTCTTTCTGGGTGAGATGGCACTATCAAGACGACCTCTGTTGAGGCAATCTATGGTCCAAAGTGACCAAGTGTTTTGATGTTTGGACAAAGGGTTTAAGTTAGGTTTTCCCTTGTGTTCTCATATGTGTATGTTGAGTGTGCAGGATGTACAGGTTACACATATGGACTTGACTGGATGACCTCAGTACGGTGAAGGTGGCATGGAGGCAAGCTGGAGGCTTGCGTGCGCATCCGAGGGACCTTGGAGAGCAGGGACGATGAGCTTATGGGTGCGGACTTCGAGGCATGCGTGAAGGATGGCATGGAGGCAAGCTGGAGGTTTGCGTGCATCCGAGGGATGGGAGCCGAAGATGAAGAGCGCACGAAGGCAATAGTCGAGGCTGCGGACAAGGAGTCAGTCGAGTCGTGAGGGTACAAGTGCTGTGTGATTGTACTCGGGAAATCCTAGGGTTTGAGTGCGGAGTGGAATGTACTCAGGAAGGGTAACCTTAGGTGTGTGAGTAGAGCAGTCGACTAGCCTGGGGGCGGTCGACTGATGAAACTCACAGAAAGGTCTCAGCCCTAGACCAGTCGACTGGCCTGGGGGCAGTCGACTGGTAGGTGGCTGGTGAGTTGGCTGAGAATTCGAACGTTGGGGTGCAACGGTCGAATTTCAGTGGCACCAGTCGACTGCCCTGGGGGCAGTCGACTGGTAGCGAGGGTTTCAGCCCGAGTCCTATTTAAAGAGGACTTCGTGGTGGCTGAGATTCTTGATGAATCTTGTCTTGGTTAAAGGCAAGATAGTAGTCTTTGTGCTCAGAGGTTTGTTTGGTGTTGTGGCGAGGTTTCTCCACCCATAAGGAGCGACGAGAGCTAGCCGGAGGTTATCCGAGGATTGATCCACCGACGAATTCTTGGATTAGTCACCCGTCCGGGGTGGATACCAAGTAAACCTGGTTTGTTAGCGTTGTTTGTTTTCGTTATTATTGTTTCCGCTATGCAACTAACAACGTAGGTACAAGAAGCCGAAGAAACGCTATTCACCCCCCCTCTAGTGCTAGAAAGGTTTAGCATGTCGGAATCCAAGAAAGGTTACCTACCCATCAGGCATGGGATCAACCTTTCGAAGTCTATGTGTCCGCGCACAGAAGACGAGAGGATTTGCATGAATAAGATTCCTTATGCATCCGCGATAGGATCTATCATGTATGCTATGTTATGTACTAGGCCCGATGTATCGTATGCTCTGAGCGTCACAAGTAGATACCAGTCTGATCCAGGAATGGATCACTGGGCGGCTGTCAAGACAATCCTCAAGTACTTAAGAAGAACTGAGGATGTGTTCCTAATATATGGAGAAGGTGATATGGTAATACGTGGGTATACAGATGCCAGTTTCCAGACAGATAAGGATGACTTCAAATCTCAGTCCGGATACATATTTATTTTAAATGGAGGTGCAATAAGTTTGAAGAGTTCCAAACAAGACACCGTAGCGGATTCTACCACGGAAGCGGAATATATTGCAGCTTCGGAAGCAGCAAAGGAAGCAGTTTGGATCAAGAAGTTTGTCTCAGAACTTGGTGTGATTCCAATCATTGATGAAGCAATACCGGTTTATTGCGACAACAATGGAGCTATTGCACAAGCAAAGGAACCAAGGTCTCATCAGCGATCCAAACATGTGCTTCGCCGCTATCATCTGATCAGAGAGATTATAAGTAGGAATGATATACAAATTGAGATAATTCCCACTGAAA
This sequence comes from Boesenbergia rotunda, assembly GCA_024364735.1. Lineage (NCBI taxonomy): Eukaryota > Viridiplantae > Streptophyta > Magnoliopsida > Zingiberales > Zingiberaceae > Boesenbergia > Boesenbergia rotunda. Next base: position 87,745 of record JAGFNQ010001206.1, on the reverse strand, counting down.
GGAATTTAGCGGATCCTTTAATTAAGGCCTTGCCTCAAAGCAAGTTTGAGGGTCATGTTAGAGCCTGTGGTATTGGATACCGTAGCGATTGACATTAGGCCAAGTGGGAGTTTGTTAGTGATATGAGAAAAGTGTCCTAAGGCAATCGCCTTATGATTGTAATCATTTATTTTAATAAATGAATATTCACTATTTGAGTATACATGTTTATGTATTTGATTGAGATCTTAAACTCATTTACTGAATGTCCGCAATACAATTCACAGCATGAGAGAATTTGTGATGAATTAACAACTAGTGATTATCTCTACATGTGCAATTATGAAGTATTGAAATTCTCCCTAGTCGATGAATTGATAAATACGGACACTATCAATTCTGTTGAGACTGGCATGGGTTATTCTCTAATCAGCTGATTCTCACTGGCTGGTGACATTGAGATGTCTAGAGACAAACATGAATGCTAGTTAAGGGAACTAGTTCATTGGAGTGACTGGCTGTAAGACTTCATATGGTAGACTACATATAGATATGTCAGTGAAGTTCTTACTGCAGCTTAAGTGCGATGTTCCTTTGACTTGCGGTGTTCAAGTCATCTTGGTCATGGAGACTTATACTTTGACATCTTAAGCAAGCATCTCCAAGGAGGTGTGGACCCAGGATGATTGGGTATAAGCCGAAGTGCCTGAAGATGTTTGAACAACCTACAAAGGATTCACCACTCCTTGCGAGGAGATGTATACCTGAGGCCTATCGTCGGATTGTTACTCGAAGCCTCTGGCCAGAGCATGACATGTTCAGAGTATGAATCTCTTAAATACATGAGAGTAATTAGAATTCATAAGACGAGAAAACGTTACTTGGGCTAGGTGTGACGTAGTCAGCCTAGTGGGGACTGACACATATAGACCATGTTCTGAACCAAGTGGGTATAAGATGGTGAAGGGAATGAGGCACGATTCATCATAACTGCTGAAGGGTTTCAGAATTGTTTCTGAGGTCAACCGTTGATCTTTCGATTAATTGGGAATCATGATGTACTACTAGGTGCCACTCATGATCGTTCTATAATTGGTTAATTATAGACGGCCAACATAAATCGAAAGCCTATTTAGTCACACGCACTACGAGTAATCCGAGGGATTTAAAACGAGTTGAAAATTTAGATTTTCCAATCAAGAGAGATTAGGTTTGGTTGAGCCAAACGATAAGTCGAATCTGAATTTTTTCAGAGACGCATCGGAAGTGTAAAATGGTTAAGTCTTTTGAAGACTTAATGGATGAATTAAATGAGTTTAATTCATTGGGGTGTGGCCTGGATAGGCCGGCCAAAGAGGGTCCCCACCCTCTTTGCTTAGCCGGCCACAACAAAGGGAGGGAACTAAATTGTTTGGTTCAATTTATAAAATAAATCAAGTGTGGTTTGTTTTATAAAATTATGGATGATAAAGAAATTTATATAAAATTTATTTTTCATGGAAATTAAAATGAACCATGGATTGGTTTATTTTATTTTATAAAATCAATAATGGATTGATTTACCATGATAAAGAAATTTATATAAAGAAATTTCTATAAAATTTATTTTTCATGGAAATTAAAATGAACCATGGATTGGTTTATTTTATTTTATAAAATCAATCATGGATTCATTTACCATGATAAAGAAATTTATATAAAGAAATTTATATGATAAATTTCTTATGAAAATTTATTCCATAAGAAAAGGAGACTTGGTTGATTTTTATCATGAATTAAAATATGATTTTAACCATGATATAAAATCAAGACTTGGCATGATGGAATAAGTCATAGAAAATTTATATGATAAATTTCTTATGAAAATTTATTTCATAAGAAAAAGGAGACTTAGCGGTTAAGGGACCACTATATAAAGGACCCAAGGCAAGGCTTGGAATTCATTCGAAATAATCCAAGTATTCTTGCTTGGGCTCTCTCCCTCTCCTCCCTTCTTTCTCTTGGTCGGCCTCTCCCTTCTTCTCCCTTCTTCTTGCCGTGAGCACAAGGAGAAGCACCGAGGCGACGAAGTTCTTCCGTTGAGACGATCTTCCTCTCCTTCCATCATCACCTTGGGATTGGGCGCAAGTCATCTTCCTCCTCCTCGCCGGAATTGTGATTCCAGCCAACCTTGGTGGTGAGTTTTTCCGATATGATTACTTCCCTCTTGGTTTCTTGTCGCGTTCTCGGAGAATCTAGTAGTTCTCGAGAACACGAAACTCATGGCTTTGCGAAGTCATCCCGAAGATACTCGGCGTGGACGCGAATAGAGGCGGAGCTTCCGAGGGACGCTTACGGTTGGATCTCGTCCCTTTCTTCGAGTTACGCGAGGTAACAAGTAAATTAGTTTACGTTTCTGCAAAATTTTAAATATATGATCATGTCTACACAACATAAGGTTGCATGCTTAGATGTGTGGTTAAATAATTTGAGAAATTATTTATGCTAAACCTTCCGCTGCACGTAATTAATTTTAAAATTACGAACCCGCATCCATGTCAACATGCACCCAGTCCCAACAGTCTTTGTTAGCGATATGAGAAAAGTGTCCTAAGGCAATCGCCTTATGATTGTAATCATTTATTTTAATAAATGAATATTCACTATTTGAGTATACATGTTTATGTATTTGATTGAGATCTTAAACTCATTTACTGAATGTCCGCAATACAATTCACAGCATGAGAGAATTTGTGATGAATTCACAACTAGTGATTATCTCTACATGTGCAATTGTGAAGTATTGAAATTGTCCCTAGTCGATGAATTGATAAAAACGGACACTATCAATTCTGTTGAGACTAGCATGGGTTATTCTCTAATCAGCTGATTCTCGCTGGCTGGTTGATAAGTACCATTTTTGTGATTATTTTAGATGTTAAAATCCATGTTTGACCCATGTTTTTATTGCTTAATTCTGATTTTACCCTAGGTTTTGGAACTTTATCTTATTTTGGACTTAATTGCAAAATTTCATTAAAATGGATTAATTGGCCACTAAATTTTGGATCTATTTTTGTAGGCACCAAAGGTTCAAGGACTTAGGGCATATTGGGTCAAACTTGAGTCGGAAGTGACCCGGATCTGATTATCAAACCTACGATTAATCCGGGCCGTCCGATTCAAGAGCGGCTAGATCTGAGCCATCCGGGACGATCTGAAGCAATCCGAGCTAGGGTTAGGGTTGATCAAGCTCTATGATCAAGATCTGAAGGTTTCATCCCAATCGGAGCTAAATCAACCGTTGGATCAAGCAAGGAGGGCTCTAGAGCGTCCATTCACTGATTGAGTTGATCTGGACCATCCGTTGC